>JACRUU010000014.1:9371202-9383702 GCA_030449085.1 Kryptopterus vitreolus
TACACTGGTTATACACTATACACTAGACATGTGCTAGCCATACACTAGTTGTACACTATACACTAGTCATACACTAGTTATACACTATAAAATATGTGTATAATTAGTACTGAAAATGCAACTGTGTGAAAATCAACATCTAAATCGTCTTTTGAAGCTGCTGTAATATTTCCACTTCACTCAGTCAATACAAATAAACGTCTGTTTCAGGTTAAAGCTCGCAATGACCAACATTTCAGAGTCATCATTAACACTCTCATCCCGAGCATTCCTGACATTCCGCCATGCAGATTATGGAATTTCAAAGTATAAACTCCAGAACAACTAGAAGCAATGTGACCCGGGTAACTGGGACTTGTGGAAATGGGACCTGGGTAACTGGGACTTGTGGAGATGGAATCTGGGTAACTGGGACTTGTGGAGATGGGACCTGGGTAACTGGGACTTGTGGAGATGGAATCTGGGTAACTGGGATTTGTGGAGATGGAATCTGGGTAACTGGGACTTGTGGAGATGGGACCTGGGTAACTGGGACTTGTGGAGATGGGACCTGGGTAACTGGGACTTGTGGAGATGGAATCTGGGTAACTGGGACTTGTAGAGATGGGACCTGGGTAAATGGAACCTGTGGAGATGGGACCTGCATAACTGGGACTTGTGGAGATAGAATCTGGGTAACTGGGACCTGTGGAGATGGGACCTGCATAATTGGGACTTGTGGAGATGGGACCTGGGTAACTGAGACTTGTGTAAATGGGACCTGCGTAACTGGAACCTTTTTCTCAGTCTCCCTCTCTCTCTCTCTCTCTCTCTCTCTCTCTCTCTCTCCTGTCCTCATACGTTCAGTATTGTGGCATTTTTCATGTCACATAATCAATAAACTTCGATTTGAGAAGGCACTATCTCCCTGTCTCTCTGTCCTATCTGATCTCCCTGTCTCTCTGTCCTATCTGATCTCCCTGTCTCTCTGTCCTATCTGATCTCCCTGTCTTTGTCTGAGCTCCCTGCCCCTCTGTCCTGTCTCTCTGTCCTATCTGATCTCTCTGTCTCTGTCTGACCTCCCTGCCTCTCTGTCCTGTCTCTCTGTCCTATCTGATCTCCCTGTCTCTGTCTAACCTCCCTGCCCCTCTGTCCTGTCTCTCTGTCCTATCTGATCTCCCTGTCTCTGTCTGACCTCCCTGCCCCTCTGTCCCGTCGCTCTGTCCTATCTGATCTCCCTGTCTCTGTCTGACCTCCCTGCCCCTCTGTCCTGTATCTCTGTCCTATCTGATCTCCCTGTCTCTGCCTGAGCTCCCTGTCTCTCTGTCTGATCTCCCTGCCCCTCTGTCCTGTCTCTCTGTCCTGTCTGATCTCCCTGTCTCTCTGTCTGATCTCCCTGCCCCTCTGTCCTGTCTCTCTGTCCTATCTGACCTCCCTGTCTGTCTGAGCACCCTGTCTCTCTGTCTGATCTCCCTGCCCCACTGTCCTGTCTCTCTGTCCCATCTGATCTCCCCGTCTCTCAGTCTGATCTCCCTGCCACTCTGTCCTATCTGATCTCACTGTCTCGCTGTCCTATCTGATCTCCCTGTCTCTGTCTGAGCACCCTGTCTCTCTGTCTGAGCTCTCTGCCCCTCTGTCCTGTCTCTTTGTCCTAGCTGATATCCCTGTCTCTGTCTGAGCACCCTGTCTCTCTGTCTGAGCTTCCTGCCCCTCTGTCCTGTCTCTTTGTCCCATCTGATCTCCCTGTCTCTCAGTCTGATCTCCCTGCCCCCTGTCTATCTGATCTGCCTGTCCTATTTGATCTCCCTGTCTCTCTGTCTGATCTCCCTGCCCCTCTTTCCTTCCCTGTTTCTCTGCCTCTCTGATCTCTCTGTCCTGTTGCCGTCTTGCGCTTTTCTTTTTCCATCCCTTCCTTTATCTCTCACTCTTAATCACCCCATCCTTCTCTCTAGAGAACGCAGAAGCTTTCTAGAAGTGATAACCTGTAGTCTGCGCTCATTCCACCCCTCTCTATTCCTCCATCATTTCTGTTCATTTCTCATTTCATTCCATCAATAATTCCCCCCATTTCACTTTCTCATTTCTTTCACCCCACCCCACCTCTCACTTTCCCTTCCACCCCTTCCCCCAATCCTCTCTATTTCTATGCATCCTCAAGCAGTAGAGAGAGAGAGAGCGGAGAGAGAGAGAGAGAGGAGGAATGAGTGTGAGGATTCCTCAGCATACTGGTGGCCGACCCACAACACACAACACACACACACACACACACACACACACACACACACACAACACACACAAGAACATTTTGCAGTGCTATTGAGCTTGGCAGAAGAGAGCTGGATCCGATACGGCCGGACGAAAGCTCCACGAACGCTATCTCAACACCGCACACTTCACACACATCATTCACACACACACACACACACACACACACACACACACACACACACACACACACACACACACACACACACACATGGAAAGGTTGTGTGTTTAAAACGTTTAGCTCTATCTGTACCGAGCTTTGTGTGTTGTGTGTGTGTGTGTTTTATACAGAGTATATAAACACACTCATTGATGGAGGTCTCACTGCATCTCCTTCTCCTGCTCTGATCTTACTGGATTATTCACACACGCGTCGTGGAATTTACGCGTGAAACTTTGTGTGTGTGTGTGTGTGTGTGTGTGTGTGTGTGAGAGAGAGAGCATCTCCGTATCTCACTGATGGATCCTGCAGGATTGCTGCTGACTCGAGACGAGGAAATGTGAATCGGACGCAGAGTGAGTTTTATTTATTCATAATCCGGTCCGAGCTCGAAGCAAGCCATGCTGCATGCAGCGTGTTCATCTCAGCATGTTCTCCTCACTGTCTTCTCCTCACTGTCTTCTCCCCATTGTGTTCTCCCCATTGTGTTCTCCTCACTGTCTTCTCCCCATTGTGTTCTCCCCATTGTGTTCTCCCCACTGTGTTCTTCTCCTCTCCCCACTGTGTTCTTCCTCCCATGTGTTCTCCTCACTGTTCTCCTCACTGTCTTCTCCTCACTGTCTTCTCCTGTTCTCCTCACTGTCTTCACTGTTCTCCATTGTGTTCTCCTCACTGCTCCCCTCTCCTCGTTGTTTCTCCTCACTCCTCACGTCTTCTCCCATCTGTCTCTCCCCATTGTGTTCTCCTCACTGTGTTCTTCTCCATTGTGTTCTCCTCTCTTGCTCACTGTGTCTCCCCATCTCTCGTGTGTTCTCCTCGCTGTGTTCTCCTCACTGTGTTCACTGTGTGTTCTCCTCACTGTGTCTTCTCCCCATTGTGTTCTCCTCCTCTGTGTTCTCCCCACTGTGTTCTCCTCATGTCTTCTCCTCATTGTGTTCTCCTCACTGTGTTCTCCCCACTGTGTTCTCCTCACTGTGTTCTCCTCACTGTGTTCTCCTCACTGTGTTCTCCCCATTGTGTTCTCCTCACTGTGTTCTCCCCACTGTGTTCTCCTGTGTCTCTCATCACTGTGTTCCCCATCCTCATGTCTCTCATTGTGTTCTCCTCATTTGTTCTCCCATGTGTTCTCCCCATTGTGTTCCTCCTCACTGTGTTCTCCCCATCACTGTGTGTTCTCCTCACTGTGTTCTCCCTCCCCATGTGTTCTCCTCGCTGTGTTGCTTTCTCCTCACTGTGTTCTCCATCGTGTTCCTCCTTGTGTTCTCCTTGTTCACTCCTGTGTTCTCTCCCCTCGCTGTGTTCTCCTCACTGTGTTCTCCCCATTGTTTCTCCTCACTGTGTTCTCTCCCCATTGTGTTCTCCTCCTGGTGTCTGTTCTCTTTCCCTCACGTTCTGTTCTCCCCTATTGTGTTCTCCTCACTGTGTTCTTCCTCGCTGTGTTCTCCTCGCTGTGTTCTCCCCACTGTCTTGTGTTCTCCCTATTGTGTTCTCCTCGCTGTGTTCTCCTCGCCTCGCTTGTTCTCCTCGCTGTGTTCTCCTCGCTATGGTCTAAAACCTGCTGGCCAACGAAAGTAAATAGAGTGTCATCATCGCTCTCACTCTCTCAGAGATCCTCGAGGATCTATAAAAAGAATTGTTGCTCTACATAAAGATGGCGTAGGCGATAAGAAGATTACCAAGACCCTGAAACTGAGATGCAGCACCGACACCGTATGACGCTTCAACTGGGCAGGTTCCACTCAGAACAGGCCTCGCTACGGTTCGAATAAAGAAGAACATGTGCTCAGTGTGGGGCACGGTGGCTGCCAGAGTCCACCAGGGTCCGGGTTCGATTCCCGTCTCGGACATGTGTGTGTGGAGTTTGTGCATGTTCTCCTCGTGCCTCAGGGGTTTTTTTCTCCTTTTCTTCCCTTTTTCTCCGGGTTCTCCGGTCCCTCCTCCCCCGTCCAAAAAAAATGCACGTTAGGTTGATTGGCACCCTTGGAAAATTGTCCCTATGATGTGAATGTGTGTGTGTGTGTGTGTGTGATGGGTTGGCATTCCATCCAGGGTGTATCCTGCCTTAATGCCCAGAGACGCCTGAGATAGACACAGACTCCCCGTGACCCGAGGGAAGATCGGTTAAAGCGCGCTAGCGCTAGAAGATGAATGAATGAGTGTGCTCAGTGTCAGATCCAGAAATTTGAGAAATCGGTGCAGAGGTTGAAAAAGTGGTGCACGAGAAAGTCCACAGTTTGGTGAAGACCATGGGACATGAATTACAGGTATGGTGTCATGGTGGTCTGATGAGACCGAGATAAAGTCATTTGGTTCTGCTGGTGTCGAGTGTGTGAGGTGAGGTGAGGAGTACAAAGACAAGTGCCTACAGTCAGAGCATGGTGGGGGCAGTGTGACGGTCTGGGGCTGCATGAGTGCCGCCTTTACTGGGGAGCTGCAGTTCATTGAGGGATCCATAAATTCCAACACGTACTGTGAGATACTGAAGCAGAGCGTAAACCCCTTCCTTCCGAGATTGGGGCAGAATTTGAAAAAGACAACCACTGCCTCAGGGGGTTTTTCTCCGCCGGGTTCTCCGGTTTTTCCTCCCCCGGTCCAAAAACATGCACGGTAGGTTAATTGGCACCTTGGAAAATTGTCCCTAGTGTGTGTGTGTGTGTGTGTGTGTGTGTGTCCTGCAATGGGTTGGTATTCCATCCAGGGTGTATCCTACCTTAATACCCATAGACGCCTGAGATAGACACAGACTCCCCGTGACCCGAGGGAAGATCGGATAAAGTGCGTTAGAAGATGAAGAATGAATGAATGAATGAATGAATGAACCACTGCCTCGTTAAAGAAGCCGAGGGTAATCTGTGGACCATCTTCGAATGGATAGTGGACGCGTCTGGTCTCTAACATCCACCAGATGTCGACTTCAGTGGATCCTGTAAAGCTCTGGTGAACTCCATTCACACACACACACACACACACATTCATACACTAGGAACAATTTTCCAAGGTGCCAATCAACCTACCGTGCATGTTTTTGGACCGGGGGAGGAAACCGGAGAACCCGGAGAAAAACCTCCTTGAGGCACGCACGGGAGAACATGCAAATGCACAAACTCCACACACAC
Source organism: Kryptopterus vitreolus (assembly GCA_030449085.1). Taxonomy (NCBI): domain Eukaryota; kingdom Metazoa; phylum Chordata; class Actinopteri; order Siluriformes; family Siluridae; genus Kryptopterus; species Kryptopterus vitreolus. The sequence continues at coordinate 9,376,723 of JACRUU010000014.1, forward strand.
ATGGCCGAGACGGGAAAACGGCGCAGAATCGAACCCGGACCCTGGCGGGTGTGAGGCGAACGTGCTAACCACTAAACCCTACCACCGTGCCTCTATATATGCAGCGTGCATTACTATGTGAGTGATCTGCGCCTTTTCACTCTGCGTTGTGTTGAATGAAAAACCCGAACAACAAAAAAAAAAACAAACAAATAAATAAATAAACGTTCAGTGCATCCACTCACACTTCCTAAATTTCCCCCAATGACGCCCCCTAGCTGCGCATTCACAACAGGTACGATCTCCTCACTATATTAGCGTATATTACCGTATGGAACCTTACGCAAGCGCATCGCATTCCCAAATCCGTATTACTGCAATAAAGCGCATTTTTACTGAACGCAATAAAGCGCTTCCGTATATCGTATAACCTAAACACCGTATCACACCAGTTTATATGGAAAAGCAACAAGCAAAAATACAAAAAAGGACCGGAACACAATTCTTAAAGGAGCCACGTCCCATATTTTACACTTCAAACCAACACTAAACAAAATAACAATGTAGTTGTTAAGAAGAAATTCATATTAAATCATATATATATCGATATATATAACATATTGTCATATATTCTTCTCCGATATATATATATTACTTATTCATTTATGTTCTGTATAACATATGTATTGTCTGTATGTTTCAAATAACTATCTCCACCTCCGTTTCTTTAGTGTTGTAAGAAGAAATTCTATTAAAATTATATATATATATATATAAGATATGCATTTATATAACATATGTTTGTCTGTATGTTGGATAAACTTCTCCTTCCTTTCTTTAGCTTTATCAGTATTGTTCTTTCTTCTCGTCACACCCTCACTGTCTTTTCTTTATGTCTTTTTCGGATCTTCAGTGTCAGTCTGTGGGACCTGAGCTGACGGATCGGGGCTTTGGCATCAGGATGGCTCCGCCCCCACCGACCAATGCTCCACACGTGTGCTTGTCGTGCGTGGTGATCGTGAGCAGCATGGCGCTGATGGACGCGTATCTAGTGGAGCAGAACCACGGGCCGCGCAAGATCGGCGTGTTCATCGTGGTGAGCGTGGGCGACGTTTGCTTCCTCATCGCCCTGCGCTACGTCGCTGTCTGGGTGGGGACCGAGCTCAGGACCGCCAAGCGTGGCTATGCCATGATACTCTGGTTTCTTTACATTTTCGTTCTGGAGATCAAAGTCTACTTCGTCTACCAGAACTACAAATCGGACCGGAGGAGTCTGGACGCCCTGGCCCGGAAAGCTCTGACGCTGCTCCTGTCCGTTTGCGTCCCCGTCCTGTTCATTATTCTGGTGGCCGTGGATCACATGGAGTACGTCAGGGCGTTCCGGAAAAAGGAGGAGATCCGGAACCGGCTCTTCTGGGTGGTGGTGGACCTGCTGGACGTTCTGGACATCCAGGCCAACCTGTGGGAGCCTCAGAAGAAAGGCTTCCCGCTCTGGGCCGAGGGCTTGATGTTCTTCTACTGCTACATCCTGCTGCTGGTGCTGCCGTGCGTTAGCCTGAGCGAGATCAGCATGCAGGGCATCAACATCAGCCCGCACAAGATGATGCTCTACCCCATCCTCAGCCTGATCACCATCAACGTCGTCACCATCTTCATCCGGGGAGGGAACATGCTGCTGTACAAAGACAGCCGCGTCTCGGGGATCCTCCTGGGGAAAAACGTCCTGGCCATCATGATGAAGATGTGCAGCTTTGTGCAGTACAGGAAGCAGCTGCAGAGCGCTCATCTCAGTGCGAACACTCCTCCTCTTCCTCCTCCACCTCTTCCTCCTCCTCCTCTGGGAGCTCCTCCTGCTGCGGCCTTCAGCGTGGAGCTTCACAAAAACTCACTGGTGCACTGTCCGGACGTCTCTCACACACCACTGCCTGAGCTCACCCCCCTGGGACTGAACACCATGACACACACACACACACACACACACACACACACACACACACACACACCTTCGATGATGAAGCTTTTTGAAGAATGCCATGTATAAATGGGTGTTGGGAGGGGCTTAGACAATAATGGGAGGAGCTTAAACTACCAAAGGGTGTGGATTGGACACTGGTGCTTATAGAGTGGTTACTATGGTTACAGGACACATTTTTAAGGTTATTTTCCTACCGGATTTATGACACATTGTTGTGAAACATTTCGTTTGTTTTCAGACGTGAAAATAAAACCTTTTTCGGGATCTTCTGGTCATTTTCAGGTCTGAGTAAAGTGACGTCCTTTATCCGGGGGTTAATGATGGAACGTTTATGAAGAACAGAAGAAAGAATGTTTTTTTTTCCAGAGAAATGTTTATTCTGGGTGGTTGTGTTGTGTGTGTTGTGTGTGTGTGTGTGTGTGTTGTGTGTTGTGTGTTGTGTCTGTTGTGTTGTGTGTTGCGTGATGTGTGTGTGTTATGTGTGTTGATTTGTGTGTTGTGTGTGTTGTTGTGTTGTGTGTGAGTGAGTGTGTTGTGTGTTGGATGTGTGTTGTGTTGTTGTTGTGTGTTGAGTGTGTGTTGTGTGTTGAGATGAGTGTGTTGTGTCTGTTGTGTTGTGTGTTGAGTGAGTGTGTTGTGTGTTGGATGAGTGTGTTGTGTCTGTTGTGTTGTGTGTTGAGTGAGTGTGGGTGTGTGGTGTGGTGTGTATAGTTGTGTGTGTGGTGATTGGTGGTGTGGGATTGTGTGTGTTGGTGTGTGTGTTGTTGTGTTTGTGTGTTGTGTGTTGTGATGAGTGTGTTGTGTGTGTGTGTTGTGTTGTGTGTTGAGTGAGTGTGTTGTGTGTTGGATAAGTGTGTTGTGTTTGTTGTGTTGTGTGTTGAGTGAGTGGGGTGGTGGTGGTGTTGTATAGCGTGTGTGTTGCAGTGAGTGGGTTGTGTGTGTTGTGTTGTGTGTTGAGTGAGTGTGTTGTGTGTTGGATGAGTGTGTTGTGTCTGTTGTGTTGTGTGTTGAGTGAGTGTGTTGTGTGTTGGATAAGTGTGTTGTGTTTGTTGTGTTGTGTGTTGAGTGGGGGGGTGGTGGTGTGTTGTATAGCGTGTGTTGTGAGTGGGGGTGTGTGTGTGTTGTGTGTTGTGTAGTGAGTTGTGTGTGTGTTTGTTGTTTGTGTGGTTGTGTTGTGTTGTGTGTGTGTTTGTGTTATTGTGTGTGTGTTGGATAAGTGTGTTGTGTTTGTTGTTTTGTGTGTTGAGTGGGTGGGGTGGTGGTGGTGTTGTATAGCGTGTGTGTTGCAGTGAGTGGGTTGTGTGTGTTGTGTTGTGTGTTGAGTGAGTGTGTTGTGTGTTGGATGAGTGTGTTGTGTCTGTTGTGTTGTGTGTTGAGTGAGTGTGTTGTGTCTGTTGTGTTGTGTGTTGAGTGAGTGTGTGTGTGTTGTGTGTGTGTGTTGTGGTGTTGTATGTGTTGTGTGTGTTGTGTGTGTTGTGTGTGTGTGTTGTGTGTTGGATGAGTGTGTTGTGTCTGTTGTGTTGTGTGTTGCAGTGAGTGGGTTGTGTGTGTGTTGTGTTGTGTGTTGAGTGAGTGTGTTGTGTGTTGGATGAGTGTGTTGTGTCTGTTGTGTTGTGTGTTGAGTGAGTGTGTTGTGTGTTGGATAAGTGTGTTGTGTTTGTTGTGTTGTGTGTTGAGTGAGTGGGGTGGTGGTGGTGTTGTATAGCGTGTGTGTTGCAGTGAGTGGGTTGTGTGTGTTGTGTTGTGTGTGTTGAGTGGTGTGTGTGGTGTGTGTTGTGTGTTGTGAGTGTGGTGTGTGTAGTGTTGGATTAAGTGTTGATTGGTGGTGGGTGGTGTGTGGATACGTTGTCAGTGTTGGCGTGTTGTGTTGTTGTTTTGTGTGTTGAGTGGGTGTTGGTGTGGGTGGTGGTGGTGGTGTATGTGTGTGTGGGTTGTTGTGGTGTTGGTTGTGTGGGGTGGTGGATTGTGTGTGTGGGTGTTGGGTGAGTGTGTTGTGTGTTGAGTGGGTGGGGTGGAGGTGGTGTTGTATATGTGTGTGTGTTGCAGTGAGTGTGGTTGTGTGTGTTGTGTTGTGTGTTGAGTGGGTGGGGTGGTGGTGTTGTGTGTGGGGTGAGTGCGTTGCATCTGTTGTGTTGATTGTTGGGTGGGTGGGGTGAGTGTGTTGTATCTGTTGTGCGTTGGGTGAGTGTGTTGTGTGTTTCGTGTTGTGTTGTTTGAGTGCGTTGTATCTGTTGTGTTGATTGTTGAGTGGGTGGGGTGGTGGTGGTGTTGTATTGTGTGTTGGGTGAGTGTGTTGTGTGTTGAGTGGGTGGGGTGGAGGTGGTGTTGTATTGTGTGTGTGTTGCAGTGAGTGGGTTGTGTGTGTTGTGTTGTGGGATGAGTGGGTGGGGTGGTGGTGGTGTTGTATTGTGTGTGTGTTGCAGTGAGTGTGTTGTGTGTGTTGTGTTGTGTGTTGAGTGGGTGGGGTGGTGGTGTTGTGTGTTGGTTGAGTGTGTTGTGTCTGTTGTGTTGTGTGTTGAGTAGGTGTGGCGGTGGTATTGTGTCTGTTGTGTTGTGTGTTGGGTGAGTTTGTTGTGTGTGTTGTGTTGTGTGTTGTATGGGTGGGGCAGTGGTGTTGTGTGTGTTGGATGAGTCTGTTGTGTGTTGAGTGAGTGTGTTGTGTGTGTTGTGTTGTGTGAGTGCGTTATATCTGTTGTGCTGATTGTTGGGTGGGTGGGTGGGTGGGGGGTGGTGGTGTTGTATGTTTTGCGTGTTGTGTCTGTTGTGTTGTGTGTTGAGTGAGTGGTATGGTGTGTGTGTGTATGTGTTGTGTGTTGGGTGAGTGTGTTTTATCTGTTGTGTATGTTGGTTGTGTGTTGAGTGTGTTGTGTGTTGGATAGGTTTGTTGGTGTGTTGTGTGTTGGTCATAAAGGTTGTGTGTTGATGTTCAGTTGGATGTTTGGTGTGTTGTGTTGTGTGCTGTGTGGGTGGGGTGGTGGTGTTGTATGTGTTGTGTGTTGGCTGAATGTGTTGTATCTGTTGTGTTGTGTGTTGAGTGGGTGTTGGGTTTGTGTCTTGCATGTTGTGTATGTTGGGTGTTGCATGTGTTGTGTGTTGGCTGAGTGTGTTGTGTCTGTTGTGTTATGTGTTTAGTGGGTAGGGTGGTGGTATTGTGTATGTTAGGTGAGTTTGTTGTGTCTGTTGTGTATGTTGGTTGCGTGTCAGGTATGTTGTGTGTTGGTCATGTTGGATGTTGTGTTAATAGGGATGTTCGGTGTGTTGTGTTCTGTGTTGGATAGACATGTCGGTTGTGTTGTGTGTTGATCATGTGCTTTGTGTGTTGATAGGGATGTTCGGTGTGTTGTGTTGTGTGTTGGTTAGGCGTGTTGTGTGTGTTGTGTGTTGTCATGTGCGTTGTGTGTTGATAGGTATGTTCGGTGTGTTGTGTGTTGGATAGGTGTGTTGTGTGTGTTGTGTGTTGGTCATGTGGGATGTGTGTTGATAGGGATGTTCGGTGTGTTGTGTTGTGTGTTGGATAGGCATCTCAGGTATGTTGTGTGTTGGTCATGTTGTGTGTTGAGGTTGTGTATAGTTGTGTTGTGTGTTGGTCATGTGGGTTGTGTGTTGTGTATTGGTGTTGTGTGTGGTCAGGGATGTTCGGTGTATTGTGTTGTGTGTTGGATAGACTGATGGGTGTGTTGTCTGTTGGTCATGTGGGATGTGTGTTGATAGGGATGTTCGGTGTGTTGTGTTGTGTGTTGGATAGGCATCTCAGGTATGTTGTGTGTTGGTCATGTAGGTTGTGTAGTTGTGTTGTGTGTTGGTCATGTGGTTTGTGTGTTGATAGGGATGTTCGGTGTATTGTGTTGTGTGTTGGATAGGCTGATGGGTGTGTTGTCTGTTGGTCATGTGGGATGTGTGTTGATAGGGATGTTCGGTGTGTTGTGTTGTGTGTTGGATAGGCATCTCAGGTATGTTGTGTGTTGGTCATGTGGGTTGTGTAGTTGTGTTGTGTGTTGGTCATGTGGTTTGTGTGTTGATAGGGATGTTCGGTGTGTTGTGTTGTGTGTTGGATAGGCTGATGGGTGTGTTGTCTGTTGGTCATGTGGGATGTGTGTTGATAGGGATGTTCGGTGTGTTGTGTTGTGTGTTGGATAGGCATCTCAGGTATGTTGTGTGTTGGTCATGTGGGTTGTGTAGTTGTGTTGTGTGTTGGTCATGTGGTTTGTGTGTTGATAGGGATGTTCGGTGTGTTGTGTTGTGTGTTGGATAGGCATGTCGGGTGTGTTGTCTGTTGGTCATGTGGGATGTGTGTTGATAGGGATGTTCGATGTGTTGTGTTGTGTGTTGAATAGGCATCTCAGGTATGTTGTGTGTTGGTCATGTGGGTTGTGTAGTTGTGTTGTGTGTTGGTCATGTGGGTTGTGTGTTGATAGGGATGTTCGGTGTATTGTGTTGTGTGTTGGATAGGCTGATGGGTGTGTTGTCTGTTGGTCATGTGGGATGTGTGTTGATAGAGGATGTTCGGTGTGTTGTGTTGTGTGTTGGATAGGCATCTCAGGTATGTTGTGTGTTGGTCATGTGGGTTGTGTAGTTGTGTTGTGTGTTGGTCATGTGGGTTGTGTGTTGATAGGGATGTTCGGTGTATTGTGTTGTGTGTTGGATAGGCTGATGGGTGTGTTGTCTGTTGGTCATGTGGGATGTGTGTTGATAGGGATGTTCGGTGTGTTGTGTTGTGTGTTGGATAGGCATCTCAGGTATGTTGTGTGTTGGTCATGTGGGTTGTGTAGTTGTGTTGTGTGTTGGTCATGTGGGTTGTGTGTTGATAGGGATGTTCGGTGTGTTGTGTTGTGTGTTGGATAGGCATGTCGGGTGTGTTGTCTGTTGGTCATGTGGGTTGTGTGTTGATAGGGATGTTCGGTGTGTTGTGTTGTGTGTTGGATAGGCATCTCAGGTATGTTGTGTGTTGGTCATGTGGGTTGTGTAGTTGTGTTGTGTGTTGGTCATGTGGGTTGTGTGTTGATAGGGATGTTCGGTGTGTTGTGTT
>JACRUU010000014.1:9403702-9406202 GCA_030449085.1 Kryptopterus vitreolus
ACTGTCCTCAACATGTCTTCAACACTACACACACACACACACACACACACACACACACTGTACGCAATCACACACACAGTGTACATGTCTTCACCATACATGTCTTCACATACACACCAATACCACACATACACACATTCCATTATATACATGTGCAGATTTTAGTATTATTCTTTTATTGATCAATAAAATGTGTGTGTGTGTGTGTGTGTGTGTGTGTGTGTGTGCGCACATGCCAGTGTCCCTGCGGTGGACGAAGCTCCCTCCAGTAAGGACAGGGGGTAGGGAACATGCTCGTGAAGTGCCCTACATGCGCTATGGACACACAGCAGTGCTGGTGGAAGATACCATTTACATCTGGGGGGGGAGGAACGACACCGAGGGAGCATGTAATGTACTGTACGCCTTTGATGTTGGTGAGGACACACACACACACACACACACACACACACACACACACACACACACCAAAATCTAGTGGAAGAGTGGAGGTTAATATATATATATATATATATTACACTGAAGCTTATTTTTTTGCACATAATTGATCCTGATCGTGTGTGTGTGTGTGTGTGTGTGTGTGTGTGTGTGTGTGTGTGTGTTAGGCAATCACCGGTGGTGGACACCAAAAGTCACAGGCACAGTCCCCGGGGCGAGAGACGGACACTCGGCCTGTGTCCTCAACAAAGACATGTACATATTCGGGGGATACGAACAACTTGTAGGCCATCACACAAACTACTCCTTTATCACACACACACACACACACACACACACACACACACCTGCTACTTAATTCATATGCCTGAGTGTGTGTGTGTGTGTGTGTGTTTTGCAGGCTGACTGTTTTTCCAACGACATACACAAGCTGGACTCGATCACCATGTGCTGGAGTTTAATTAAAGCTACAGTGAGTGTGTTAGCGTTAGCATTAGCGCAGTGTCGTTACACTTAAGCAAAGGTTTTATATATATGTGTGTGTGTGTGTGTGTGTGTGTGTGTGTGTGTGTGTGACAGGGCACCCCGGCGAGGTGGAGAGATTTCCACTCGGCGACGGTAATCGGTAGTAAGATGTTTGTGTTCGGGGGCCGCGCCGATCGCTTCGGGCCCTTCCACTCCAATAACGAGATTTACTGCAATAAGATCAAAGTGTTCGACACGGAAACCAACAGCTGGCTCAACACGCCCACCAATCAGATTCAGCCCGAGGGACGCCGCAGCCACTCAGCGTGTGAGCACGCGTACACACACACACACACACACACACACACACACACACCCACGTGCTTCCATACACACCGATTACGCTCTTTAATGGTTACTCGTCATACAAAACCTCGTAATGCTAAGCTATTTAACCTGCTGTGTGATTCTGATTTTCTGTGTGTGTGTGTGTGTGTGTGTGTGTGTGTGTGTGTGTGTGTGTTGCAGTCGCGTATAATGGAGAGTTGTACATTTTTGGAGGCTACAACGCTCGACTTGACCGACATTTTAATGATCTATGGAAGTTTAACCCAGGTGCGGTACACACACACACACACACACACACACACAGACACAGACACACACACACACACACACTCTCAGATGCATCCAAACACTGCTGTGCACTTACTCACCCACCTACACACTCACTCTATCCCAGACACAAACACACACACATACATACACATACATACACACACACACACACACACACACGCAGACATAGACACACACACACACACACACACACACACACACACACACACACACACACACACACACCCATATATAGACACACACACACACATACACACACAAGTATGCAAAAAATCCTCACTTGTAGATACAGTCACACTCACATGCACTAGATGGCAGTATACTTGCATTCGTTACTATGTGTTGTATATGGTATATTGTATATGCTGTCCACTAGATGGCTGTGTGTGTGTGTGTGTGTGTGTGTGTGTGAGTGTGTTGCTACAGATTATTTTAGTAAACTTATGATGCTGTTTGTCTCCAAACTGCACAATAACACACAAACACAAAAAACCCTCACTTTTAGATGCAGTCACACTCACATGCACTAGATGGCAGTATACTTGCATATGACACTATGTGTTGCACATGGTGTAGCATGTATGCTGTCCACTAGATGGCGATATATATATATATATACGCACACACACACACACACACACACACACACACACACACACACACACACACACACACACACACACACACACACACACACACACACACACACATACACCGGTTTAACGGCAGACAGCCTCACTAACTTTCCAGCGACATTTGTTGTTGTTGTTTATGTTGTTAGCTCGTGGGTTTCATTTTAGTGCTAATGTATTATGTGTTAGCGGCCTGAGAAGCCCCTTTATGAAGGTAGCGGATGGCGGTAAGTCATGTGACCGAAGGCAAGAGCGAGTCATAGACAGATGTGGTGGAGAAAATCCGGGCATTTTCCAAAATGAAATCGGATAATAAATTAAACGTA
>JACRUU010000014.1:9411202-9426202 GCA_030449085.1 Kryptopterus vitreolus
CATAATACAACTCAGTATCCCTCATTATTCCTCATTATTCCTCATTATTCCTCATTATTCCTCATTATTCATCACTATTCCTTGCTGTTACCCCTTAATTCTCCCCACATATCATATACTTGATTCTCTTACCCATTATCTCATTATTCCTCACTATTCACTATTCCGTTCATTATTCCCACCATTATTCCTCACTATTCATTATTCCTCACTATTCACGGATCGCATATTCCATCCTATTCCTCATTATTCCTCACTATTCCTCATTATCCTCATTATTCCTCAGTTCAACTCTCCCTCATTATTCCTCATTATTATTCATCACTATTCCTTGTTTACCCCTTAATTCTCCCCGGAACCCCTCAGTCCACCTCCGTTCATTTCTGGCCAACACACACGCACACACAGCTGTGTTTGCGTGTTTGCGTGTGTGTGTGTGTGTGTGTGTGTGTGTGTGTGTGTGTGTGTGTGTGTGTGTGTGTGTGTGTGTGTGTGTGTGTGTGTGTGCCATGTCCATCTGGACAGAGATGATAAGCTCTTCCTCAGGAAGTTATACTGCACAATGATGATTTCCTGTAAGGAAGAGGAAGAGCTTCACACACTAATGATGACGACACACACACACACACACACACACACACACACACCACTCCTCTCTCCCTCCTCTCTCTCTCTCTCTTTCTACCTATTTACTTTCATTTCTTAGTGAAGTCGTCTTCCTGTGTGTGTGTGTGTGTGTGTGTGTGTGTGTGTGTGTGTGTGTGTGTGTGTGTGTGTGTGAATGAACTGAGCGTTGTGGATCACATGACATAAAGCAGGACACACACAGTAATATAAAGCGTCGTGAAGGATGTGAACAAAAACAGTAACTACTCGTCACGAGTGCGAGGTCCGTGATTGGTCGGCTCGCCAGTGTAGCATCGTCCGTATTCCAACCAATCAGCCGAAAAGATCGTGGAAGGGAAAATATAAACACCTTTATGATTATTCATCACCAAATAATTCCTATCATTGCAGGAATACACCATTTTCACTACAGTAGAAACCCAAAACACCGCACTACAACAAACTACAAAAAATAAAACCACCAAAACCCGCCAACTAGTGTTCCGGAATAGTCACTGCAGATCGACGCAGGCTTTCCCTGCAACACGTTAATGGTATTTTTTAACGTAGTTATTGGTGTTTTTTTTTTATAAATATAATTATTATTATTATGCTCACACACACACACACACACACACATATACAAACAAACGCACACATGGCGTATTTGATATATAAGTCGTAAAAAGTGATCTGATTGGACGAGACCGACCCCTGAATCACGACGGAAAGCCTGCACGAGGTTTTAGGATCCACAGAGCTCATCATAAACTGTTTTTTTTGTGTTTTTGTATGGGCGGGGGGGGGGGGGGGGGGTATTTAAGCTCTCGGTGATACAGTGCGGGTCGTGTAACACAGACGACTCGCTGCCCAGCGGGAGACTCATCACCCCTTAAACCCCCAACACACTCCAGAGCAGCCATGCACGACCACATGCCCTATTTCACATCTAACGGCCTCTTTTACAGCCCTCTGTGTGTGTGTGTGTGTGTGTGTGTGTGTGTGTCTGTCTGTCCTGTGTGTGTGTGTGTGTGTGTGTGTGATCAGTTGGTAACTCAGCGCTACTGGTGCTGATAGTGTTATCACTCTAATCCACATTGATCTGATTATCAACGCTCAGATAAAGTGTGTGTGTCTCTGTGTGTGTGTGTGTGTGTGTGTGTATTATGATGTCTGCTGTCTGCACCATAGTGTGTTTGATTGTGACTGGTTTGGTGAATCGGGGGAATCGTTGCTCTGGATGTGGTGATCTCTATGTTCAGGAGGGGAACGATGGTGATGTAAAAATGTGATTTATCACCGTGAGGAATGTGCGTTGTACGTTTCGCCGCCATTGTGTGTGTATGACGTCTTTTTGACACGACTCCTTGACTTTCCTTCACTCGCCTATTAAACCTGATCGGAACCGTGGCTTCCTGCAGCACTGAGCTTTAGTTCAAGTTGTATTGACCCGTAGGTTCCTCTTGGACAGGGATATTTGTTGTTTATTGATGATATGAGTTTTAGTCGTAAAACAGCTGCTGACGTTAGAAAGCGTCTGTTGACTACGAGTGCGAGTCATGTAACGCTAAGCGAGTGCCCCTCAGTACCACTCAGTATCCCATAATACCCCTTAATGCATACCCCTCAGTATTCCTCAGTACCCCATAATAAATACCCCTCAGTATTCCTCAGTACCCCATAATAAATACCCCTCAGTATGCCATAGTCCCCCATAATACCCCTCAGTATTCCTTAGTACCCATCAGTACGCCACAGTACCTCTCAGTACTCCATAATACCCCTCAGTATTCCTTAGTACCCATATCAGTACCCCAGTACCTCTCAGTACTCCATAATGCCCCTCAGTGTTCCTCATACCCATAATAAATACCCCTCAGTACGCCATAGTCCCCCATAATATACCCCTCAGTATTCCTTAGTATTCCCCAGTATTCCTCATCAGTACGCCACAGTACCTCTCAGTACTCCATAATACCCCTCAGTATTCCTTAGTACCCATCAGTACGCCACAGTACCTCTCAGTACTCCATAATACCCCTCAGTATTCCTCAGTACCCCAGTACGCCACAGTACCTCTCAGTACTATAATATACCTCAGCCCCTCAGTACCCTAATAGGGGTACCATAGTCCCCATAGTACCCCATATTCCTTATACCCCTCAGTATTCCTCAGTAATACCTCAGTATTCCCATAATAAAAATACCCCTCAGTACCCCCCATAATATACAGTACCATAGCCCACAGTACCTCTCAGTACTCCCCCATAATACCCCTCAGTATTCCTCAGTACCCCATAATAAATACCCCTCAGTATGCCATAGTCCGCCATAATACCCCTCAGTATTCCTTAGTACCCATCAGTACGCCACAGTCCTCTCAGTACTCCATAATACCCCTCAGTATTCCTTAGTACCCATCAGTACGCCACAGTACCTCTCAGTACTCCCTCCATAATACCCCTCAGTATTCCTCAGTACCCATCAGTACCCCATACCAAAACCCCTAAAGTACCCCTCAGTACCTCTCAGTACTCCATAATACCCCTCAGTATTCCTCAGTACCCCATAATAAATACCCCTCAGTACGCCATAGTACCCCATAATACCCCTCAGTATTCCTTAGTACCCATCAGTACGCCACAGTACCTCTCAGTACTCCATAATACCCCTCAGTATTCCTTAGTACCCATCAGTACGCCACAGTACCTCTCAGTACTCCATAATACCCCTCAGTATTCCTTAGTACCAATCAGTACGCCACAGTACCTCTCAGTACTCCATAATACCCCTCAGTATTCCTTAGTACCCATCAGTACCCAGTACAGTACTCAGTACTCCATAATACCCCTCAGTATTCCTCAGTACCCCATAATATCCCATAATCCCTACCCCTCAGTACGCCATAGTACCCCATAATACCCCTTAGTATTCCTTAGTACCCATCAGTACGCCACAGTACCTCTCAGTACTCATAATATACCTCAGTATTCCTCAGTACCCCATAATAAATACCCCTCAGTAATCCATAGTACCCCATAATATACCTCTGTATTGATCAGTATCCATCAGTACGCCACAGTACCTCTCAGTACTCCATAATGCCCCTCAGTGTTCCTCAGTAACCCATAATAAATACCCCTCAGTACTCCATAGTACCCCATAATAAATACCCCTCAGTACTCCATAGTACCCCATAATAAATACCCCTCAGTATTCCTTAGTACCCCATAATAAATACCCCTCAGTACTCCATAGTACCCCATAATACCCCTCAGTATTCCTCAGTAGTACCCCATAATAAATACCCCTCAGTATTCCTCAGTACCCCATAATAAATACCCCTCAGTACTCCATAGTACCCCATAATACCCCTCAGTATTCCTTAGTACCCCATAATAAATACCCCTCAGTACTCCATAGTACCCCATAATACCCCTCAGTATTCCTTAGTACCCATCAGTACGTCCACAGTACCGCTCAGTACTCCATAATACCCCTCAGTATTCCTCAGTACCCCATAATACCCCATAATACCTACCCCTCAATACTCCATAAAAACCCTCAGTACCCCTCAGTACTCCATAGTACCCCCATAATACCCCTCAGTATTCCTCAATACCCCATAATACATAATCCTCATCAGTACTCCATAATACCCCTCAGTACTCTTCAGTATTTCACCATTGTGCCATGCAGTGAAGTGTGTTGGTGTATGATGTGTTTAAGGTCTTCCTCCTAAAGTCCACCTTCACATGTTTATACCTGGTGAACACCGGGGGTTCTGTCCTCACTTTAAGAGTTTAGATATCAGGATTATCAGGAGAAGCTGGTGAGCAGAGTGCTGAGGGTGTTGGTGAGGAGGTCTGTGAGGGAGTTGTTGAGGAGGTTGTTGAGGTTGGTGAGGGTGTTGGTGAGGAGGTTGTTGGGGGGGGTTGGTGCGGAGGTTGGTGAGGGGGTTTGTGTGGAGGTTTGTGTGGAGGTTGGTGAGGAGGTTTGTGTGGAGGTTGGTGAGGAGGTTGGTGAGGAGGTTGTGAGGAGGTTCCTGGGGGGAGGTGAGGAGGTTTGAGGGTTGGTGAGGTTTGTTGGGTTTTAGGTTGGGAGGAAGGGTTTGTGAGGAGGTTTGGTTTGGGAGGTTGGTGAGAATTTGGGGGGTTGTTGGGGGAGGTTGGTGAGGTTGTGTGTAGGTTGGTGATGGGGGTGGGGGTGTTGGTTTAGGAGGTGTGGGGGGGAGGGTGGTGAGGGGGGGGGGGGGGTTGGGAGTTTTGTGGGGTGGTGGTGGGGCGGTGGAGGTGGTTGGGTGAGGGTTGGTGAGGTGTTGGGTTGGTGAGGAGGTTGTGGAGGGGTGGGGGGGGGGGTTGGTGGCAGGTTGGTGGGGAGGGTTGGTTGTGGAGGTTGTGTGAGGGTGTTGGTGAGGAGGGTTTGGTGAGGAGGTTGGTTTTGGTGTGGGGAGGTTGGTGGGTGAGGGTGGTTGGGAGGGTTTGTTGGTGAGGGTTGGTGAGGTGGTTGGTGAGGGGGTTGGAGGAGGTTGGTGAGGGTGTTGGTGAGGTGGTTGGTGAGGGTGTTGGTGAGGAGGTTGGTAAGGAGGTTGGTGAGGAGGGGTTTGTGTGGAGGTTGGTGTGTGGAGGGTGTTGGTGAGGAGGTTTGTGTGGAGGTTGGTGAGGAGGTTTGTGTGGAGGTTGGTGAGGAGGTTGGTGAGGTTGGTGAGGAGGTTTGTGTGAGGAGGTTGGTGAAGGGGTTTGTGAGGAGGTTGTGTGGGAGGTTGGTGAGGGTTGGTGAGGAGGTTGTGTGGAGGTTGGTGAGGTTGTTTTAGGGGGGGGGGTTGGTGAGGTTTGTGTGGAGGTGGGTGGTGTGTGAGGAGGTTGGTGAGGGGTGGTGAGGAGGTTGTTGTGAGGTGGTTGGAGGTTGAGGTTGTGTGAGGAGGTTGTTGTGTGTTGGAGGTTGGTGAGGTTGGGAGGTTTGAGGGTGAGGTGGTTGGGGAGGGCGGTGTTGGTGAGGAGGTTGGAGGTGAGTGGGTGTTGGTGAGGAGGTTGGTGAAGTGGTTGGTGTGGAGGTTGGTGAGGGGGTTTGTGTGGAGGTTTGTGTGGAGGTTGGTGAGGGTATTGGTGAGGTGGTTGGTGAGGGTGGTTGGGTGGTGGTGAGGGTGGGTGATGGTGAGGGTTGGGTGTGTGTGTGGACGAATTGGTGGGGGGGGGGAGGTTTTGTGGTGTGGCATGGTGAGGAGGAGGTGGTTGGTGAGGAGGTTGTTGGGGGGGGGGGTTGGTGAGGAGGTTGGTGAGGGGGGTGTTGGTGAGGGGGTTGGTGGGGTGGAGGTGTGGGAGGTTTGTGTGGAGGTTGGTGAGGGGGTTTGTGAGGAGGTTGTTGGGAGGTTGGTGTGGAGGTTGGTGGAGGTTGGTGAGGGGGTGTGGAGGTTGGTGAGGGGGTTTGTGTGGAGGTTTGTGTGGAGGTTGGTGAGGGGGTTTGGTGGAGGTGTGAGGGTTGTAAGGAGGTTAGTATAGAGGGAGAAGAGCAGTTCAGTACACACGCCTCACCTCGGCGGAGGAAAAGTGAGATGTGAGTAACGTAAGAACCGTCATATTGAATGTAGAGACCAATTCAGTCCACTACATTCCACTACAGTGCACTGACCCTGTGTTTATTTTCCCTCGTTCACCTTTAACATTTTAACACACAGTGTCTCTTCTCTCTCCAGCTCAGCGCTGATGATGTTTTTCTAAAGCCTTTTAACCTGTGTTGTGTGTGTGTGTGTGTGTGTGTGTGTGTGTGTGTGTGTGTGTGTAATGAGTTCACCAGCTGTCCCTTGGGGAAACACACTCTCACACTCGTGCTCTCAGCCACTCTTAACCTCTTTACACACTTGCGTGTTTATTTAGAAAAGATTAGGAGCGTAAAAGCCTTATATCCAGAGAGACGCACATACAGGGATGGTGTGTGTGTGGTGTGTGTGTGTGTGTGTGTGTGTGTGTGTGTGTGTGTGTTGCAGCAAGAAAAGGAGGTCTTTGACTTCCTGTCTTCACTCACTATGTGGACTTTCACCTCGATGGGATCCCTCCATCCTCTTCCACTCCTCCACAGATCCCTCTATCTTCTCCCACTCCTTCACAGATCCCTCCGTCCTCTCCCACTCCTCCACAGATCCCTCCATCCTCTTTCCACTCCTCCACAGATCCCTCCATCCTCTTTCCACTCCTCCACAGATCCCTCTATCTTCTCCCACTCCTTCACAGATCCCTCCGTCCTCTCCCACTCCTCTACACTCTCTCCGTCCTCTCCTCTTCCACTCCTCCACAGATCCCTCTATCTTCTACCACTCGTCCACAGATCCCTCTGTCCTCTTCCACTCCTTCACAGATCCCTCCTTCCTCTTCCACTCCTCACAGATCCCTCCGTCCTCTCCCACTCCTCTACACTCTCTCCATCCTCTTCCACTTCTCCACAGATCCCTCTGTCCTCTTCCACTCCTCCAAAGATCACTCTGTCCTCTTTCACTCCTCCACAGATCCCTCCATCCTCTTCCTCTCTCACTCCTCCACAGATCCCTCCATCCTCTTCCACTCCTCCACAGATCCCTCCATCCTCTTCCACTCCTCCACAGATCCCTCCGTCCTCTTCCACTCCTCCACAGATCCCTCCATCCTCTTCCACTCCTCCACAGATCCCTCCATCCTCTTCCACTCCTCCACAGATCCCTCCATCCTCTTCCACTCTTCTCCACAGATCCCTCCGATCCTCTCCTCTTCCACTCCTCCACAGATCCCTCCATCTCTTCCACTCCTCCACAGATCCCTCCACTCCTCTAGATCCCTCCATCCTCTTCCACTCCTCCACAGATCAC
The DNA here is from genome assembly GCA_030449085.1 of Kryptopterus vitreolus. Taxonomy (NCBI): domain Eukaryota; kingdom Metazoa; phylum Chordata; class Actinopteri; order Siluriformes; family Siluridae; genus Kryptopterus; species Kryptopterus vitreolus. The sequence goes on from JACRUU010000014.1 coordinate 9,418,644, forward strand.
CTCTCCTCTTCACTCCTCCACAGATCCCTCCGTCCTCTCCCACTCCTCCACAGATCCCTCCATCTTCCTTTCCACTCTCCAACAGGATCTCCTCTTTCACTCCTCCACAGATCCCTCCATCCTCTCCCTCCACTCCTCCACAGATCCCTCCATCCTCTTCCACTCCTCCACAGATCCCTCCATCTCCTCCACTCCACAGATCCCTCTGTCCTCTTCCTTCACTCCTCCATCCTCTTCCACTGATCCTCTCCATCTCCTCTCCACAGATCCCTCTCCTCATCCACTCCTCCACAGATCCCTCCGTCCTCTTCCACTCCTCCACAGATCCCTCCACTCCTCCAAAGATCCTCTGTCCTCTTCCACTCCTCCACACACTCCTCCACAGATCCCTCCGTCCTCTCCCACTTCTTCACATATCTTTCTGTCCTCTCCCACTCCTCTACACTCTCTCCGTCCTCTCCTCTTCCACTCCTCCACAGATACCTCTATCTTCTACCACTCGTCCACAGATCCCTCCGTCCTCTCCCACTCCTCCACAGATCCCTCTGTCCTCTTCCACTCGTCCACAGATCCCTCCGTCCTCTTCCACTCCTCTACAGATCCCTCCATCTTCTCTCACTCTTCCACAGATCCCTCTGTCACTCCTCACAGATCCACTCCTCCACAGATCCTCTCCATCCTCTTCCACTCCTCCACAGATCCCTCCATCTCCCACTCCTCCACAGATCCCTCCATCCTCTTTCATCTCCACAGATCCCTCCTCACTCCTCCATCACAGATCCCTCCGTCCTCTCCCACTCCTCCACAGATCCCTCCACCTCTTCCACTCCTCCAGATCCCTCCCTCTTCCACTCCTTCACAGATCCTCTTCCACTCCCACAGATCCACAGATCCCTCTACTCCTTCTCTCACTCTCTCCACAGATCCCTCTGTCCTCTTCCACTCCTCCAAAGATCCCGTCCTCTTCCACTCTCCAGATCCCTCCCTCCGTCCTCTTCCAGTCCTCTCCATCCTCTCCATCTTCTCTCACTCTTCCACAGATCCCTCTGTCCTCTTCCACTCCACTCCTCTACACCACTCTCCCACAGATCCTCTTTCCTCTCACTCCGATCCCTATCTACTTCGTCCACTCCCTCTCCACTCCTCCACAGATCCCTCTGTCCTCTTCCTCTTACTCCTCCACCTAAGATCCCTCTGTCTCTTCCACTCTTCTCACTCACTTCACTCCCTCCATCTCTCCACTTCTACTCACAATCCCTCTCCACAGATCCTCTCTCCCATCCACTCCTCCCTCTCCCGACTCTCCTCTACACTCGTCCCAAAGATCCCTCCTCTATCCTCTCTCCACTCCTCATAGTCACAGATCCCTCCGTCCTCTTCCACAGATCCTCCACCTCTTCCACTCCTCCAGATCCCTCCATCCTCTCTCCTCCACAGTCCCACTCCTCCACAGATCCCTCCGTCCTCTTCCACTCCTCTACAGATCCCTCCATCCTCTTCCACTCCTCCACAGATCCCTCCATCCTCTTCACTCCTCCACAGATCCCTCCATCCTCTTCCACTCCTCCACAGATCCCTCCATCCTCTTCCACTCCTCCACAGATCCCTCCGTCTTCTCTTCCACTCCTCCACAGATCCCTCCATCCCGTCCTCTCCGTCCACTCCTCCACCCTCCATCTTCTACCACTCCTCCACAGATCCCTCTATCTTCTACCACTCCTTCACAGATCCCTCTCCTCCACTCCTCCACAGATCCTCTCACCCTCCGTCCTCTCCTCTTCCACTCCTCCACAGATCCCTCCTCCACTCGTCCACAGTCTTCCATCCTCTTCCACTCCTCCACAGATCCCTCTGTCCTCTTCCACTCCTCCACAGATCCCTCCGTCCTCTTCCACTCCTCCACAGATCTTCTCCCACTCAATCTTTACAGCTGTAATCTGATATCCAGATATAATGGTTTCTGCACAAAGCTGTAAGTGTGAGTGGTGTGTGTGTGTGTGTGTGTGTGTGTGTGTGTGTGTGTGTGTGTGTGTGTGTGTTCATTTATAACTGTGTTGTGTATTTGTTTACAGCCCGTGTGCAGAACAGGGAATGGGTGATGAGTTTAATCTGATGGATCATTCTGATCTCTACATCCTTGACTTCTGTAAGTGTACACTACAAACAAGTGCACTTCCTCTGTACACTCCCACCCCCCTCCTCTCTCTCTCCCCCTCTCTCTCCTCTCCTCCCTCTCTCTCCTCTCTCTCTCCGTCTCTCTCTCCTCCCTCCTCTCCCCCCCCCCCCCCCTCTCTCTCTCGCTCCCTCTCTATCTCTGTCTCTCTCAATTTCCTTATGGATGGCACCACACACACACACACACACACACCGTGTGTACACGTATATAATATATATATATATATATATATATATATATAGATGTAAGTATGAGCTCTGTATATTTATGGTTGTGTGAGTCTGTTTAATGTTTAACCTCAATTAAAAATGTAATATTTTTAATATTTTTATATTTATTTATTATTTATTTTTAGGTCCAAATCTGAAAACTTTATGGCAAATAGCTGTGGAGTTCAGTACAGTTTGGAACAATCAGGACTGCCACATGACATCAGGTAACACACACACACCACACACACACACACACACACACACACACACACACACACACACACACACACACACAACCACACACACACACACACACCCCTACGTACCACACACTGCTACATACACACACACACACAAACACACCGATACATACACATCCCTACATACATACATACCACACACACATACACCTATATACCAACACATACACACACGTACACACACACCACACACACATAATACACCCCTACATACACACACCTATATACACACACATGTGTGTGTGGTATATATATATATATATATATATATATATATATATATATATATAATATATATATATACACACACACACACACACACACACACACATATATATGTACATACAACATACATACATACACACATGTATACACACACCTACATACACACGCACATACACACACATACACACACACTCTCATTCTTTTATTCATACGCCCACTGACACACACACACCCACTAGAGATCAGACCTAGAGATAACGATCTGAACCTCAACCCTTGACCTTTCATCAGGTCAGAGATCAGATTACACGCGCACACACACACACACACAACAACACACACACACACATCTCTCTCTACACACACACACACACACACACAACACACAGTATTATGAACCTGCGTACAGAAATATGTTAATGATAAATACATGATATGTGCAGTAAGAGTGATGATAATGATGATGATGGTGATGGTGATGGTGATGATGGTGATGGTGTGATGATGTGATTGTGGTGATGAGATGGTGGGGGTGATGGGGGGATGTGGGGTGATGAGGATGATGGTGATGATGGGGTGGGGATGGGGGATGGGGGGATGGTGGGGGGTGATGGATGATGATGGTGATGATGGTGATGATGGTGGTGATGAGTGATTATGGTGATAATGGTGATTGTGATGGTGATGATGATGATGATGGTGGTGGTGTTGGTGGAGGTGATGATGATGATGATGATAGATGGTGATGAAGATGATTATGATGATGATGAAGATGGTGATGATGAAGATGATGATGATGATGTGGTGATGATGATGATGATGAGTGATGGTGATGATGTTGATGATGGTGGTGATGGTGATGGTGTGGTGATGATGGTGATGATGGTGATGATGATGATGATGTGATGATGATGATGATGATGATGTGATGATGATGGTGGTGATGGTGATGTGATGGTGATGATGGTGATGATGATGGTGATTGATGATGTGGTGGGATGATGAATGTGGTTGTGATGGTGATGGTGATGATGGTGATGATGGTGATGGGTGATGATGATGATGATGATGATGATGATGATGATGATGATGATGAGGTGATTGAAAATGTGGTTGGTGATGATGTGTGATGATGGTGATGGTGATGATGGTGTGATGATGTGATGATGTTGTTGTGGTGGTGGTGTGGTGGTGATGATGTTGATGGTGATGTGATGGTGATGATGATGATGATGGATGATGTGTGATGATGTGATGATGATGATGATATGGTGATGTGATGATGATGTGATGGGTGATGATGGTGGTGATGGTGATGATGGTGATGTGATGGTGATAACGATGATGATGATGATGATGATGGTGATGATGATTTATGTATGATGATGATATGATGATTGAAAGTGTTTAAGTGTTTTCCTGTAGGTGGGAACTGGCTGCCATGACGACCAACAGCACTATCAGCCGACCCATCTTCTCATCTCATGGATAAACACACACACACACACACACACACACACACACACACAACATTATGTTGGATGATGAAGTGCTGTTTGTTGAACATTAAACCACTTTATTCATGTTATGTGTCAATTGCTTATGTAATGTGTTTAATGAAGCTTGTAATAAACATGCGAGGTGTGTGTGTGTGTGTGATTTCGTGCGTGCGTGTGGGTGTGTGTGGTGTGTGTGTGTGAGATAATGAATTACTGTAATTACATGTAATTACTGAACGTGGGTTTACATTCTTTTGAAATGATCACTTAGTGTCCCTAGATAGGCAGCATGTTTAGGCAGCACCAGCACGAGGGCACTTTTTTTTTTTTTTTTTTTTTTTGTCTTTTTTAGGGCGGTCTCTGAGGAAGCTCCACGTTTCATCCTGCATCACGTGACCTTCTCACACCGTCCCGTGTTTTTACCCAGAGAAGGAGAATATCCGGAAGGATGGAGACGGAGCTGCTGATGAAGACAAACGTCAGTGTGTCTCGCACGTCCACGTGGATCGTTTACTCTCGGAGCGACGCCCTGACGTCCGAACTCTGGGTCCTTTTAATAATTAAAAAAAAAAAAAAAAAAACACAGGCCGGGAGCCGACTTTATCTCTGCCACGGCATGCTGCCTTTGTAGGGACCCTAATGAGGGGACAAGGGGACGTGGTGATGCGGTAGCTTTATGATCATCAGCACACGACTAACGGACACAAATTGTCTTTCTTCGTTTTTATTGGTGAAATGTAAATAAATGAAAACGTCTGAAAACAGCAGCGAGTGTCTAATCTGTGTGTGTGTGTGTGTGTGTGTGTGTGTGTGTGTGTGTGTGTGTGTGTGTGTGAGAATGATGGACTCCACCTGTTGAGCCGTTGTCCTGCAACCTTAAACTTCACGACTAAATGACCTTCACTCAGCAACACATAACCCATCATCAGTCGCTCTCTCGCTCTCCCTCTCTCCCTCCCTCCCTCTCCCTCGCTCTCTCGCTCTCTCCAGGGACCGACACTCAGGTTGGTAATGAGATGTTTGAATGCAGTGAAGGTTGTTTTGAGCTGCCGATGGTGAAAGATGATGATTTATTGATTTATCACTTTAACCCTGAACCCGTCGCCAAAAAAAAAAACCTTTAACAAGTGACAACAAAAATTATTTATTTATTCATAATTTATTTATTCATAATTTATTTACGTCTGCTCGCTGTGTGATGATTACAGTAACGGCTCGGGTTATTTTACCGCTCGGCCTCCGAACCCGAACCGCTTCACCTCGAAATACCCTCGTTATTCATTTCCGTTTTATTCAGTTCGTGTTTATTTGCATAGAAGATTAAAATTTTCCATAAAATCATTAGTAATATTAAGATTTTGTCTCAAAGTAGCTTTAATCAGATAATGTGGTAGTTTTTGGTCATTATATATTAAAAGCGCGAGTCAAACTGCAGAGAAAATCGTACTGACCCTAAAGAACCTCCACTGAATCCCTGTGTGATTTTTCTGTGTTTACTGTGTGATTACAAGGTGTTTATATCATGTTTACTGTTTACTGTGTGATTACAAGGTGTTTATATCATGTTTACTGTTTACTGTGTGATTACAAGGTGTTTATATCATGTTTACTGTTTACTGTGTGATTACATGTGTTTATATCATGTTTACTGTTTACTATGTGTTTATATTATGTTTACTGTGATTACTATATGTTTATATTATGTTTACTGTGTGATTACTATACGTTTATATTATGTTTACTGTGTGATTACTATATGTTTATATTATGTTTACTGTGTGATTACATGTGTTTATATTATGTTTACTGTGATTACATGTGTTTATATTATGTTTACTGTGTGATTACAATGTGTTTATATTATGTTTACTGTGTGATTACAATGTGTTTATATTATGTTTACTGTGTGATTACAATGTGTTTATATTATGTTTACTGTGTGATTACAATGTGTTTATATTATGTTTACTGTGTGATTACAATGTGTTTATATTATGTTTACTGTGTGATTACAATGGGTTAACTCTGTTTACTGTTTGATTATTGTGTGATTACTGTGTGTTTACCTTGTTATATCTGTGTGAGTTTACTAATTGAACTATTGTGTGTTTGTGTGTTTAATGTGTGATTCTTGTGTGTTGCCTGTGTGTATACTCCCCCCCCCCGTGTGATTAGTGTGTGGCTCTAATGTGTGATGACTGTCTGTTTGCTGTGTGATTTCTCCGTGTTTACTGATGTCTGTGTAATTGTTGTGCGTTTGCTGTGTGTTTACTGTCTGATTACTGTTTGTTTACCTTGTTATATCTGTATGGTTTTACTCTGTCATTAATGTATTACTCACCCTAATCCACTGAATTATTGCATGATTGTGTGTTTAGTGTGTGATTCTTGTGTAATTGCTGTTCATTTACTCTGTTTCTTTTTTCTGTGTGATTACTGTTTACTGTGTGTGTGTGTGTGTGTGTGTACTGTTTTCCTTTTGATTATGGTCTGTTTACTATGTATTTACTCTACGATTACTGTGTGATTAATGTGGATTTACGCAGCGTTTGCTGTTTGATTGTTGTGTGTTTGTTGTATCATTTGTGGCTTTACTGTGTGTTTGTGGTTACTGTGGCTTTACTCTGATTGTTTTGCCATTCCTGTGTGATTCATCCAATACAATTGTAGAGCATTTTCATTCATTCATTCATTCATTCATTCATTCATCTTCTAGCGCTTTATCCGATCTTCCCTCGGGTCACGGGGAGTCTGTGTCTATCTCAGGCGTCTATGGGCATTAAGGCAGGATACACCCTGGATGGAATGCCAATCCATCACACACCCCCACACACACACACACACACATTCATACACTAGGGACAATTTTTCAAGGTGCCAATCAACCTACCGTGCATGTTTTTGGGACCAGGAGGAAACCGGAGAACCCGGAGAAAAACCCCCTGAGGCACGGGGAGAACATGCACAAACTCCACACACACATGGCCGAGACGGGAATCGAACCCGGACCCTGGTGGTGTGAGGTGAACGTGATAACCACTAAACCACCGTTTCTATTGTTTGTAAAGCTTCTTGTACTCTGTATAAATGTGACATTATACTGAATAAATAAACATCTTTTCAGTCTCGACTTGGAGACCGAGACTGTGTTGGTGGAAAACGCTCCGCCCCCTGCTGTAGTCCTCAA
>JACRUU010000014.1:9433702-9436202 GCA_030449085.1 Kryptopterus vitreolus
CTGCTAACCCGCTATCTGAAGCTATGTAGCGGCTAAGCGGCTAACGTACCCGCTTCTGCCCAAACAAAACAACATGCTAATGCTAAATGCGTATAACAACAACAACAACAAACAATAAACATATAAATATGTTCAAATCCGGAGCGAAGTGTTTATCCCCCCCCCCTTGGAAAGAAAGTGTAACTCTTCTGCATCTTCATCCTCCCGCTTTCATTTCCGCCTTCAGGGAAAAAAACAAACAATCCTTTTAACAAACACTATTCCATTCTTTAGTTTTGTTTTTCGCGCTAAAAATAAACAGTAAACAAATTAAAAGCAAACCAAATAACATTCAGCGTTGTTTATTGCTCATAAACAGCAAACTTGCATTTATATACAACTGTTTTTTGGTTTTGTTTTCTGTGTAAAGCAGATTTGAGACAATATACATGTGTTAAAAGTGCGATACAAATAAGTGAAGTGTGTGTGTGTGTGTGTGTGTGTGTGTGTGTGTGAGAGACAGCAGGAGTGTGAGATGTATTATTACAGGTATGAGAATGCCGAGGTCAGCCCGAGGTCACTGCTGCTGTACAAATACCTCATGTTCAGCTACAACATCATATTCTGGGTAACACACACACACACACACACACACACACACACACACTGTCTTACATGCAAACACACTCCCACCCTGCCTGTTTCCTTCAGATAAGAGACAGTCAGCTGTGTATTGAGTTACACCTTGTCTGCAGTGTGTGTGTGTGTGTGTGTGTGTGTGTGTGTGTGTGTGTGTGTGTGTGTGTGTGTGCAGTGTGTGTGCAGCAGGAGACAATGTTGTTTCTGTACCAGGAAGTTGACTCACTTTGTTTCCTGTTCCAATCGGGTATTGACTGTTATACACACACAGGTTTCCTGTGTGTGTGTGTGTGTGTGTGTGTGAGATTTTTGTGCTGCTGTAGTTTTGAGAACAGATCAGAACATAATAAGTTGAGTGTGTACTGGGATTTAAACCCACAACCTCCTGGTCACAGCACACAGCACCACCCTGTGTGAGATCTAACAATGAGATGTTTACATCTGTGTGTGTGTGTGTGTGTGTGTGTGAGTGAGTGAGTGAGTGAGTGTGTGTTGCTGTAGTTTTGAGAACAGATCAGAACATAATGAGTTGAGTGTGTACTGGGATTTAAACCCACAACCTCCTGGTCACAGCACACAGCACCACCCTGTGTGAGATCTAACAATGAGATGTTTACATCTGTGTGTGTGTGTTTCTCTGTCAGCTGGCTGGAGCGGCGTTTATCGCCATTGGATTCTGGGCCTGGAGTGAGAAGGTCGGTAACACACACACACACACACACACACACACATGCCTGTATCATGCCGTCAGATCTGATGTGTATTTATTACACATTCAGGATTTTTAATGAATGACAATGATTATAAACACTCATAAAACTCATTATGCATTAAAACCACAATGTACAGAACGTCACATAAAGATATATGGGGGGGGGGGGGGGGGGGGGGGGGCATCAATAAACCTAACAAATAAATAACTGCAGAACGGATTTGCAACGTTGATGCACTGAGAAACAATCAAACAATAATAAACACAATTAAATTAGAACAGAATAAACTTTTATAGAAAGCTCCCAGACATTATTAATTATTTAAACCCTCAGCACAAAGATGCTCCTCTGTCTCTTCTGGATCACGGAAAGTGAAACTTCAATTCAGGCACATTCAAAATATTTCTTTTTATATTTTTATTTAAAGCATTATCACAATGGGCTGCATAGTAACGTATTTTGAGAATACCATCTAAACAGACCTTGTGCAGCCCCAAATGCTGTTATAATGTGTTTATAAAATGTAAAAATAATAAAATTGTATTATGTAATGTTTTATAATATTTAAAATATTCTCTCTCTCGTCTCTCTCTCTCTCTCTCTCTCTCTCTCTCTCTCTCTCTCTCTCTCTCTCTCTCTCTATATATATATATATATATATATATATATATATATATATATATATATATATATATATATATATATATATTTTTTTTTTTAAATTTATTTTATTTATTTTTTAAGTCTGCGGGGTTTTGATCCGTACGGGTCAGGGATGTCATTCCACAGTGTCGTGTAGAACAGGAAGTGGATCATTTTTGTATCTAGTGATAAATACACAGCTTCAGTCCATGGAAAATTTCAAGCAACTTCTCGAGAGCCCGGAATACCATTTCACTCTACAGTGTACGATTTAATAAATAAGAAGAATAAATGTGTCAGAAGAATAATGAGTTTAATTACACAAGTAGTCTCCGGGGCACTGCGGAGGAACTTTTTGAACAGACTGTATTTTTATTGTCATGTAACGTGGCAATTAAATACACTTAAGTGAGTTTCGTTAGTTTCACGGATGTACTTGATGCAATTTCGGCAATAAAATGCCTGTTTTTCTAAAACAGACATGTCCAAAGTCCGGCCCGGGGGCCAAATGCGGCCCGTGGTCAAAC
>JACRUU010000014.1:9441202-9463702 GCA_030449085.1 Kryptopterus vitreolus
GATCCCACAGAGATCCCACAGAGATCCCACAGAGATCCCACAGAGATCCCACAGAGATCCCTCTGAGATCCCTCTGAGATCCCTCTGAGATCCCACGGAGATCCCACGGAGATCCCTCGGAGATCCCTCGGAGATCCCTCGGAGATCCCTCAGAGATCCCTCAGAGATCCCTCAGAGATCCCTCAGAGATCCCTCAGAGATCCCTCAGACCAGTGGGATTGTTTTAATTCAGTTGGATTTTGTTGCTCTTTTTGTTCCCCGAAAGCCGAACGATCATCGTATCTCTGCTCTGGAATCAGTTCTGCCTTATTCCTGGGACAGAATGCTGCCAATTTAGAAATGTTTTACAGACTTGCACGCATGCTTTACAACGTATGGAATCGGGAACCTTGCACGGGACGTTCCACCAGATGTTCCACGGGACGTTCCACCAGATGTTCCACAGGACAACTCTGGAGATGAGATTTCTGCTTTTAAAATTGCATGTGAAATAGTTCTTTCACATTAATAAGAAACCCTAGAATCATGTGATCCTGAAACGCGTGTGCATGTGTGTGCATGTGTGTGTGTGTGTGTGTTTGTGTGTGCGTACTTGGCTCTACCTAAATGCTTGTGCAACGTTCATGACCTTTAAATGTCACCGAAATGTCTCTCATTTCTCCGTTCTCTTGTTTGGTTGATGTTTAACAAACATGTGAAGCCCGGAGAGTAAATTTCTAAAGCTGTTCAAATGACAACTTCAACCCGACACACCTCTCCGTCACATTCCATCCATACTGTCCAGCTGAAAGATGACTGTTAAACCAAAGGTGTGTGTGTGTGTGTGTGTGTGTGTGTGTGTGTGTGTGTGCATGGGGGAGCGCAGCTTCGAGCGGGGAAACGATAACTGTGGGAGAAATAATCACACGTTTACTCGCATACATTCTTGTTTAGGGTTCATTGTTGTGTGTGTGTGTGTGTGTGTGTGTGTGTGTGTGTGTGTGTGTGTGTGTGTGTGTGTGTGTGTGTGTGTGTGTGTGAGAGAGAATATTTTCAGTTAAAATGTTGCCTTTTTAAAGTTGATATCAGCTTTAAAAGTTTATTTTATCTGGACGTCGGTTCCTTGTTACATTTGTAATGATTTTTGCTGAAGTGTGTGTGTGTGTGTGTGTGTGTGTGTGTGTGTGTGTGTGTGTGTGTGTGTGTGTGTGTGTGTTCCCTCTGTAAAGTCTTATTTTTTTATTTTTTTTTTTTTTTTTTTTAGATATGTTACTCTGAAATTTGAAGCTTGTTGTCTTTATTCCCGCGTATGTAAACATATCATCCTTCAATAATCGCATTAATGACTGAAATGCAGAACCTCCGTGCCATAACAAGACGTTTATTATAGTGTTAACAACCCAAAGTTCAAGTTCTAACTTTACTGTTTTTGTTTGACTTCTTACGAATATTTTCCTTTTTTTTTTTTTAACTAGTTTCAACTTTTGAACTGAAGCTTTATTTTTTTATATGATAAATAAAGACTACAATTTTTTCTGAGTATCTTTTGTATTTTGTGCTATTTTTATTCATGTTAAAAGACACACAATAAAAAGCTGGCGGTTATTCAATAATAATAAATAACCAATAGAATTAAAGTAACATTAAAGATACGCATATTACAACATCGCCGAGTAAATGACATCACGTGCCCCCAGAGGGCGCTGTTGCTGAAATACAGAGTAATATAAATCATCTAGAAAGGTTTGCCACGCAAACAGAATATAAAAAAAAAACAGATTAATGTTTGTAACCTGCACACAACAAAACAAATAATAACACAAAAGGCACAAAATATCAACGCTTGTAACACTAATAAAAAAAACATACACAACTCCCGAACTTACCAAACCAATACCTGTAGTGTCCTGACCCAGTGTTTCTTCCTGAATCCCTTCTTTCTTCAAATCCTTAAGTAACCCTTCTTCTGATATCATATATATTTATATATAACTATATATCTTTCAATTATACTTTGTATGTATATATATTATATATATAAATATATAATATTCTATCTCTTTATATATCATATATATATTATATATATATATAGTATATATACATATCTGGATATATATATATAGTGTATTGTCCTTGTTATAATAAAATAAAGATATATTATTTATCGATATAATATATAGCATATATATAACCTATATATATATATATTGCATACACAAAAACAAAGGAATCAGCTTTTTATAAACCCTTTTAGTGGCTTTGGCAATGTATAATATATATAAGTATTAAATATATCACCACCCTTTTATATATATATATATATATATATATTTATATATATATATTATATATTATATATATATATATATATATATATATATATATATATATATATATATATATATTTATAATATATATATAGATGTATGTGTGTGTGTGTGTGTGTGTGTGTGTGGTGTGTGTGTCTGTGATTTCTGAGAGTGTGTTTATTATAATAAATTAAATAATTAAATAATTAACTCGTGTTTTTATTGCAACAGGACCTCTTTTGTACCTCGCTAGTTCTTATTATATAGTAATTACAGTTCTACTACTACTAAACGTAATACTATTATTATTATTATTATTATTATTATTATTATTATTACAATTGTTATCAATTTTTATATATTTCTGAATGTCTGTTGTTTCTTTGATATGTCTATGTTTAATGTATAAAGTATTTAATTATTTATTTATCACCACCATTCATATATATATATATTATAGTATATATTATAATATAATAGTAATAGTATATATTATGCTTTACTGCTATAATATAAAACTATATTATTATTATTATTATTATAGATTATTATATATTTCTGTCTTTCTGTTATATGTCAATGTGTAAAATATGTTTAACGCGTTGGCAACACGAGGGTCAATATTTGTCATGTCAATAGACAATATTTGTCATGCTTCTTCCATAATCCATCATTCTCTTTCCCAGTCATCCCAATAAAGAACATTTCCCCCAGATTGCATTCCGTGATAGTGGTAAATAATTGTCGAGTCGGATTCCAGTTTCATTTCTGGATGGAGATTTCTGGTTTCGTTTGGGTGGAAATGCTCCACCTTTCCGTCTATAAAAACCTCTCCTGTGTTTGTCTGCTCTCACTTTAACACAAGATGGATCTTAGTGAGTAATTTAAAGTCTCTTCACCTTAATAATAATAATAATAATAATAATAATAATAATAATAATAATAATAATAATAATAATAATAATAATAATCGTGGGGCACGGTGGCTTAGTGGTTAGCACGTTCGCCTCACACCGCCAGGGTCCGGGTTCGATTCCCGTCTCGGCCATGTGCGTGTGGAGTTTGTGCATGTTCTCCCCGTGTCTCAGGGGGTTTTTCTCCGGGTTCTCCGGTTTCCTCCCCCGGTCCAAAAACATGCACGGTAGGTTGATTGGCACCTTGGAAAATTGTCCCTAGTGTATGAATGTGTGTGTGAATGTGTGTGTGTGTGTGTGTGTGTGTGTGTGTGTGTGTCCTGCGATGGGTTGGGTTGGCATTCCATCCAGGGTGTATCCTGCCTTAATGCCCATAGACGCCTGAGATAGACACAGACTCCCCGTGACCCGAGGGAAGATCGGATAAAGCGGTAGAAGATGAATGAATGAATGAATGAATAATAATATCTCCAGCCTTGTAATATGCATGCAATGTGATGTTTATTGTTTATCAGGTACACTTCTCGCTGTCGCAAGCGCAGTAGGTGAGTCTTTCCGTGACGCGCGCGCGCGCGTGTGTGTGTGTGTGTACAGAATGCATCATGTGACGAAAACTAATTTGGGAGTGTGTGTGTGTGTGTGTGTGTGTGTGTGTGTGTGTGTGTGTGTGCTGTTTCTGCGTTGGGATTGACCTCGGCCGATATCGCAGCAGGTCCCGTCGCTTCTTCGGTGATGTCTGCGGTGTTTGATGCTTGCGTCGGAGGAGACGGAGGAGGCGAAGTAGGCGAAGTAGCCGGAGGAGTGTTCTCCATCCTGCAGTCCGTCGGTAACGATGAGAACGCGCTTCGTTGGAAAAAAATACACTTAATGCTGTTATTGTACAATGCAGTGATGTTGTTTTTCTGTTCAGGGGCCGCCGGATTATCGGTCGCAGGTCAGGCTGTCTTGTCAGCTACCGGAGACGCTGTGGCCGCAGCGGGTGATTGACACGCTTCGTCTATTTAGTTACTATTTACTCTTAATTCTTTTGTTTTTCTTTACGTGTTGATTTACACAAAGCGGTCACATGTAGACCTTGCGTTTGTTCACACCTACATAAATGATTAAAGTATATATATACACTGTGTTTGAGTCTCCTACTTGTGGAATAAAGACTTTCCTGTACTTTATAAATGGATGTTTTGTCGCATTTCTTATTTCTTTGTTTGACGAATTTGTAACTGAATTGCGAATGTGCATTTTCACTCTCTTTCATTATCGTGTAAAACAGGGGCGACAAACTCATTCTAGCTCAGGGGCCCATGTGGAGGTAAAAAAAAAAAAATTATATATATATATATATATATATATATATATATATATATATATATAGATATATATAGGTAAAATCATGGTGTGTATATATAACTAAAAAAAAAACAACTTCAGATTGATTCCTTTGTTTTAATATGATCAACATAAAAGATAATGCTGGAGCCTGAGGACAGTGTGTCCAACACTGTACAAGCACAACATTCCTATCAATCATAAAACACAAGTTATTTGAAAAATTCCGAGGACAAAGAAGACACAAACACACAATGCCTCAGTGGATTCGCAAACGTCACACATCACAGAACTCTATCAGGGTTTCTCACGCAGTGCTTTAAGTGGGGTTGCATAGTTGATTTGACTCCTGATACCCTGATACCCTGATACCCTGATACCCTGATACCCTGATACCCTGATACCCTGATACCCTGATACCCTGATACCCTGATACCCTGATACCCTGAACCCTGAACCCCTGTACCCTGATCCCTGATACCCCTGATACCCTGATACCCCTGATACATTCATCTTCTACCCCTTGCTGATACTTATATCAGATCTTTTGATCTTGTCTACCCGATATCCCTCGGGTCACGGGGAGTCTGTGTCTATCTCAGGCGTCTATGGGCATTAAGGCAGGATACACCCTGGATGGAATGCCAACCCATCACACACACACACTCACACACACACATTCACACACACATTCATACACTAGGGACAATTTTCCAAGGTGCCAATCAACCTACCGTTGCATGTTTTTGGACCGGGGGGAGGAAACCGGAGAACCCGGAGAAAAACCCCCTGAGGCACGGGGAGAACATGCACAAACTCCACACACACATGGCCGAGACGGGAATCGAACCCGGACCCTGGCGGTGTGAGGCGAACGTGATAACCACTAAACCACCGTGCCCCATTATAAAAATATATAATAAATATTAATTATTATATATTTCTGAATGTCTGTTGTTTCTTTGATATGTCTGTTTGTTTACTGTATAAAGTATTTAATTATCTATCACCACCATTCATATATATATATATATATATATATATATATATATATATGGCAAATCCACATGTAGGAGAGTCCGGAGTGGATCACGATCATATACCTTCCCGAATCGCCACACACGTTCGGAATTTCGGGAAATCCGCGACATTCCGGCCCCATAGAGAATGAATGGGGAAATTTGACGCTCTGCCGTTCGGCCCGTGTTCACCCGACATGCACATGTGACATATCCACTCGTAGGTGAAATGGAGTGGGTCACGATCATATGACTCTCGAACCCCCAGACCCACTCGGAACTCATCCGGGAATTTTGCATCGTTCCAGCCCATACAGATGAATGATGGGGCAAATGCTTTTATTTTGGCCCGGGATGAATTTTTACCATAGAAAATGAATATAAACGCTAAATATTAAATGGACCAGGCTGTAAAGGGGGTCGGCCCGGACCCATGTCCCCTGGGTGTCCCATGTGTAGATCTTATCATAATTACAGTTATACTACTATAATATAATACTATTATTATTATAGATTATTATATATTTCTGTCTTTCTGTTATATGTCAATGTGTAAAATATGTTTAACGCGTTGGCAACACGAGGGTTAATATTTGTCATGTCAATAGACAATATTTGTCATGCTTCTTCCATAATCCTTCATTCTCTTTCCCAGTCATCCCAATAAAGAACATTTCCCCCAGATTGCATTCCGTGATAGTGGTAAATAATTGTCGAGTCGGATTCCAGTTTCATTTCTGGATGGAGATTTCTGGTTTCGTTTGGGTGGAAATGCTCCACCTTTCCGTCTATAAAAACCTCTCCTGTGTTTGTCTGCTCTCACTTTAACACAAGATGGATCTTAGCACAATTCTCATTGTCGCAGGCGTAATATGAGCAGGTGAGTTAGTTGTATCAGGCACACTTTTCCGTGACGTGTGGTGTGTGTGTGTGTGTGTGTGTGTGTGTGTGTTGTACAGAATGCATTATGTGACGAAGACTTATTTTGGAGTGTCTTGTGTTTAAGCCGGCGCTGTCGTGGCGGCTCCGCTTGTGATTTCTGCGTTGGGCGTTTTTCTGGTGGATTTACCTCGGCCGGGATCGCCGCAGGTTCCGTCGCATCTTCGATGATGTCTGCGGCGGCTGCTGCTAACGGCGGAGGTGTAGTAGCCGGAGGACTCGTCGCCACCCTGCAGTCCGTCGGTAACGATGAGAACGCGCTTCGTTGGAAAAAATACACGTAATGCTGTTATTGTACAATGCAGTGATGTTGTTTTTCTGTTCAGGGGCCGCAGGATTGTCGGTCGCAGGTCAGGCTGCCTTGGCAGCTACCGGAGGGGCTTTGGCCGGAGCGGGTGATTACATCGTTTCGTCTAATTAATTACTATTTACTCTTAATTCTTTTGTTTTTCTTTACGTGTTGATTTACACAAAGCGGTCACATGTAGACCTTGCACTTGTTCGCATCTACATAAATGATTATAATATATATATATAATATATATATATATATATATATATATATATATATATATATATATATATATATATTTATATATTTATACACTGTGTTTGAGTCTCCTTCTGGTGGAATAAAGACTTTCCTGAACTTTATTACTGGATGTTGTTGTGCGTGTCGTATTTCTCATTCCGGTTTTGATTGTTGAACAGGAAAAACACGTTTCGACAAGGCCGAGTTTACTGACGTCAGATGAGAGACAGGACTGTTATCCAGCATATAGAAATGAAACACTCAGTATTTTGTGTTTAACGCACGGCGGGGAAGAAAATGAAATGCCAATGAATTGTGAATCTGCATTTTCAATCTCTTTCAGTATCGTGTAATAGACGTCTGGGTCTAGTTTGAGGATAAACCTGGGTCAAGTTGGAGGATAAACCCGGGTCTAGTTGGAGGATAAACCCGGGTATAGTTGGAGGATAAACCCGGGTCTAGGAGGATAAACCCGGGTATAGTTGGAGGATAAACCCGGGTATAGTTGGAGGATAAACCCGGGTATAGTTGGAGGATAAACCCGGGTATAGTTGGAGGATAAACCTGGGTCTATTTGGAGGATAAACCTGGGTCTAGTTTGAGGATGAACTTGGGTCTAGTTTGAGGATAAACTAGTTTGAGGATAAACCGGGTCTAGTTGGTCTAGGGTTGTATGAGGATAAACCCGGGTCTAGTTGGAGGAAAAACTGGGACTAGTATGAGGATAGAACCAGGTCTAGTTTGAGGATAAACCTGGGTCTAGTTTGAGGATGAAATTGGGTCTAGTTTGAGGATAAACCTGGGTCAAGTTGGAGGATAAAACCAGGTCTAGTTTAAGGATAAAAATTGGGTCTAGTTTGAGGATAAACCTGGGTCTAGTTTGAAGATGAACTTGGGTCTAGTTTGAGGATAAACCCGGGTCTATTTTGCGGATAAACCAGGGTCTAGTATGAGGATAAACCAGGGTCTAGTTGGAGGAAAAACCTGGGTCTCTAGTATGAGGATAGAACCGGGTCTAGTCTGAGGATTAACCCGGGTCTAGTTTGAGGAAAAGTCTAGAACTAGTTTGAGGAAAAGTCTGGGTCTAGTTCAAAGCCTAATGTGTGCCTATCTTTGGGAGAACAGCTGAGGATAAACCTGGGACTAGTTTGAGCAACTGTAATGAAGTCCAAGTATGGGCGCGGATTAACACAGTTTTCGGCGGCTGTGATGCGGCTCCCGCTCAGCCGTTAGATATCAGTCGCTTCCGTGTCCGTCCGCGGTGTGTTTTCTATTCAGGCCACAAGATGGCGGTGCAACACTCGAGTCAGGCGCCATGTAAAATACAGGCGCCTGTAAAACACACGAAGAAGAAAAAAGAAAGCCGTGTTTATTGTTTACATCTCGCTTTGATGAGTGTAAACACAATAAAATGGATTATTTTAGACCGACTCTGAAAGCGGACTGTGAGGATTTACTCGGGAGGTTTCAGGCCACCGCGTCTGTGCGCTTTGAGGAGTTTTCAGCCATCTGGAGGGAAATGAAATTCTCTCATGTTTATTAGTAAGTCACAAGTATTCCACTGTAATTCTGCTTTCCTGTAAACAAACAAACAAACAAACAAACAAACAACAACTGTGTACAAATAACCAGCTTTTCATTCGCAGTATTTCGTTATGTATGTCAGTGCGTAGCAAATTAAAGCCGCCGTAAAGAAAAAACTATTAAAGCCGCCGTAAAGGAAAATAAATTAAAGCCGCCGTAAAGGAAAATAAATTAAAGCCGCTGTAAAGGAAAATAAATTAAAGCCGCTGTAAAGGAAAATAAATTAAAGCCGCTGTAAAGGAAAAAAAAATAAAGCTGCAGTGAAGAAAAAGAAATTAAAGCCGCCGTAAAGGAAAAGAAAATAAAGCTGATGTAAAGGAAAAGAAATTAAAGCCGCCGTAAAGGAAAAGAAAATAAAGCTGATGTAAAGGAAAAGAAATTAAAGCCGCCGTAAAGAAAAAGAAAATAAAGCCGCAGTGAATAAAAACAATTTAAAGCTGCCGTAAAGGAAAAGAAAATAAAGCCGATGTAAAGGAAAAGAAATTAAAGCTGCCATAAAGAAAAAGAAAATAAAGCCGATGTAAAGGAAAAAAAATTAAGCTGCCGTAAGGAAAAAGAAATTAAAGCTGCTGTAAAGGAAAAAAAATTAAAGCTGCAGTGAAGAAAAAGAAATTAAAGCCGCCGTAAAGAAAAAGAAATTAAAGCCGCTGTAAAGGAAAAAAATTAAATCCGCCTTAAAGAAAAAGAAAATAAAGCTGCAGTGAAGAAAAACAAATTAAAGCTGCCATAAAGGAAAAGAAAATAAAGCCGATGTAAAGGAAAAGAAATTAAAGCTGCCATAAAGAAAAAGAAAATAAAGCCGATGTAAAGGAAAAAAATTAAAGTGGCCGTAAAGAAAAAGAAATTAAAGCCGCTGTAAAGGAAAAAAAAATTAAAGCTGCGGTGAAGAAAAACAAATTAAAGGAGCAGTAAAGGAAAAAAATAAAAGTCGCTGTAAAGGGAAATAAATTAAAGCCTGCGTAAAGAAATACAAATTAAAGCCGGTGTAAAGAAAAACAAATTAACGGCGCCGTAAAGGAAAAAAAAAATTAAAGCTGCCATAAAGAAAAACAAATCATAGGCGCTGTAAAGGGGAAAAAAAAGTAAAGCTGCCTTGAAGAAATTAATGCCGCCGCAAAGGAAAAAAAATTAAAGCTGCCGTAAAGGAAAAAAATGAAAGCCGTGGTAAAAAAAACAAAACAAATTAAAGGCGCCGTAAAGGGGAAAAAAAATTAAAGCTGCCATAAAGAAAAAGAAATTAAAGCCTCCATAAGCAACTAATGCACCAATGTTAAAAATGCTCATGTGTACTGTGTAGGACGCTCATTGTTGTATTCATGAATCTCTTTTCTTCTCTTTTTTCCTCCTCAGTGGAATCCTTGAACCGGGTGAGAAGAAGCCTTTCACGAGGTTGGTTCTGTCTGTCGCGGCGCCGTACCTGCTCCCGCCCTATTCCTTTCAGATCCGGGTCGGAGGTCTTTACCTGCTCTACAGCCTGTACAGCACGCAGATAAACAACCCGAAAGAGCGGGTAGGGCTTCATACGTTCACACCGCACTCCATTCTTCTCCTTCTTAGAAGAACCAACGTGTTAGAACGTAGGAGTGTATGAGATCGTCATATATCTTATCATATCATCACACACACACACACACACACACACACACACACACCACACACATATATATATATATATATATATATATATATATATATATATATATATATATATATATATATATATATATAAGGGCCACAGGTGGCTTAGTGGTTAGCACGTTCGTCCTCACACCTCCAGGATCCGGGTTCGATTCCCGTCTCGGCCATGTGTGTGTGGAGTTTGTGCATGTTCTCCCCGTGCCTCAGGGGGTTTTTTCTCCGGGTTCTCCGGTTTCCTCCCCCGGTCCAAAAAAAAACATGCACGGTAGGTTAATTGGCACCTTGGAAAATTGTCCCTAGTGTATGAATGTGTGTGTGTGTGTGTGTGTCCTGTGATGGGTTGGCATTCCATCCAGGTTGTATCCTGCCTTAATGCCCATAGACGCCTGTGATAGACACAGACTCCCCGTGATCCGAGGGAAGATCGGATAAAGCAGATAGAGGATATATATGTATGGTGTGTGTATATATATTATAGATATATATATATATATATATATATATATATATATATAATATATATATATATATATATATATATATATATATAATATATAATGATTTATATATAATCTGATTGTGCAGATCCGGATCGCCCTGAAGGACTGGGACGATCTGATGCGTTTCCAGCAGGACGCGGTGAACGCTCAGCACTACGACGTGGCGTACGTCTTCAGGAAACTGCTGATGGAAAAAGCCATCCTCTTCACCGCCATGCCAGACACGGTGTGTTTTATCCCTCATTATACACCTGCATTTGATCGTCTGTACAACGGGACGGGACGGATGTGGAATTCTTTTCTGGGAATATATCCGTGCTCGGAAAAGTGGAAAAATCAATGGTTATTGTTGTTGATCTGCAGTTTAGCTTTAACTCTATTATTCCTGTGCGTTTTGGATACAGCTGTCCTTCCAGGTGAAGAAGAAGAAGGTGGACAGGAGGCAGCGGCCGTGCGAGTCGTTCGTAGACCGCCCGTCCCGACCTCAGGAGGTCATCAATACCGACTCGCTGGAGGTAAGACACCCGGTCCACGGCGGCCGAACGCTCTCTGACCCGCCGGAGCAGCAGCCGTACGAATACCGTTATCTCCCCGGTGTCCTGTGACAGGAGCTGGCGAACGTCCACGAGCACTACGAAGGGCTGAAGAACGCGGTCCTGCAGCAGCCGCCTCGGTCCGACCTCGGCCTGGTCAAACACAACCTGGTGCCCAAACTGCACGCCGCCGTCATGACGTTCTGCAGCTTCCAGCAGAACCAGACCGTGAGTGCGCGTCAGGCTGACCGTCGCTTTGCTCGGTTCGACTGGAAGGCATGACGCTTATCTTTACCTCTCTCTGTATGTAGGAGTTTGAAAGTCAGAGTGACCGAGACGCAGGAGAAGGATCGTCCAATCAGGAAGAGGTGAAAGAACTGAATATAATATGAATAAGAATATAATATAATAATATCGGGAATCAATTATTATCCTGTAAAATGAAATACACACACACACACACACACACACACATATATATATATATGTATAGATACACATGTATCTATACACACAAACACACACACACACATACACACACACACACCTATATATATAATATATATATATATATATATATGTGTGTGTGTGTGTGTGTGTGTGTGTGTGTGTGGGTGATAGATACATGTGTGTGTATATATATATATATATATATATATATATATATATACTATCTATATATATATATATTATAGAATATATATATATATATATTTTTTTTTTTTTAAATTTATTACCATGGCAATGTGTGATGTTTCTCTTCTAACTCCAACTATCTCTCTCTCTCTCTCTCTTCTCTCTCTCTCTCTCTCTCTCTCTCTCTCCCTCTCTGGGCAGGGTTCTCGCCGAGCTCAGCTCCTCGCATCCATCAAATCCCGCTCTTACTCTCAGGCTGTGGAGGTGTGTATTCTGAAGATTGTCATCTTTATACCATGGTCGTGTCTCGCCATCCTGCAAAAAAAAAAAAAAGTCCAGAAGCAAAATATAAACATTATATCAGTACTGTGTAGTGTCCAAAAGTTTGTGGACACCCGATCATAAGCTTGTGTGCTTCTTTTTCAAATGTCCATATTTAAACTTGCTCTGCAGTGACGAGGATCCAGATAAAGCCATGTGTAGGGTGCGCAAACGAAAATCTATTCCGATCCTGCAATGCTTATATATTAAAAATCGGATACTTGTTATCAAATTTTAATTTCAATTCCTCTTATCGATTCCTGTGCGCATTGTTGTTTCACCTGGCAACCTGAATTCAATAGGTCCTATAGAGGTGTGTGTGTGTGCCTCTAAATTTGAGGTCAGAGTTTGGGGGAAGAGCCTCATATTTATGGAAGAGTCAGGTGTCCCAAGACTTTTGTCCATAGTGTGTTTGTGTGTGTGTAGGTTATATTTTTTATTTAATGTCAATTAAATAATTAGTTTCAATATCTAAATGTCCTGCTTTATACATTTTTTTTTAAACAAACACAAAATGAATGGTATGTTGTGTGTCGTTTTTGCACGGCAGGCGTCGAAGTCTCGGCGTCACAGGCAGGTCGAGGTGACGTCGGCGGCGGCGGCTCCAGAGTCCACGCAGCGAGTGTCGAAAAGACCCCCGTCTCTTAAAGCACGCACCAACGCGCGCTTCCTGCCTCAGGGTGAGTGAACAATATGCATGCTCTAAATAATTACAAATTTTAAATTTTAAATAAATCATGTACATTATAGAATATAGGAATTATTATTATTATTATTTTTTTTTTTTTTACAATTAATGGCAAAAATAAAAAATGGCTCAATATGATTTACAATATATTTTTTTTTGGCAAATATTTAAAAATAAATAAAGGGCGCCAATAAATATGAACTTGTCTGTAATTGCCATTTTGTGGCGTTCTACAGAGAGACTAAATACTGAAGTACAAAAACACAGCTACAAAATATCTGTGTTTTTTTTTTATCTCAAAGGTCCCAATAAAAAGGTGATAATAACTATAAATGAAAAGCTCCTGATTGGCTGTTCTTTCGTCCAATAGGAAGCCAGAGCTCCGAGCTGCAGCGCACAACCTACCTATGGCGTCTCACTGAAGTGGAGGGAGAAAAGACGGAAGGTGAATCAAATCGTTTTATGTTTGTCAGTAATGCAAAGTTTGGTTGTTTGTTTGTGATCACTGATGTCTGTTGTTATTTTCTCTCCTTTGTTGGTCAACAGGAAGTGGTAAAAGAAGATTCAGGTGGCAGGAGGGCATGCGTAGTAAACACTAACCTACAAAACATGATTGGACCAGCTTGTGGGTTGTGTTTAACCAGACTCTCAGTGTCACCTATTTGATTGGAGGAGCTTGTTATGCATCGTATTTGATCGGTCGAGCTCGTTGATAGTCTTATTTGATTGGACAAGATTGTTACAGATTGTATTTGATTGGATGATCTTGTTGCAGATCGTATTTGATTGGACGAGCTTGTTACGAATTGAATTTTTTTTGGACGAGCTTTTGCCGGTTGTATTTGATTGGACGAGCTTGTTGCAGATCGTATTTGATCGGACAAGATTGCTACGACTCGTATTTGATTGGATGAGCTTGTTACGACTCGTATTTGATTAGACGATCTTGTTGATAGTCTTATTTGATTGGACACGATTGTTACAGATCGTATGTGATTGGATGAGCTTGTTGCAGGTTGTATTTGATTGGACGAGCTTGTTACGACTCGGTATTTGATCGGACGAGCTTGATACGAATTGAATTTTTTTGGTACGAACTTTTGCCAGTTGTATTTGATTGGACGAGCTTTTTAGCTATTGTATTTGATTGGACGAGTTTTAGTCATAATATTTTATTTCATCCATGAAATCATTTTTAACAGCCTGCGTTTGATTGGATAGAGCTAGCATTAGACTGCATCTAATCTACGCGGTGACGTTTGTTGGGATAGAACTGTAACAGCTCTGGTGTGATTGGACGGGATTGTGACGGGTCAAGTCTGATTCGACGGGCTCGTAACCGGGCGTGTCTGAGAGAAACAGCTCACATCGGAGAGGACTGGCTTTTAAACAGATCACGATCGCTCCTGATTGGACGGGCTAAAGGCAAGTCACCCCTGATTGGTCAGTTTTCTAACTGGTTTTGTCGGAACGAGCAGGGTGAAAATGACAGATCAGGCCTTATTGTTGAACTGATCGGACTGATCGGACTGGATTGTGAGAGCTGGCGGTTGATTGGATCGTCATGCATGTGCTTATGGCTGATTGGACAGGCTTTGTGTTTGTTTATAACGGATGACAATAATGTGGACTGATTTTATTTTTAATTGTTTAATTTTAACACACAAAGTGCATAAATATTGGCCCCCACAATTCAAATGATGGACTTTAATTGTAAGTTTGTTTTTACCCTATAGTATTAACAATTTAGCCCTGTGTGTTTATCAATATACGACATATGTTCGAGTTTTATGTCATTGCTTTTAAATTGTTTTTTTTTTATTTACATGTCAAAATGCTTCTTTAAAAAACTCTTTGTTATTTATTGCTTTTTTTTTTATTTATTGAGCACACGATGCACAGCTGATGCTGATTCGATGTTACAGTGAGGTATTGGATTTGACGTAAAGCTGATCGGAAAGCAGACGGAACAGATGATAATGCGGATTGACACGCCGGCACATCGGTACACATTTATTCACACATCTTTACATAAATCTTTACATCTCGCTCCCTTGAATGTATGATATTTGGATTTTGTTTTTGTAAAAAGATCAGAAATGTAAAAAAAAAAAAATCGTAAAGTGGCGAAACGGGAAAACATCAGTCATAATACAATAATAATAATAATAATAATAATAATAATTCTTCCGCTTTATCCGATCTTCCCTCGGGTCACGGGGAGTCTGTGTCTATCTCAGGCGTCTATGGGCATTAAGGCAGGATACACCCTGGATGGAATGCCAACACATCGCAGGGCACACACACACACACCACACACACATTCATACACTAGGGACAATTTCCCAAGGTGCCAATCAACCTACCGTGCATGTTTTTGGACCGGGGGAGGAAACCGGAGAACCCGGAGAAAAACCACCTGAGGCACGGGGAGAACATGCACAAACTCCACACACACATGGCCGAGACGGGAATCGAACCTGGACCCTGGTGGTGTGAGGCGATCGTGATAACCACTAAGCCACCGTGCCCCCTAATAATAATAAGCAATAATAATAATAATAATAATAATACAATAATAATGATGATAATAATAATAATAATAATAATAATAATAATAATTTTCATTATATTAGGTCAGTCGTATGAACGTAAAGAACGTACGACATTTGGCAGACACCCTTATCCAGAGCCACTTGAGGGATAAGGGCCTTGCTCAAGGGCCCACTAGCAGCACTTGAACCTGCAATCTTCCAGTCCAGAGGCCAATGCCTTACTTACTATGATACCATCGTCCCTAGCATTTGTTCAGAGGAACGTTTTCATGGGTTTGTTTGTTTGTTTGTTTTTTTCCCTCCTCCTGTTTGTCCAGATTCTTATGTCCAGATTTCAGATCTAATCTATCTATCTGTCTGTCTGTCTGTCTGTCTGTCTGTCTGTCTGTCTGTCTGTGTGTGTGTGTGTGTGGGGTGTGTGTGTGTGTGTGTGTGTGTATGTATGTATGTATGTATGTATGTATGTTGGGTATGTGGGATATATATATATATATATATATATATATATATATATATATATATATATATATTATATAGATGTATATGTAAAATCAAAACAAAAACAAAACAAACATGTGTTTAGACAAAAAGAAAGAAAACACTACTGATCTCTGAAATGTCATATCAGTTAAAAATAAATAAATTTTATTTGCTGTTATAAAGACACACAGCACTTCAAATCTGTAAAATATATCCTGTAGCATGAACCCAACTGCACTGCCCAAAAGGAAGCCAAAGGAAAACCCAAACACATGGGCTTCCACGGGTGGGCAGTGGGTGTTTTTTTCTGCGCATGCTCAGTGAAAGAGCGCAGAATGCGCAGAAGGGGGAGGGGCGGGGTCTCACCGCATCGGCTATAACGATAAAGCCGGAGTGCAGGAGGTGAGCTGATGCAGGATCTATTCCTCATCTCCATCTAAACACACACACACACACACACACACACACACACACACGGGCGTATGAATCTGCTGAGAAGAGCTGAGTGAAAAAGTATTGGCCCCTTCCACGATTTGTTTCTACAATGGCAGCCGACAGTAAGTGATTTTAATATGCGTTATAAAGCAGCATGACGTATTATAAAGCTGCTTCATGACAGATTTGCATTTCCTGGTGTGCGTTATTATGTATTATTACAGACACTGCTTATGCATGGTGTTCAAAATGTACTTGGGCGTGCGCGTGCGTCTCTGCACACACACACACACACACACACACACACACACACACACTTGTCGAAATGATTGTATTCTTTTCA
This sequence comes from Kryptopterus vitreolus, assembly GCA_030449085.1. Lineage (NCBI taxonomy): Eukaryota > Metazoa > Chordata > Actinopteri > Siluriformes > Siluridae > Kryptopterus > Kryptopterus vitreolus. Next base: position 9,457,937 of record JACRUU010000014.1, read on the forward strand.
TGTTTAACTACAATGTAATGTAAGCCCATATACTCGTTCCTGATTGGCTGGGAGTTTTGCACGCTTTACCACGACGTGTTGTTACGTCACAATTTTCACTGTTGATGCGTTAGTGCTTGTCCTGATACGTTAGCATGTTACAATAACTGTGACATCACGCGTCCTGTGTGTGTGTGTGTGTGTGTGTGTGTGTGTGTGTGTACAGTATCAGTCAAAGGTTAACACTTTCTCCATCATTGTTTTTTCCTTTATTTTTAACATTAATACTGAAGACAAACAATTTACATATAGAGTTATTAGTAAACAAAGGCGTAATAAACAACGCAATATGTTCTATATTTTCAATTCTTCAAAGAAGCCACCTTTTGCACGCTCGTGGCATTTCCTCATTCCGCCTGCTCACCTGGAATAACGGTCACTCTTAAGGAGTTCCCAGAGGTCTCGAGTGCTTGTTGGCTGCTTTTCCTTCATTTTCCATTCCAACAAATCCCAAACTATCTCTGGGATAGATCCTAAAGATCCCGAACTAGCTGCGTTTCGAGGTGTGATCATTTGATGCATTCATTCATTCATTCATTCATCTTCTACTGCTATATCCGATCTTCCCTCGGGTCACGGGGAGTCCTGTGTCTATCTCAGAAGTCTATGGGCATTAAGGCAGGATACACCCTGGATGGAATGCCAACCCATTGCAGGACACACACACACACATTTACACACACATTCATATACTAGGGACAATTTTCCAAGGTGCCAATCAACCTACCGTGCATGTTTTTGGACCGGAGGAAACCGGAGAACCCGGAGAAAAACCCCCTGAGGCACGGGGAGAACATGCACAAACTCCACACACACATGACCGAGACGGGAATCGAACCCGGATCCTGGTGGTGTGAGGCGAACGTGCTAACCACTACGCCACCGTGCCCCTCCTATCACCTGATGCACTCTTAATTAAATATCTCTTATTATAGAGGTGAGTTTGGGGTTGTTGTCCTGTCGGAAAATAAACAATGTTCTATTTTACGTTTCGTGGTTGCGATCTGAAATTCTTTTCCTGCTGGTGAAAAATGAAAGGGAATTTTTTCCTGCTCCTGTAAACAACACAGCCAGGAAGTGTGGAAAGTGATATATCATGCTTGTATACATGACATTTTGCAATAAATCTCTTATTAGTGTTTATCATGTTGTTGTATTTGTTGTTGTTTTTTTCGGGGCACAGTGGTGTAGTGTTTATCACGTTCGCCTCACACCGCCAGGATCCGGGTTCGATTCCCGTCTCGGCCATGTGTGTGTGGAGTTTGTGCATGTTCTCCCCGTGTCTCAGGGGGGTTTTTCTCCGGGTTCTCCGGTTTCCTCCCCCGGTCCAAAAAAAACATTCACGGTAGGTTGATTGGGACACCTTGGAAAATTGTCCCTAGTGTATGAATGTGTGTGTGTGTGTGTGTGTGTGTGTGTGTGTGATGAGTTGGCATTCCATCCAGGGTGTATCCTGCCTTAATGCCCATAGACGCCTGAGATAGACACAGACTCCCCGTGACCCGAGGGAAGATCGGATAAAGCGCTAGAAGATGAATGAATGAATGAAAGTAGTCAGATTTCATGCATTATTCTAAATATTACTCATTTGTGGCTTGTTTTTGTTTTCCTTCTTGTTTTGATGCTTTTCTTTCTCCAGATCACAAAACCATCCATTAATACAATTCCCTTTATGAGGAAACACTCAGTGTTTTGTTTGCGACTGTGTTTTACGAATCGACCAATACGGTGTGAGGACCTCATTAACCAGCCACTGGAGTGGAGCGTTGGGCCGTTCTACCTTTTTTATTGTCTTTTTGGTCACACACACACACCACCTGTCAGCCTGTTCGCTCTGCACTTCTTCCACTTGGCTATTTACATTTACATTTGCAGCATTTAGCAGACGCCCTTATCCAGAGCAACTTACAACTGAGCAATTGAGGGTTAAGGGCCTTGCTCAAGGGCCCACTAGTAGTAGCTTGGTGGTGGGGTTTGAACCTGCGATCTTCCTGGTCCAGAGTCCAAACACCTTAACCACTAAGCCACCACCTCCCCTATCTATCACTCCGTATCTCTCGTGAGTCGATCTACATTTTCTCTACCGCTCGTTTCTGCGTAATGCAGTTTGGTTTCAGTTACTGCATCAGATTTTGTTGTACTGTGTCCGTGGACAGGTGTGTACTGCTAATCAGAACAACATCACACACACACACACACACACACACACACACACACACACACACACACACACACACACACACACCAATTTACTGTATAATCACAAATGACTTTAAAAATAGTAGAATGAAATTTCTACTAGGAAAGGAACATTCATTCATTATTCTAGCGCTTTATCTGATCTTCCCTCGGGTCACGGGGAGTCTGTGTCTGTCTCAGGCGTCTATGGGCATTAAGGCAGGATACACCCTGGATGGAATGCCAACCCATCACACACACACACACACACACACACACACACACACACATTCATACACTAGGGACAATTTTCCAAGGTGCCAATCAACCTACCGTGCATATTTTTGGACCGGTGGAGGAAACCGGAGAACCCGGAGAAAACCCCCCTGAGACACGGGGAGAACATGCACAAACTCCACACACACATGGCCGAGACGGGAATCGAACCCGGACCCTGGCGGTGTGAGGCGGAACGTGACTAACCACTAAACCACCATAGTGCCTCCTATAAAGGAACAGTGTGTGATTATTAATTCTTCAAACTATCCACACTTTTTGAGCTGCTTAGTGAAAGATTTCTGGCCCTGAAAAAAATGTGAAAATATTGGCAACCTGCATTTAAAAACAACAACAACAACAACACAGTAGTGGTATAAATAAATGTCACGTGATTAGGATCTGTTTTCTAAACCAATGCGTCAAAATACGTCAAAATAGCGACTTGCGTTTATTTAGACATTTCTCACGCTATAAAGCACGTCTCGTGGAGAACGAGTGTGGATTTATCTCTCCATCACCGCAGTTTCCACTGTCAAGTAGACGGACGCATGAAGAGCCATAAGCGCTTATTAGTTGCGACGCGACGTAATGGAGTCATAACGGTTCCTGTTACAATGTTAAACTCACCTCTGCATTTTATTTACCCTGTACATTATATTTCTCTTACAGAAAAGATCGACATGAATGAAACAACACTGACAGGAAAATACCCGATTATTACATGGAATTTAATGAAATCGCTTGAATGAGCAGTAAAGTATTCATTCATTCATTCATTCATCTTCTAGCGCTTTATCCGATCTTCCCTTTGGGTCACGGGGGAGTCTGTGCCTATCTCAGGCGTCTATGGGCATTAAGGCAGGATACACCCTGGATGGAATGCCAACCCATCACAGGACACACACACACACACACACACACACATTCATACACTAGGGACAATTTTCCAAGGTGCCAATCAACCTACCGTGCATGTTTTTGGACCGGGGGGAAACTGGAGAACCCGGAGAAAAACCCCCTGAGACACGGGGAGAACATGCACAAACACCACACACACATGGCCGAGACGGGAATCGAACCCGGACCCTGGCGGTGTGAGGCGAACGTGCTAACCACTAAAACCACTGTGCCCCAGTAGCAGTAAATTATTTATTCATAAATGATTTAATAAAAAAATAAAAATAAATAGTTGGCAAAGAGGAAACTAAAGAATTAAATATATCCACGTGTACCGTGTTTTATCGGACTATCGACTAAAAAAAAAACGTTCTGGTTGATTTTTTTGGGTTTGCGTAATACAGTACAATAGCGGCCTCTAGCGGCAAATCTCTGACACCACGTGCTAATTATTTGACGTTTTTATTTATTTATATGTTTATTTATTTATTCGTTTCTAATGTACGAGTTTTAATTTGTTTATTTATACTGTTTATACTGTTATTCCTCAATACAATTAATATATTCATTTATAATTCAGGATTTTGAGGGTCACGGTGGTTTAGTGGTTAGCACATTCGCCTCACACCGCCAGGGTCCGGGTTCGATTCCCGTCTCGGCCATGTGTGTGTGTGGAGTTTGTGCATGTTCTCCCCGTGCCTCAGGGGGTTTTTCTCTGGGTTCTCCGGTTTCCTCCCCCGGTCCAAAAACATGCACGGTAGGTTGATTGGCACCTTGGAAAATTGTCCCTAGTGTATGAATGTGTGTGTGTGTGTGTGTGTGTGTGTGTGTGTGTGTGTGGGGGTGACATGTGTGTGTGTGTGTGTGTCCTGTGATGGGTTTGGCATTCCATCCAGGGTGTATCCTGCCTTAATGCCCATAGACGCCTGAGATAGACACAGACTCCCCGTGTGACAGATCGGATAAAGCGGTAGAAGATGAATGAATGAATGAATGAATGAATGAATTCAGTATTTCAGGACTTTTTAATTTTTTTAAATGTTTTTATTTTTGTAATTAAGTTCTATACATTTTTTTAAAAGAAACATTTTTAATCCAGTATCCATTTTAAAATCAGTTTAAAAAAGACAATAAAGCCTCACTTTATTAACTCTATTAATGTATTTGATTGTTTATGCTGGTGTTACACAGTAGTTTTGCACGTCTCTCACCACTGCTGCTCTGCTTGGGTCTTTTTGCACATCATTGTGTTTGTCAATATCATTTGTTTACATTTTAATACTTCTCCATTGCACATGTAAACAACACCAGTCAAACTGTCTTCAACACTAGTTTGTAAAATAGTTCCAATGTCGTTGTTATGGGTCACGGTGGTTTAGTGGTTAGCACGTTCGCCTCACACCGCCAGGGTCCGGGTTCGATTCCCGTCTCGGTCCATGTGTGTGTGGAGTTTGTGCATGTTCTCCCCGTGCCTCAGGGGGGTTTTCTTCTCTCGGGTTCTCCGGTTTCCTCCCCGGTCCAAAAACAAAAACATGCACGGTAGGTTGATTGGCACCTTGGAAAATTGTCCCTAGTGTATGAATGTGTGTTGTGTGTGTGTGTGTGTGTGTGTGTGTTGTGGTGTGTGGGTGATGGTGTTTGGCATTCCATCCAGGGTGTATCCTGCCTTAATACCCATAGACGCCTGAGATAGACACAGACTCCCCGTGACCCGAGGGAAGATCGGATAAAGTGATAGAAGATGAATGAATGAATGAATGCCCAGCGACGCTGCACACATTACAGAGTAGTCACATGCACCGTGTTTATCACTTTGATCTTTTTTTTTTTTCCCTTCCGTCTTCAGGAAGTGTCTTGATTGGAACAATAACAGCCTTTGATTATCTCGGTGCAATAGAAAAAAAAGGCTGTGCATGTGTTGAATGAGACTCTCAGGAAAAGGAAATGCGAAGCCATTAGGACTCGCGCAGACCCACACGGGCACGTTATCCTCTAAATCCGCCCCGTCGTTTACACTCAGTATTACTCGTGTTGTTTTTGCCTTTGGATAAGAACATATAACTGATTGTGAGTTTTAATGGCATCGAGGCAGATCGCAATCAGGGACAGGAAATGAAAATAGATATGAGTGGATGCGATGATGCATTGGCCATGGAACAGCCTGACCAATGAGAATAGATCTGTGCGTCGTGTAACGTGATACTTTAATCACAATATCACATTCTTCTACATGTATATGCCGTCATTATCATTAATGTCGTCCATCACACACACACACACACACACACACACACACACACACACACACACACACACACACACACACACACTGAGATTCAGTCAGCTTCTTTTCCGTTGGCATAATGGACAGCG
>JACRUU010000014.1:9471202-9473702 GCA_030449085.1 Kryptopterus vitreolus
TAGACTTTTTATTGATTGAATGCGTCGCGTCTTTACACACTTCTTCATTTGAGGCACTTTTTCTATCATACATGTACATATACACATTTGCTAAAATACACCTGACGTGCGCTGGATCAGTGTTTCCTGCTCTTAAACCTTTTCATGTATAAAAAACAGGGCGCTTCCTGGTCAAACACACATACACACACACACACACACACACACACACACACACACACACTGTGGTATCTAATTACACACTGTGTGTTTAAGCGCGGTGGTATTTTAGTTTGAGCACCTCCCTTTGCAAACACCTACAGCGCAGTGAGATCCCGCCTTCAGCTGCCAGTGTTCCTTCAGTCGGAGACTTCTCGACTACCATTATAACCCTCGAGCCAGGTGGAGTTCGGATTGGAGTGGATTAGAGTGGATTGGAGTTGATAGGGGTTGATTGGAGTAGATTGGGGTGGATTGGGGTGGATTGGAGTTTATAGGGGTTGATTGGAGGTGGATTGGAGTGGATTGGGTTGGATTGGAGTGGATGGGGTGGATTGGAGGGGGATTGATTGGGGTGGATTGGAGTGGATTGGGGTGGATTGGAGTGGATTGGGGTGGATTGGGGTGGATTGGGGTAGGATTGGATTGGGGGTTGATTGGAGTGGATTGGGGGTGGATTGGGTGGATGGATTGGAGTGGATTGGGGTGGATTGGAGTGGGTGGATTGGAGTTGATAGGGGTTGATTGGGGTGGATTGGAGTGGGTTGGAGTTGGATTGGTGTGGATTGGAGTGGATTGGAGTGGATAGGGGTGATTGGGGTGGATTGGAGTGGATTGGGGTGGATTGGGGTGGATTGGAGTTGATAGGGGTTGATTGGGGTGGATTGGAGTGGATTGGGTGGATTGGGGTGGATTGGGGGTGGATTGGGGTGGATTGGAGTGGATTGGGTTGGATTGGGTTGGATTGGGTTGGATTGGGGTGGATTGGGGTGGATTGGAGTGGATTGGGGTGGATTGGAGTGGATTGGAGTTGATAGGGGTTGATTGGAGGGATGGATTGGGGTTGGATTGGAGTTGGTTGGGGTGGGATTGGAGTTGATGGGGGTTGTTGGATTGGGGGTGGATTGGAGTGGGTGGGTTGGATTGGGGTGGATTGGGTGGATTGGAGTGGATGGAGTTGATAGGGGTTGATTGGGGTGGATTGGAGTTGGTTGGGTTGGATTGGGGTGGATTGGAGTTTATAGGGGTTGATTGGGGGTGGATTGGAGTGGATTGGAGAGTGGATTGGAGGGTGGATTGGAGTGGATTGGAGTTGATAGGGGTTGATTGGGGTGGATTGGAGTGGATTGGGGGTGAATTGGTGTGGATTGGGGTGGATTGGGGTGGATGGTGGATTGGAGTTGGATTGGGGATGGATTGGGTGGATTGGGGTGGATTGGGTGGATTGGAGTGGATTGGGGTGGATTGGGGTGGATTGGAGTGGATTGGAGTGGATTGCAGTTGATAGGGGTTGATTGGGGTGGATTGGAGTTGGTTGGGTTGGATTGGGGTGGATTGGAGTTGATAGGGGTTGATTGGGGGTGGATTGGAGTGGATTGGGTTGGATTGGGTTGGATTGGGGTGGATTGGGGTGGATTGGGTTGGATTGGAGTGGATTGGGGTGGATTTGGGTGGATTGGAGTTGATAGGGGTTGATTGGGGTTGGATTGGAGTTGGGGTGGATTGGGTTGGATTGGAGTGGATTGGGTGGATTGGGGTGGATTGGAGAGTGGTTTGGAGTGGATTGGAGTTGATAGGGGTTGATTGGGGTGGATTGGAGTGGGTTGGGTTGGATTGGGGTGGATTGGAGTTTATAGGGGTTGATTGGGGGTGGATTGGAGTGGATTGGGTTGGATTGGGGTGGATTGGGTTGGATTGGTGTGGATTGGAGTGGATTGGGGTGGATTGGGGTGGATTGGAGTGGATTGGGTTGGATTGGTGTGGATTGGAGTGGATTGGGGTGGATTGGAGTGGATTGGAGTGGATTGGAGTTGATAGGGGTTGATTGGGGTGGATTGGAGTGGATTGGGTTGGATTGGGTTGGATTTGGGTGGATTGGGTTGGATTGGGGTGGATTGGGTTGGATTTGGGTGGATTGGAGTAGATTGGGGTGGATTATTTGAGGTGAAGCATTTCCCGGGAATAGTTTTTTCCACACCTACATTTGTAATTCCGAGGTTTCTCCAGGATCTTGAGATCCCAGAGCGGTCCAGTGTGCTGCTGGGAATCAGACACTCCTTGAAGGTGCTTGAAGAAGAAGAAGTTTGTCTATGGATGCAAATTTGTTGGGCAGCAAAAATCCACTTCTCAGGATCGGTGAGGTTGTAACATTACTGGCGTGAATTTTGGATTGGTCTGGAGTAGATCATTCTGAAGCTTCTCAGACTCGGAGAGGACTGAGGGATGTCAAGGACTCAGCAACGCTCTCGCCCACACTTTTGTAGCATCGGTGCGCTTGTTATTTGTGAAGGAACCTCGTTGG
>JACRUU010000014.1:9478702-9557064 GCA_030449085.1 Kryptopterus vitreolus
ATAGCATGCCATTCATTCAAATAAATAATAAATAAAATTAATGTTAAAAGAACCGCAGAGGCAACTGTGGTGTTAGTAGTTAGCAACGTTCGCCTCCCAACCACCCCGGTTCCGGGTTTTTTTTGTTTTCGGGGTGATTCCGTCTCGACCATGTGTGGTGAGGAGTTTTGTGGATGTGCTCTGGTGGTGGTTGTTTTGTTTTTTGCCTTTTTTGGTTTCGTTAGTTTGGTCTTTCCCCTCTTTGTTTTTTTTTCCCCTTTTCCCGCGTGGGGGGTGTTTCGCCCCCCCCGTGTGCCTCAGGGGGTTTTCTCCTGGGGTTTTTGTGTTTTTCCCCCGGTCCGGTTTTTTTTTTTTTTTGTTCCCCTTTTCCCCGCCTTCCACCCCCCACCTGTGTCCAAAAACATGAAAAACGGTTTAAGGTTTTTGGGTGGTTTTTTTGATTTTGGGGCCCCCCCCCCCCAAACAAGACCCCCTTGGAAAAACAAAAATTTACTATCCCCTCCCCTAAAAGGGGGTGGGGGGGGGGGGTTATTGGAAAAAAAAATTGGTGGGGGGGTGGGTGGTTTGGAAAAATTTTGGTGTGTGGAAAAACAAAACCAGGGGTTTGTGTTGTTTGTGGTGGTTTTGGTGTGTGGGGGGGGGGGGGGCTGTGGGGTGGGGGGGGTTGGGGGGGGGGGGGGGGGGGGTGGTGGGGGGGGGTGTGGGGGGGTTTGGGGGGGGGGGGGGGGGGGGGGGGGGGGTTGTGGGTGGGGGGGGGGTTTTTTTTTTTTTTTTTTGTTGGGGGGGTTGGGGGAGGTTTTGGGGGGGGGGTGTGTGTGGTTGTGGTGCCCCCCCTTTTTTGGGGGCCCCCCCTTGGGCGGAAAAAAGTGGTTGGGGGGGGGGGGGGGGGGGGGTGGGGGGGGGGGGGGGGTTTTTTTTTTTTTTTTTTTTTTTTTTGGTTTTTTTTTTTTGTTTTTTTGTTTTTTGTTTTTTTTTTTGGGGGGGGGGGGGCCGCCCCCCCCCCCCCCCCCCCCCCCCCCCCCCCCCCCCCCACACCCCCCCCCCCCCCCCCCCCCCCCCCCCCCCCCCCACCCCCCCCCCAAAAAAAACAAAAAAAAAAAAAAAAAAAAAAAATTTTTTTGTTTTTTTTTTTTTTTATTTTTCCCCCCCCCCCCCCCCCATCCGGGGGGGGGGGGTTCAAAAGCTCCTGCCTTAATGCCCATAGCACGGACTGAATAGACACAGACTCCCCGTGACCCGAGGGGGGGGGGGGGGGGGGGGGGAAAAAAAAAAACAAAAAAAATCCCCATTGAGTTTTGTTTTTTGTTTTTTTTTTTTTAAAAGTCCCGATTAGAAAAGAAAAAAAAAAGTTTTTTTTTGAACAATGAAATTTGAAAAATTGAAAATTTTGAAAAATAATGGTTTTAAAAAAAAAAACCCGCCCCAAAACAAAAAAAGAATTTTTTTTTTGTTTTAAAAAACAAAAAACAAAAAATTTCTTTTTTCCTGTTTTTTATTTTAAATTTTCTTTTCGTCCCTTTTTAAATATCGGAAAGGCTTATTGTTGGGGGGGGGGGGGGGGGGGGAGTGGGGGGTGGTGGGGGGGTCATTAGGCGAAAGGGGTGGGGGGGGGGGAGTGGAAATAGATCACTGTTTAGTAACATTCTATGTTGTTATTATTTGCTTTTCACATTATTGAAGCAACTTGTAGGAAGGAAGGAAAAGAAGGGAAAAACAAAGTAAAAAAAAATTATAGAACATATCTGTCCTTTATATATATTATTTAGTAATGTTTATTCAATTTTTTTATTATATAATTAAAATTAAAAAATAAAATTTTCTTTATAATATTTTAATATAAAATTTTTTTTTTAAGTAATTAGTTTAAAAAAAAAAAACTAGAAGTGGCCCTTTTTTGGTGTTTTTTGTGTGTTTTCTTTTTTTGTTTTGTTGGATCTAAAAAACAAAAATTTGTTTTGTTTTTATTTTTTTTACACTTTTGTTTTTTTTTTGTTTTTTTGCCCCCCAAAAAAAATTTTAATTTTGTTTTGGGTTTTCCCCCCCCCCCCCCCCCCCCCCCCCTTTTTTTTTTGGGGCGATCCCCTTTTATAAAAAAATTAAAGTGTTTTTTTGTGTTTCCCTTGAGAAATTTTTGTTTTTTGTTCCCCTGGGGAAAAAACATTTTTTGAAAAAAAAAAAAAAAAAAAAAAATCCTTTTTTTTTTTTTTTTTTTTTGTTTGACTTATTAAGTTTTATAGAATATAAGAACCTCTCTTTTAATCTATAATTTTGGATGTAGCTTTTTGGCTATACATTTTTATTAGAATAGATCTGTGTTTGATATATATATATAAATATATATATATACAAAAGAAAAATCAATAGAATATCGTTTTGGTCTATAAATGGGTTTTTTTTTTTTAGGGGTTAATATTTTTTTTGTACAAGGTTTTGTTTTTTTGTAAAAAATAAAAACAAACCCAAAAAACAATTTTTTTTTTTTTTCCCCCCCAAAATCTTTTTTTGTTTTTTGTTGGAATTCTATATACAATCTTAAAACAAAATTTTTTAAATAAAGAAAAACATATACAAAAATCCCCGTCTTTTTTTTTTTGGAACTTTTAAAAATAAAATTTTTTTTTTGAAAATTCCCCTGGGGTGGGCCCCCCCCCCCCCCCCCCCCCTTTTTTGTTTTTTTTTTGTTTTTTTTTTTTTTGGAAAATTCCCCCCTTTTTTAATTGTGTTTGGCCCCCCCCCCCTTTTTTTTTTGGTTTTTTTTTTTTTTTTTTTTGGCCCCCCCCCCCCCTTTTTTTTTTTTGTCCCCACCTTTTTTTTTTTTGTTTTTTTTTTTTTTTTTTGATTTTTTTTTTTTGTTTTTGAAGAAAAAAAAAATTTAAAATAAACACCGTTTATTTTTTGTTGTTTTTGTTGGAAATTTCTAAAAAAAAACATTTTCAAAAACAATTTTCCCCCCGTTAGGTTTTTTTTTGTTCCCCCTGAGGGAAAAGGAACCCCAAAAGGTTTTCCGCCCACCCAACCCCCTTTTTCGGTGGCTGATATTTATTAAAAGACAAAATGCAAAATAATTGCTTATTTACCAACAGGTTTTGTCGTTTTTGTACATCAGTTAAAAGAAATCACAATAAAATGGTGGTTAAAATGATCAGGACAGAATGTACAAAGATGGAGAGAAAATACAATAAATAAGATAATATAATAAACAGCTATATAATATTTACATATATAAATATCGAAATATTATAATTATTATAATTTAAATATTTATAATATTAAAAGATAGTATCATTCATAACAATGAATGAACAAACAATTGCGAGGAAAAGATTCTATACAAACGGGGCACGGTGGGTTTAGTGGTTAGCATGTTCGCCTCACACCGCCAGGATCCGGGTTCGATTCGATTCCCGTCTCGGCCATGTGTGTGTGTGTGTGGAGTTTGTGCATGTTCTCCCCGTGCCTCAGGGGGTTTTTTTCCCCCGGGTTCTCCGTTTTTTTCTCTCCCGGTTTCCTCCCCCGGTCCAAAAACATGCACGGTAGGGGTTGATTGGCACCTTGGAAAATTGTCCCTAGTGTATGAATGTGTGTGTGAATGTGTGTGTGTGTGTGTGTGTCCTGCGATGGATTGGCCTTCCATCCAGGGTGTATGTGTCCTGCCTTAATGCTCATAGACGCCGCCCCTGAGATAGACACAAACGATAGACTCCCCGTGACCCGAGGGAAGATCGGATAAAAAGCGATAGAAGATGAATGAATGAATGAATGAGATTCTATACAGCAAAACTAATATTACATTTTCTTTAGTGTAAACACTATACTAATATGTAAATATAAATATACGTGTGTGTGTGTGTGTGTGTGTGTGTGAAATCTGATCTAGCATGCAAACTAACACCACACACACACACCATGTTTTTGGGATTGAAATGTTTTTCTCTGTAGATGTAGAAAGAATAAGCAGGAGGAGTTTCCACGAGCCGATCTCCGAACTCAGGGATCCTTTAACAGAGTCACTGTTCCAGCGAGAGCTCGGAGCGGCGGATTCGTCGTCGGTTAGAGGACGCGTGTCCTCTGTGGGCTCTCAGGGATCGGAGACGATGTCCCGAGGTCCGAGGAGTCGGCAGGGGAGCTCCGGACGCCGGACTCCTCTCTCACACACGGAGACGGACATGGCGATGGATAATCCGGGTTACGATTACAACGAGGCTACAGACAGCTCGTCTACCTGGAGCCCTGAGGTACTGACGAGTGTGTGTGTGTGTGTGTGTGTGTCACTCTATAGTATCTGTCTGTTCGTCTCTGTTGGTCTGTCTGTTGGAAAATTACACTGTTGTATAAATCCGTCTTTTGATCTATAATTTTTTTTATCCCTTTTGATCTTTTTTTTTTATTTTTTAGCTCTTTTGATCTATCATTTTTATCTGCCCTTTGATCTCTAACTTTTTAGAACATATCCGTCTTTTGATCTATCATTCTTTTTACAGAATAAATCCGTCTTTTGATCTATAATTTTTTTATCCGTCTTTTGATTTATCATTTTTATCTGCCCTTTGATCTCTAACTTTTTAGAACATATCCGTCTTTTGATCTATCATTCTTTTTACAGAATAAATCCTTCTTTTGATCTATAATTGTTTTATCTGTCTTTATCTGTCTATCTGTCTGATTTATCATTTTTATCTGCCCTTTGATCTCTAACTTTATTAGAACATATCTGTCTTTTGATCTATCGTTTTTAGATAAAATCCGTCTTTTGAGCTATAATTCGTTTTACAGAATAAATCTGTCTTTTGATCTAATTTTTAAAAAAATAAATCCGTCTTTTGATCCAAACTTTTTATCTGTCTTTTGATCTATAAACCTTTATAATATATCTGTCTTTTGATCTATAATTGTTTAGAATAAATCCATCTTTTGATCTCTAACATATCTGTCTTTTGATAATTGTTTTAGCACATATCTGTCTTTGATCTATAATTTTATAGAGCATATCTGTCTTTTGATCAAATTATTTTTAGAACATATCTGTCTTTGATCTATATATATATATATATAGTTTTATAACATATCTGTCTTTTGATCTATATTATTTTATAGAATAAATCTAAATTTTGATCTATACTTTTTTTTATGTCTTTTGATCTATAATTATTAGACCATATCTGTCTTTGATCTTGAATTTTTTAAAACATATTTGTCTTTTGATCTATATTTTTTATCTGTCTTTTGATCTATTATTTTGTGAGAATATTCTGGTTTAGGTATTTGGGCATCGTCTAGTTTTCTTTGCCCTGCAAGCATTATCATATACATAATCCCACCTCAGATTATATCCTATACATAATACACCTCAGATTATATCATATACATAATACACCTCAGATTATATCCTATACATAATACACCTCAGATTATATCATAATAAAATGCTCAGATTATATCATATACATAATACTCCTCAGATTATATCATATACATAATCCCACCTCAGATTATATCTTATACATAATCCCACCTCAGATTATATCATATACATAATCACACCTCAGATTATATCATTTTATATCACCTACATAATCCCACCTCAGATTATATCTTATAATACCCCCCAGATATATCATACATAATCCCACCTCAGATTATATCTTATACATACATAATATTAAATAACCCACCCAGATTATATCATATACATAATCCCACCTCAGATTATATCATATACATAATCCCACCTCAATTATATCATATACATAATCCCACCTCAGATTATATCATATACATAATACTCCTCAGATTATATCACGTACATAATACACCTCAGATTATATCCTATACATAATCCCACCTCAGATTATATCATACATAATCCCACCTCAGATTATATCACATACATAATACACCTCAGATTATATCACATACGTAATACTCCTCAGATTATATCATATACATAATATGCCTCAGATTATATCATATACATAATCCCACCTCAGATTATATCATATACATAATCCCACCTCAGATTATATCCTATACATAATACACCTCAGATTATATCACTATACATAATACTGCTCAGATTATATCATATACATAATACTCCTCAGATTATATCACGTACATAATACAAATCCTCAGATTATATCCTATACATAATACTCTCAGATTATATCATATACATAATACTCCTCAGATTATATCACATACATAATACATAATCACTCCTCAGATTATATCATAATACATCAGATTATATCATAATACCTCAGATTATATCTATAAAAAAAAAAAAAAAAAAAAAAAAAAAAAAAAAAAACAAAAACTCAGATTATATCTAATAAACACCTCAGATTATATCACTATACATAATACTGCTCAGATTATATCATATACATAATACTCCTCAGATTATATCACTACATAATACATAATAGATTATATCATATACATAATCCCACCTTATATCATACTCCCCCCCCCCGACAGATTATATCATATACATAATCCCATCTCAGATTATATCCTATACATAATCCCACCTCAGATTATATCACATACATAATCCCCCCAGTTATACATAATACCTCAAATCCCCCTCCGATTATATCATATACATAATCCCACCTCAGATTATATCCTATACATAATCCTCAGATTATATCACGTACATAAACCACCTAGATATCATACATACCCACCTCAGATTATATCCTATACATAATCCCACCTCAGATTATATCACATACATAATACACCTCAGATTATATCACATACGTAATACTCCTCAAGATATATCCATATACATAATATGCCTCATTATATCATATACATAATCCCACCTGAGATTATATCATATACATAATCCCACCTCAGATTATATCCTATACATAATACACCTCAGATTATATCCTATACATAATACACCTCAGATTATATCCTATACATAATACACCTCAGATTATATCACGTACATAATACACCTCAGATTATATCATATACATAATACACCTCAGATTATATCACATACATAATACTCCTCAGATTATATCACATACATAATACTCCTCAGATTATATCATATACATAATACACCTCAGATTATATCCTATACATAATCCCACCTCAGATTATATCACATACATAATCCCACCTCCGAGATTATATCACATACATAATACTCCTCAGATTATATCACATATACATAATACACCTCAGATTATATCCTATACATAATACTCCTCAGATTATATAATATACATAATTCCTTTATATCACATACATAATACCATCAGATTATAGTGCATATCACATATCTAATACTCCTCCCACTCATGCCTAAATATGCAGAAGCCCCTCCCCCTCTCGACCCTGCTAACGTGAGAATAAACAACGCCCACACATTTACATTACATTACATTTACCCCATTTGGCAGAGACGCCCTTATCCAGAGTTATCCAGGGTTAAGGGCCTTGCTCAAGGGCCCACTAGTCGTGGCAGCTTGGTGGTGAGATTTGAACCTGCGAACCTTTCTGGTCCGGAGTCCAATGCCTTAACCACTAAACTACACCCACCTTCACCCACCTCTACCTATATAAGAGTGAAAACCATTAAGTCCCGCCCACATGGGCGTGAACGCCACTCATCCCTGCCGAGAAGTCCGATATCTCCAAGTCTCTGACCTCTTTAACCATCTGCTGCGACCATCATGGACATCTCGAATGTGCAGTTTTGTATCATTTGGCTGGCAGTCAGCGCTCTGTGTGTAAATTAAACTTCCTCCCGTGCCATCTGTTCGAAGCTGAAACACTGACTGTGTGTGTGGACTGTGTGTGTGTGTGTGTGTGTGTGTGTTGTTATGTGTGTGTGTGTGTGTGTGTGTGGTGTGTGTGTGTGTGAGTAATGTGTTTTATTTTGTATTTGTGCCTTTCCATCTGCTCGGAGATCCGAGACCGAGACGTGCGATCTGTGCCCACCTCGCATGCATTTTCTCTCATTAGCACGAGCGTTCGGCCGGCGGCACCACGGAGCCCCGCCCCCCCAGCTCCGCCCCCCGAGCGCCCATCTCCAAATGTGGCGACCTCGTGATCGTCCTGAATTACCGTCCCGACTCGTCCAAGCTCCTGGTCACCGTGGTGATGGCGCAGGACGTCCCGGATAAAGCGCGGAGCGGCATGGACACGTGGCAGGTGCGAGTCGTGCTCCTGCCGGGGAAACGCCAGCGCTACAAGACGGCGGCGCAGAGGGGCTCCACGCCGCGCTTCGGAGAGACCTTCCGCTTCACACGACTCGACGCCTCGGAGCTGAACGCCTCGGCGCTGCGTTTCCGCCTGTACGCCGTCGGCAAGATGAACCGGGAGAAGATGATGGGGGAAACCGTGTGCCCGCTCGCCAAACTCGACGCCGAGAGGCACGAGGTCACGCTCGTCCTGGAGCCGCGCAGCAACCTGAAGGTGTGCGTTCGTTTGCGGTCCCGACGTTCCCGACGTTCCCGTTCTCGGACCCACACCTGTGTGTCTTTCTCAGCAGGCTTTGGATTCCGAGATACCTGTGAATGCTCCACCTGATGTCACCTCCTCCACCCAGTCTCTCTCTCACGGTGGAGTTCCTGAGCTGCTGCTCGGTTTGGCCTATAACCCCACCACCGGACGCCTCTCCGTCGAGGTCATCAAAGGGAGCCATCCCCATTTTCGCAATCTGGCACTCAACCGACCCGACCGCCTCCAGGTATACACACACACACACACACACACACACACCCACACACACACACACACACATACACTACACACACACCACATTCATTCATTCATTCATTCATTCATCTTCTACCATCCATACCATTTTTATCCGATCTTCTCGGGGTCTTCCTTTGCATATCTCAGACATTAAGCTGGGAGACACCCTGTACGGAATGCCATCCCATCGCAGGACACACACACACACACACTCACACACACATATATACACACACACACACACACACACACACACATACACACACACACTCACACACACACGGGACAATTTTTTCCAAGGTGCCAATCAACCTACCCGTGCATGTTTTTGTTTTTGACCGGGGAAGGAAACCGGAGAACCCGGAGAAAAACCCCCTGAGACACGGGGGAGAACATGCACAAACTCCACACACACATGGCCGAGACGGGAATCGAACCCGGACCCTGGCGGTGTGAGGCGAACGTGATAAACACTAAACCCAGATTTTATTCACAATAAAACAAAAAGACATAGCAATGGTTTAAATTGGTAAATTGAGTATATTATATATATATATATATATATATATATATATATATATATATATATATATATATCTATGTTGTTGTAAGGGAGGGAAATAAATGAGCACTGAGAAACGTCACGTTTCGATACGTGTCTGAGAACTGTGGAGAGCACTGAAGATTGGTGAGAATGTCTATGGGATTGTAGCGGATCAACAGGTCTGGGTTTTCTTTGTTGTGTTTTTTGGTTCAACATAGAATAGAAGAGCCTTTATTTACCACGTAAACATTACAGGACAATCAAATTCTTTCTTTGCATATCCCAGTTTTTTTTTTGTTTGGAGCCGGGGACAGAGCGCAGGGTCAGGCATGATACGGCGCCCCCTGGAGGCTAGAGGGTTAAGGACCCGAGGGTGGCAGGTTGGCGATATCGGCGTTCGAACCCCCGACCTTCTGAGCCTTAGACCACTGAGATCCACCCCCCCTCCCTAAAATGGTGAAAGGTCTAGACTGCACACGGGCCAGACGAGTTAGCGTTCTTCGGTGAAGCTCCTCCCATCTTTTCGTCACTATTATTTTTATCGTTTATTCCCCCCCTGCAGATACGTACGTCAAGCTGACCCTGCTCAACTCCATGGGTCAGGAGATCTCCCGGTGCAAGACGTCGGTGCGGCGCGGGCATCCCAACCCGGTGTTCAAGGAGACGTTCGTCTTCCAGGTGGCGCTGTTCCAGCTCTCCGACGTCACCCTCATGGCGGCCGTGTACAACCGACGCAACATGAAGCGCAAGGAGATGATCGGCTGGCTGGCGCTGGGCCAGAACAGCAGCGGCCAGGAGGAGGCGCTGCACTGGCAGGACATGAAGGAGAGCAGCAACCAGCAGGTGTGCAGGTGGCACGCTCTCCTCGAGGCGTAGACCAGCGTAGGACAGACGCGGGACGCACGGACACGGGAATCCCGCGGCGTCACCGGGGTCGGGCTTGGAATGGTGACGGCGGTGACATCATACGGAGCCGGAGAGATTCGTTTCAAAATGCACGTTTTCCCATTAAATCCCGCATCGACGTACGGACACTATTATTCACAACATCCGTACAGTAAATCGCTTTGTAAATAAGAACGAGCGTTTCTTATTAAATATACCGTCTTGCTTTTGGTGTCCTGGAGACTCCACTTATACTCACTTTCTGAGTACGCATTTTATAAACAGGGACAAAACAAACAACAACAACAACAACAACATCACATAACAATACATGCAAAACAAGTATCTGGTCTTCGGGTACTCGGCCTATGAGAGGGAGTGTAGTGGGAAGGATGCTTTTGGAAGGAAGGCTGTACACACACACACACACACACACACACACACACACACACACACACACACACACACCCCCACACCCACGTTTCACACACACACACTGGTTTTCACACTCATCACGCACCTATTAATGCATTCCTTAAGATAAAATGGTATCAGTCAGAAAAAACAGAAAGTCCCAAAAGGAAATGATAATGATAGAGCAGTCAGATTTACATTTACAGCATTTGTAGCAGAGGTTCTTATCCAGTTGTAGCAGACGGTCGTTTTTTTTTAGGTTCTTATCCAGAGTGAATTACAACAGAGCAATTGAGGGCCTTGCTCAAGGGCCCCCCTAGTGGCAGATTGATGGTGGTGCGATTTGAACCGGCAGTCTTCCGGTCCAATGGGCGTCTATGGGCATTAAGGCAGGATACACCACCCTGGATGAAATGCCAACCCATCGCAGGACACACACACACACACACACACACACACACACACACACACACACATTCATAAACACTAGAGACAATTTTGATTGGTAGGTGCCAATCAACCTACCGTGCATGTTTTTGGACCGGGAGGAAACCGGAGAACCCGGAGAAAAATCCCCTGAGGCACAGGGAGAACATGCACAAACTCCACACACACATGGCCGAGACGGGAATCGAACCCGGACCCGGACCCCTGGCACCCTGCGAACCCACTACTACTAATCCACCGTGCTCCTATGTATACATAAAATATATATATATATATATATTTTTTTTTTTTATATATATGGCTTCATGGCTTCCCCACAACATTACACAACCACCACCAGTATAGATCCCTGATTTCCCTGCAACCTCCACCATCACAAATCAATGATTTCCACACGTCGTTACACCACTACAAGATCCACGATTTTAAGAAATCGCCTCCCGTTAATATGATAATATTGCAAATAAAATTCGATCCATTTTTAATCCACAAACAAAACTGCGTGGTTCCGTCCCGGCGAAAGATTTCGACCAATCTTTACAAATTCTAGCCATGACAAAAAAAATGTGTAACGTTAAACTGTTCGCTTCTTTCTTCGTGATTTTCCGAAACTGCGCAAGAAAAAAAACATTTCATAAATTGCGTCCGTAGAATTCTTTTCCTACACACTAATGTTATTCCTCTCAGTCTCTTTTGTTCTCAACTGACCTGTAATTCCTTTATGAACGAAAAGAAAAAAGACCTCGGTGCTCAAGGTCATGTAAAAGAACATACCTAGCAACCCATAGCAACCACATTCAACCGGGAAACAGGGGTGTAGCAGGTCTACAGCGAGGTTATTAAATGAAACAAATAAAACAAAATGGATATAATGATAATGATCCGATGCTTGAAGTTTCACACAGAGCGTGATTTCACACCGAGCGTGAATCGAGACGTGGTTTTCGTCTCTAAGACAGGACGTTTAGGACAAAACAGAAACCTTGACATGGAGCCGGCGCTTTTCATTTCCAGGAAGTGATGTCACGGCACGACTCGACTTGGAGCGCTCGCTCTGTCGTTATCGCTGCTTGAACGCTCGTGATCGTGTGAATGGAAGACTAATTGGATGCTTCTGACGCTTACTCTGGGATTGGGAGCACACAACGCCGTTAGTAGTAGACTCGCGATGATGATGATGACGATGATGATGATGTGTTATTGGGTCCAGAAATGAATGAAATTGTCAAATATAGCAAAACATCTAGATATCTGACATTTCCTGAAGAAAATGTGCTTGGCGATACAAATTTCTTCCCTCTGACCCGTTTTGTTTTTTCGCAAGGACCCCAAGACACCAAAAGATACCAAAAATGCCCATGTTGGGTATTTTGGGTCAAAAGGGGCGGAGCCAGTGACATCATCCAATTACCCAGCGTCCGACTCTCCTCGATGTGGCGAGTGTTTAGACACGTCACATGGCCCTGCTGCCTGAATTTCGCCGTTTCGCTTATTTTTCACGTTTACGATCACGTGACGTCACAAGCCATCATCAATATGGGAATCCGCCGGAGATTCCCCCAGGATGAGGAATCGCAACACCATTCTCGTGATTGTGTGCTCGAATCCGAACGACGCCATCGTTTACGTTCTCTAACTGTGGTTATAATCAACGATTTATTTTGCTAGAATGTAAGCGACAAAATTTTCAGCAGCATTATAGCAAGTTCAGTATGTTTAGAGTGAGGCGGGCATGGGGGGGGGGGGGGCGGGGGGGGGGCGGGGGGGGGGGGGGCGGTGGGTAGGGCTTAAACTTTTTGGCATTGACTTTTAAAGTTTGACAGATGGGCCGAGCCAGCACCAGATGCGTACATATCAAACATGAACATATAAAAAGCATTAATGTTACAACTCAATGTATCACCGCGTCTAATGCGCCACCTGGTGGAACGTCAGGGAATTACAGGATAAGG
Organism: Kryptopterus vitreolus; assembly: GCA_030449085.1. NCBI lineage: Eukaryota > Metazoa > Chordata > Actinopteri > Siluriformes > Siluridae > Kryptopterus > Kryptopterus vitreolus. The sequence continues at coordinate 9,491,675 of JACRUU010000014.1, forward strand.
TCAAATCAATGATATGATTGGATTTGGAGAATTCTGGACGGATCTTCCTCGGGTTTAGAGTAATGCGATCCTGGTGTCGTATTAAATGGAAGCTGGAATGTCACATGCTTTGCAAGGTCTGCGGTATAAAAGCCGATATAACGAATAAAATTGCGTCTTTGACAGTAAGGACCATTTTCCAGCTCGTTCTCTCAGATCTCCTGCATGTCTGTGGATCTACAGAAGATCGAACGCCTTCACGTTGTCTGTTTACGGATTCGTATCTAATCTACTGTAACGCATGTTCGCCGCTGTATGTGACTATGATGCATGCGGTGTGTAACGAACTTTTACTGTTATATAGATGCATGTAAATGTGTGTGTGTTTGTGTGTGTGTGTGTGTGTGTGTGTGTGTGTGTGTGTGTGTGTGTGTTTCACACTTTTTTTTTTTATATAAAAGTATATTTTTGTCTATCACTATACTTGTAGTTACGTATTCTTTTGTCCGTTTGTTAATTCTCGACCTGTTTGTTTGTTTATGTGTGTATCTTACATGTGCACTTTGTGTGTAAATATGAAAACGTGTGTTTTCTGCGGACGCCCTTATCCACGCCGATTTACAGCTGAGAAATTGTGGGTTAGGGTGTGTGTGTTGTGTGTGTAGTGCGTGCAGCGCCCACTAGTGGTGGGATTTTAACCCGTGACATTCCAATCCCGCTTTTAACTCAGGGATGTCCAGTTTGGTGTGTGTGTGTGTTTGTGTGTGTGTGTGTGTGTGTGTGTGTGTGTGTGTGTGTGTGTGTGTGTGTGTGTGTGTGTGTGTGCAGGTTTTCATTGCAACCAATCAAATCCCACACCTGTTAAAAATGAAGCTCGTTAGATTTAAACAGCTAGAATTTGGTGTGTGTGTGTGTTTGTGTGTGTGTGTGTGTGTGTGTGAATTCATTCTACCAGTCAAACCTTTGCACACACCTTTATTTATTTATTTATTTATTTATTTCCAAACGATCGAAACTGGATACACATAGATGTTGTGATGTCTGAAATCTCGTCACTCTTTATCTCTTACATAAAGGTTAATATCCTGTTCAAAAAACAAACAAACAAACAAACAAACAAGCAAACAAACAAACGACGGCCCCGGTGATTGCATGTGATGGCATGTGGTGCTCTCGATTTTGGTACTAAAGCACCCTTGAAGCACCATCACACCTCCTCCTCCTCCATCATGCCTCACAGTAGGAACCCCACATTCAGGGACCATCTGTTTACCTGTTCAGTGCCTGTCTAACAAAATAAACAAACAACACGTTTGGACTTCATCCGACCAGCTTTCTACTGATCTCATGTTCATTTCTTCTGCTTGTTTTACACTGGTCTCTGAACAGTGGATGTTCAGCAAATCAGCAATTTCTGCTCCTTTTTATCCATCTCTTCTGCAGTGTCTTTTTTCTTCCTTTCCAGTGAGATAAGGAGAGATCATTCACGAGATCCGGTTTTATCACAGTGTTTGATGGGCTTATTCTTTTATTCACTTCATTTTTCTCTCTGCACAAAACATCGGATGGTCGAAAACACAAGAACCGACGCAGATGAACTCAAGATTCACCCGTGAACTCAAAAGCCTTTCTTTTCTTCTTCTTTTTTCTCCCTCTCTCTCTCTCACTTCGTGTGAACGATCATGTTTTAATATACATCTATTGAATGCATTGAATCGGTGTGTGTTTTCTTGGTTATATGCATTGAATGTGCGTGTGCGTGCGTGTGCGTGTGTGTGTGTGTGTGTGTGTGTATGTGTATGTGTGTGTGTGTGTGTGCGTGTGTGTCTACGGAGCCTAGCAGCAGCAGCACGTGAGAGTGTGGCGAGAAAAATAAAAGCCTGCAGCCTGCCTGATGTGGCGTCATCGCTGCCATGGCGACTCCGTTGCCCGGAGACTGCGAAACAGCTGGTGCCGTGACCGCCAATGAGGAGGCGGCGAGCGACGCGTGGCCTCGCGTTTGCGTTGGAAAACGGGGTGTGTTATTTAAAAGTGATCATCACACACTTACACACACACACACACACGGGCGCGCGCATATGCACGCACACGCACACACACACACACACCACACACACACACACACACACACACTTTCTCTCTCTCTCTCTCTCTTGCATCAGGACCAGGTACCGGAGCGGATTATTAAAGCTTGTACATCCGGGAGATTTAAGTCATAATGAGCCACTGAGCCGGAGGGGAAACGGGACACGAGTGGGAGAGCAGAGATCTGCTGATTACTGTTGTTTGTTTGTTTTTCTTATATCCCCCCTCCAGCATCTTTATGATCAATGGTAAGCATCACTTCTGTTATCTTTATATTCAACACACACACACACACACACACACACACACACACACACACACAACACACACACGTGCCCGGTTTCACACTCGCACATGTAAATAACACATGTATACATGTATAACACATTGCACTTTGCGTTACACACACACACACACACACACACACACACACACACACACACACACACACACACACATCGGGGCTCTGCGCGGCAGTGTGCACATGCCGTGGACGTGCCCGGTTTCAGTGTGCACATCGTATTCACGTGTTCATGTAAATAACAAACGTTCATAACATGTATAACAGCATTGCGTCAACTTTGCGTTTATTTTATTATACGGCTACAACATATGGCTTACACACACACACACACACACACACACACACACACACACACACACTGCGTACACACACATGTATAACACGTTGCGTCAACTTTGCGTTTATTTTATTATACGGCAACTGCCCGTTTCAGTGTGCACGTGACGTATTCACACACACACACACACTTTGCGTTATTTTATTTAACACAACACACACACACACACACACACACACACACAACACACACTTTGCGTTTATGTTTGAATATCATAACATGGCTTTACAACATATGGCTTACACACACACACACACACACACACACACACACACTCGCGGGCTGCCGTGGACGTGCCTGGTTTCAGTGTGCACATCGTATTCACGTGTTCATGTAAATAACAAACGTTCATAACATGTATAACGTCAGCATTGCGTCAACTTTGCGTTTAACTTTTATTATACGGCTACAACATATGGCTTACACACACACACACACACACACACACACAACACAACACCACTCGTGCTTACACACACACACACACAACACTTCCGCGTACACAACAACACACACAACACACACACACACACACACTCGCGGGCTGCCGTATGGACACACACGTGTTTGTAAATTTGCAAACGTTTAACATGTTTATTTGCGTTATAACGGCTACATGTATAACATTGCACTTGGCGTTCACACACACATCACCCACACACACACACACACACACACACACACACACACACACACACACACTCGCGGCTGCCGTGCGCGTGTAGATCCAGATCCCTGTCCCTTCCACACAAATTTCCACAAATAACAAATATTTCCAATATATTAAATATACGCATACGGTCGATTTCACGCCACACGTCACGTTTCCGACTGTTCACTTGTCACGTGATCTGTACCAGTGATATATGTGTGTATGTATATATGAATAAAGCTGTCGGATTTTTCCTTTGCACTTGATTCGTGCCGTTACGCATTTATCAATCACACTAAATATACACACGGAACGTCACGTGGAAAGAAAAACGCGCTTGGCGCTTCTCTGCGACGTTTCCGAAAATACACGTGACATCGTTGGATATTTTTTTTGGGGAAAAATCGTCATTATTTCAAGTTCATTCAGATCTCGGTGAGGAATGCGGTCATTGGTTGGGCTTAGAATTTGCTGGTGTGGGCAGACGGGTGGGATGGAGTCATAGAAGTTAATACACACTGTAGGCGTTATAACAGGTGCACAGGTACCAATATACTATAATACTGTAAATCTGTGGATGATAAAATGGTAAGAATGTGTGTGTATATATATATAGTATATATATATATATATATATATGATGATATATGATGATATATTGATATATTGTTACCACACCATATGCACTATTTAAATTATGTTTACGACTATTATAATATTTTATTACTTATAGTAGACCAAGTGAATGCATTATGACATTATAACATTATGAGCGGTGAAGTGAATAACGTTGATCATCAGGGCACCAGTTAGTGGGTGGTATATTATTGGGTAGTTAGTGGGTAGGGTGTGGGTGGTAGGGGTTATTGCGGTGGGTAGTTATTGGGTGGTTAGTGGGTGGGATGTTATTGGGTGGTTAGTGGGTGGGATGTTATTGGGTGGTTAGTTGTGGGTGGTTAGTTGGTTGGTGGTTAGTGGGTGGGATGTTATTGGGTGGTGTGGGTGGGTGTTATTGGATGGTTATGGGGGTGGGTTAGTGGGTGGGATGTTATTGGGTGGTTAGTGGGTGGGCATTGGGTGGTTAGGGTGTGGTTGGTGGTTAGGGGCTGTTATGGGTGTAGTTATTCGGGTTGGGGTGGGAATTGGGGTGGGGATTAGGGTGGTGGGTGGGGTTCTTGGGGTGGGGGTTAGTGGGGGTGGTTGGTGGGTTGGGCTGTTCTTGGGTTATGGGGGTGGGCTGTTATTGGGGTGGGTTCGTGGGGGATATTATTGGGTAGTAGGTGGGGGGGATGGGGGGGGATGTTATTGGGTGGTTAGGAGGGAGGGATGTCTATTGGGTGGTTAGTGGGGTGGGATGTTGGGTGGTTGGTTCGTGGTGGGATTGGGTGGTGGTTAGTGGGTGGTCTATGATTGGGTGGTTAGTGGGGGGGATATTATGGGTGGTTATGTGGGTCGTAGTGGGTGTTAGTGGTGGGTGGTTTGGGGATGGGGGGCTGGGGTGGGGGTTTTATGGTGGTGGGATGTGGTGGGGGCTAGTTAGTGGGTTTTGGTTCGGGATGGTTAGTGGGTGGGATGGTTGGGTGGTTGTGGTTCGTGGTGGGCTTTTGGGTGGGAGTTATTGGGTGGTTCTTGGTGGGATGTTATTGGTGGGTTAGTGGGTGGGGTTATTGGTATTTGGGTGGTGTGGGTGGGGTGGTTCGTGGATATCTTCTTGGGTGGTTAGTGGGTGGGATGTTATTGGGTGGTTGGTGGGTGTTCGTGGGGTGGGATTGGGGAGGTTAGTGGGTGGGATGTTATGGTGGGGTGGTTAGTGGGTGGGTGGGTTATTGGGTGGTTAGTGGGTGGGATGTTATTGGGTGGTTAGTGGGTGGGATGTTATTTGGGTGGTTAGTGTGGTGGGATGTTATTGGGTGGTTAGTGGGTGGGATGTTCTTGGGGTTATGGGTGTGGTTAGTGGGGTGGGATGTTATTGGGTGGTTAGGGGTGGGTGTGGGTGTTCTATGTGCTATTGGGTGGTTAGTGGGTGGGATGTTATTGGGTGGTTAGTGGGTGGGATGTTATTGGGTGGTTAGTGGGTGGGATGTTATTGGGTGTTCGTTGGGAGTTCGTTGGGGGGTGGGTTCGTGGGTGGGATGTTTTTGGGGTGGCTTATTGGGTGGTTAGTGGGTGGGATGTTTGGGTGGTTATGTGGGATGTTATGGGTTAGTGTGTAAGGCACGGGCGTGTGTAGGTGGTTTCGGTGCGTGGCGTGGGATATTGTTATGGTGGTTTTTCTTAGTGGGTGGGATGTTCTTGGGTGGTTGGGTGGGCTGTTCTTGGTTTGTGTTAGCCAGTGGGTGTTTAGGATGTCATTTCCCTTGGGTGGGGGGTATGTTATGGAGTGGGATGGGCTGTTGCGGGCAGGGGTGGGCTGTTGTTAGTGGTTCGGTGTGCGGCTGTTATTGGGTGGTGGTAGTGGGCTGGGATGTTTGGGTGGGTGTCTGAGTGAGTATGGGGTGGGATTCGTATGTGTATTGTGGTGGTCCTAGTGGGTTGGGGGTGTTGGGTGGTTACGTGGGTGGGATTCTGGTGGTTAGTGGGAGTTCTTGGGGGTTAGCCGGTGGTGGGTGGGTGGACTGTATTTGTGGTGGGTGGGTTTTTGGGGGGGTTATGTGGGTGGGCCCATGTGGGTGGTGTTTATTCTGGGTGGTATGGGTGTTTGGGGGGGTTTATGGCTGGGAATGAGAACATTTTGTTCCGATGTTAATGTATGAGAAGACAGGTAAAGCAGTAAGGATTTGAGTGAGTGAGTGTGTGTGAGTGGGTGTGAGTGTGTGTGTGTGTGTGTGTGTGTGTGTGTGTGTGTGACGTCTAGACGACGAGCCAAAACTTCACCTCGTGTGTGGGGCGTGTCCAGGGAAGGAACAGTAATGCAGTAAGGCTCATTGATGCAGAAGTGCTGAAGAAGTTCATGCTTGACGGGTCAACACGACATTAGTCATGTGGTCAGGCATCTTATAGGGAGTAAAACTGCAGGAGTACTTATACTGTACATTTCAACTTTATAAGCTCTTTTTTTTTTTATTCAAAATGATGATGGGCAGAATTGAATTGCATTGAACATCAGGATGCAAAATGGTTGATGTGAATGCCGAACATATATATATATATATATATATATATATATATATATTTAATATATATATATATATATATATATGTTTATTTTTTTTTTGTATGTATATGTATTAGTTTTATTTGTCACAAAGCACAGTTTAAATTGTTTCTTTGCACTTCTCAATACCTGGGCTCCTCCCTCTCGAACCCTCGACTTTCCGATCAGTATCCCGGTTCCACTGATCTACACCCGTCCCTGTCACCTCAACCTGTGGCAGCTCAGTGGATAAGGCATTGGCCTCTGAATAGGAACATCGTGGGTTCAAACACCACCACCAAGCTACCACTAATGGGCCCTTGAGCAAGGCCCCTAACCCTCAATTGCTTAGTTATAAGTCGCTCTGGATAAGTGTCTGCTAAATGCCCTAAATGTACCTTATTGTTCTCATTATTATTTAGAGAGGCTGCTGCTGATCTGGAAGATCCGGGTTCGAGCCCCGGTATGGCCAAGATGCACCCCTCGGGTCCTTGAGCAAGGCCCTTAACCCTCTGTGCTCCAGGGGGCGCCGTATCATGGCTGTCCCCTGCGCTCTGACCCCCAGCTACTAAACAACAAAGCTGGGATATGCGAAGAAAAGCATTTCACTGTGCTGTAATGTGATAATGTGATGTGTATGTGATTAGTGCACACGGCCATGTTTTTGGCAACGCTATCCCACCTCAGGATTCGTTCGCATTGCTGATCAATAATCTTCCTCTGCGTCCCTCCAGATTTCTCCGGCAGGACTCGGCGGGCGCGCGCGTGTGTGTTAGCTGCAGGAGTGATGCTCAGGTGAACGCGGGCGTCGTTACAAAAGGTGTGTGTGTGTGTGTGTGTGTGTGTGCTCGCCTTCATTAGTGCTCTCATTAGCGTAACGCTGATACAAAACACATAATAAAGGTTCAAGTAGTCTCTCAGGTGTCAGGATACACTTCCTTATACACACACACACCCACGCACACACACATATACATATACATATACATATATGTGTGTTATTACTGTGTGTATATTGTATGTATCTGCATATGCATATATATATATATATATATATATCCTTATATGTGTATATACCGAATATATATATGTGTGTATATGTTTATTTCTCAGTGATCCGGACCTTCCCAGTGAGCGCGCTCTCATTGATCAACGACGTCGAAAGTCGCCTACTTCAAGAGGAAGTATGCGGAAGAGGAAGATGTCCAGGGAAGCCTACATGGATATTTACAAAAAGTGAGCGCCCCTATTCAACGCCATTTGTTTCCCCGTTTCTCTAATCGTGCTTTATAACATTTTTATTAGGGTGTAAATTATATACGCCATAGAAATCTAATCGTATCTCTCTCTCTCTCTCTCTCTCTCTCTCTCTCTCTGATACATGCCTTCTCACATCATGCCGTTTCTCTTCACTGTATCACATGATCTCCCTCTCGCGTTAATCTTCCCGCGGCGGTATCGTCCCATCATTCCGCGAGCAGCACCTGATCTTACGCGAGGAGCGCAGCTGCATTTTGCGCCTGTCGCTGCAGAAGCTGCGTTTCTTGGACGACCCCGAGGCCTTCCTGCGCCGCGCCGTTCTCATCAACAACCTGCTGAGGAAGATCCACTCGGACGAGGGACAGCGAGACCGAGAGCGTGTGAGAAATGGAGGAGGAAGAAGAAGAAGAAGAAGAAGAAGAAGAGGAAGAAAGAGGAGAGGCTTTTTAGAGAATGAAAATCTTGATTAGAGCTATGTAGACAGGAAAAGACTGATAAAGACTGAAGGTGGTGGTGACGCCTGAACACGGACATCCCATCTTCCTCTAACAACTGCTGATGGAGGCGGATGGAGGAAGATGGAGTGGGATGGAGGCGGAGGCGGATGGAGTGGATGGATGTGAAGTGAGGATGGTGGGGTAGGCATGGGATGGAGTGGGATAGTGGAGTGGGAGGATGGGATGGGATTAGGGATGGAGTGGGATGGAGGCGGATGGAGTGGGATGGAGAAGGATGGAGTGGAGAAATGGAGGGGTGGATGGAGGGAGTTTATGGATGGAGCGGGAGGGGTGGATGGAGTGTCAGGATGGGTGGAATGGCGGATGGAGTAGGGGAAGGGGAAGAGGAGTGGGTGGATGGAGAGGAGGAAGAAATGCATATGGAGGCGGTAGGGGAGGCGGAGTGGAGTAGGAGTGGGATGGAGGGGGAAGATAGGAGGATGGAGGGGTGAGGGAAGAGGGAGGGGATGGAGGCGGAGGGATGGAGGAAGGATGGAGGAGAGGATGGAGTGGGAGTAGGATGGAGTGGGATGGAGGCGGATGGAGGCGGATGGAGGAGGCGGATGGAGTGGGATGGAAGCGGATGGAGTGGGATGGAGTGAGGATGGAGGTGGATGGAGGTGGATGGAGGGTCAGATATGGAGTGGATGGATGGTGATGGCGGTGATGGAGTTGGAGACGGGCAGGATGGAAGTGGGATGGATGTGGGAGGAATGGAGTGCGGATGGAATTAATGGTGAGGATCCGGATGGAGGGGGGGGAAAGGGGGCGGAGGGAGGGGGTGGGAGGTGGAGGGAGTAGAGGAGTAGGATGGAGTAGGAAGATGGCGAGTGGGATGGAGGTGGATGGGTTAGGCGGATGCGTCACTGAATGGACGGTATACTGCGAGTGGCCGGCAGATGGCGAGCGCGATGGAGGGAGTGATTGGTAGGCGGATGCCGGGGATGGATGAATAGATACTCGATACGTGTGTGTTGTTAGTTGCATGTGTGTCACTCGGTATACATTTGGAAACTGGGATTTATTGCAGTGTGAACTGAACTACGAGAAGCATCTGTGAATATCAGGGTTTGTGCTTTTCTTATTGACAAGTTAAAAAAAGACTTGAGCCTGAATGCCTCTAAAAATTCTTTTTTTTTTCTTTCTTTCTTTCTTTTTTTTTGCTCTTTTCAGGGATCTTTAAAAAAAAAAGCCATGCACTTTGTATCTCTGTAAGTAAAGTGTAAAGTGTAAAGTTTGTTGCCTGAATATTGTTCTGCTAACAAGAGCCAAACAAAGGTTTACAAACAAAACATCGAAATACCGTCAAATATATATTATAATGTGATATTTAAATATTTATATATCACATGTGCTGGAGACTTCGCTAACATTTCTGCTCTGTTGTGCTCTACTGCCCCCTAGTGTTCACCAATGTGATTGCTCTTTCTACTTTTGGAGAATGGAGGGATCTGTGCAAAAAAAATTATCTCCAGAATTCAGATTTTATATTATATTATATTATATATATTATTATTATATATTATATTATATTATAATTATATTATTTTTTCACGCCAGCATCTATAGAATTCTTTGTGCTATAAGTTGTAAAGCATTTGTCTTTTCTATCTTTTTTCTAATCCTGTCTTTATCTATTCTTGATCTATTTACAGTGTAATTGCACTCCTGCTACAAATATGAATGAATCGGCCTTAATATGTTTACATATCAAAACTATCGTTAAACGGCGAGATTTCTTTATTTGCTTCAGTTTCAGACAATCTCTAGATCATATATGTATATATAATATTTTAGAAATGTAAAAAAAAAAAAAAGCAGACATGGTTAATATTTCGCTGTGTATGTTTATAGAAATAAGATTTTACGCCATGCAATGTCAACTATTAGCTCTTAATAATAGTTGAAATGTGTGTTTTTTTTTGTATGGATGTACATCTTGTAAGGTGATGCTGGAGGTGTTTTTGTTGTTGTTGTTGTTGTTGTTGAAATATTTACACTATGTAAAACTGATAATCATTGGATATTTCATATATGATTTATTTTTAAAAATAAAAAAAGAGACTGTCCTATCCAAACGTGATCCAAATGACTAAAGTAGCATTAAAGAAAAAAACTGTCTATTTTTCAGGTATTTAAAAAAAAAACAAATAAAAAAAAAAACAATTGAATGTTATTTTTTTTGGAGTATTTCTGCCGTGGTTTATTTATTATCACGCCTTGTATAATATATGCGCGTTCACCCATAGTGCGAGAGCGCGCACGCAGGCCCGTGACGTGCGCGTCACCCGCCTTGTCTACGTGCTCGTTCCCGATTGTCCTACTCTACACGAAGGCGCTGTCACGGACCGGATTGTCCACCCGTATGCGCGGAGGTAACGGTGTCTCGTCCCGCGTCTGGTCGTCTTGGTGTCCCGGGATTTATTCTCGGTTACGGAGCGTCTTATTTATTCACAACGGAAAGTGTTTGTTTGTTTGTTTGTTTGTTTCCCCTCCTCCCGACATGGAGCGAGCTAATTCGGTTAGCTAAACAGAAAGCTGAAGAAGCCGGTTATAAGCCTTCACACCAGGAGCTTCAGTGACGGACCGGGTGACACACACACACACACACACACACACACACACACACACACACACCACACACCTGAGACGCGCGTGCATGGCGGCAGTCGATTGGCTGCACGCGCCGCAGCAAGTCGCCAGATTCCAGCGGCTGTGCGGCGTGCGCGCGACGTTCCCCAGCGCGGGAGACGCCGGCGGGACGCACGCGAGAGACGCCGGCGGGACGCACGCGGGAGACGCCGGCGGGACGCACGCGGACCGTCGAACGGAGCGACGCGTCACGCCGAAGCGGCACGTCGCGGTGAACGGGACCGCGAACGGTGGAGGTGGAGGTGGCGGCGATGGCGTGGCTCGGGGCCCGCTGCGCAGGAACTCGCTGACGGGAGACGCGGGCCACCAGTTCGTGACCTCTAACCGGTTCCTGTACTACGTGTTCACGCTCGGCACCGAACTGGGCAACGAGCTCTTCTACATCGCCTTCTTCCCCTTCCTCACCTGGAACGTGGACCCGTACGTGGCTCGCCGCATCATCGCCATCTGGGTGTGGGTGATGTACCTGGGCCAGTGCACGAAGGACCTGGTGCGGTGGCCGCGGCCCGCGTCGCCTCCCGTCGTCAAGCTCGAGGTGTTCTACGACTCCGAGTACAGCATGCCGTCCACGCACGCCATGTCCGGGACCGCCGTGCCGCTGGGGCTCTTCCTGCTCACCTACGGCCGCTGGGAGGTGAGAAATGGTGCAGGACATTTTCACCCCCTAGTGAAGGTCATGCACATAAGCATAATGTATTTATTTAGTTTTAGATTTATTTCATTGATATATATATATATATATATATATATATATATATATATATATATATATATATATATATATATATATATATATAATATGCATGTAATCCAGGGGCGGTTAAGGCATTGGCCCATAGAGCAGACGATCCGCAGGTTCAAATCCCACCCCTGATACTAGTGGGGCCCTTGAGCAAGGCCCTTAACCCTCAGTTGCATGGTTGTAAGTCGCTCGGCCAACATGCTGTAAAGGTAATCGGTGCGGGTTTGATAGAAAACAACTTATAAACAAGTTATATATATATATTAAAATAAATATAAATATAAATATATTATATAAAAAAAAAAAAACGTTTTGAGAATAACCAGAAACGTGCAGGAAAGGTTTGAACCTGGAATACCCGGGTAATAATAATAATAATAATAATAATAATACACTTAATTGTATTACATAGCAACTGCTTAGTAACACTTTAGTGACGCGGCGTATGGCGTAGTCACACGCCAACGTTACTCGTATGTTTGTCTTAAAAGACTGCTTTAAAGCGTGCATTGAACACAAACTCCCACAATGCATGTGACTATTTCCCCCCACCACTAGAGGGCAGCGTATCGCACATCGGAGGACGATTTTTCCAACTATTGAGAAATTTCCGTCCCAAAATGTCCAGGATGTGCAAAAGCGATGCAGATGGAAGGCTATAACACTATATACTGTCTTGTATTTACAACTGGACCTTCCGGGTCCACCATAATGCTTATGTGGTACACGGTGACGATGAGTTTCACACGCCGGATCTAAACCCATCTGCACTAGCATGGAAACAATTTAGCGACTCACTGGAGGAACCTGCAACCATTAAGAGTGCCATAGTAATGACATCATAACCACACCTAACATGGCGAGGGTTAAACTTGACAAGCATATTGTCTTTGTTTTGACTTTTTAATGCGTGAAATGAGAGCCGTAACCCCATCAAAGCCCTAAATACCGCTAATTTTAATGTACGCGTTCCTCCTATACTAATTTATACGCATTTGATACGTAACGTAGTTCATGTTGGAGACACTATTTCCGGCATCCATGTAATGTGAACCAGTACTTCATGCTATTCCGCGAGATTCCGAGTGGAGCAGAACGGTCAGCAGTGATGTCATATGATCACTTGTCATTGACAGATCAAAGCCCCGCCCCTAAACCCGGCGACGCCCATCCTGTCGACAACGTTTAAAGCAGCGTCGATGTCCATCGTCACGCTACGGTACTGACACGACGCCTGACATGGCGTTGATCCGATCCCGCTCATCTGTTTGTTTTAAAGTTAAGGAAAGTTAAAGGAAGTCGGTTGTGACGTTATAACTGCGGTTTTATTTGTTTTAGTTTATTTGTCCGTAGACGCGAGGTGCAATTCTCAGATGAGTCTCGTTAGCGCTCAGAACCGCGTCCAACTTGAAGCGCTGAAAAACAAAAACACACACACTCCGATTTCGTTCCCAAGCGAATTTGGGAATGTAAATGTGAATGCAAATATATTCGGTGTAGTTCCTGAGTCACGAATAGGAAGTGCAGAATGTTGTGTTCTTTTGTTTTGTTTGTAAACAAACATTTCATGTTTTGACCTTTTATACCTCACGTCCAGGACAGCGACACAAGAAGAACTTTTATTTATTTATTTATTTATTTATTTATCTGCGTATGTATGTATGTAATCTATTTTTTTTATTTATTCATTTATTCATTCTGTTATTCATTTTCTTCATACCAACATCATTGGGATTTGACTTCTACGCAGTGATGTCATCATGGGCGTGGCCCAATGGAGTAACAGGGGCGTCTGACTTCATTCCCAAGCGCAGCACTTTATTTATTTATTTGTTTATTTATTCGTTCGTTCGTTTCTAACACGTGCGGTAAAATAACCGAAAGTGAAATCCTGCTTAGTGACTTTGTTTATTGTGTGTACGCAGTGACTGGAGCTGTTTATGCTTTTTATAGAAGTGCGTTTATTGAATAATGCATCGCTGTTAACGTGTTTGTTTGATGTTAGAATTCTCAAATCTGATTGGTTGTTCATGTGAGTTTTTTTTTTCTTGATCACAGTTCCTATCGTTCATTCGGTCAGGCTTTATGTTGGTGTATTTATTTTTTTTTTACTCGAGGATTTACTGGGATTCCCCGCGGCGGGATTTATTCCCTTCGCTCTGGTGTAATCCCACAGCACAGTGGGTGCAGAACATGATGTCTCTTTTAGGAAGAAAAGAAAACACAGACTCTTTGTCGGTCAGAAACGCGGCCCACCCACGCCTCATTGTTCTCCTCGGAAAAAGCCCAGCGTGAAGACGCCACTTGTTTGTGTGTCTGGGAATCGCAGTCCGTCATTATCCTGAATCCGGATTCGAGGTGAAAGGAGAGATGAGATTCTCCAGGCGTTATCTCTGTTAGAGAGAGAGAGAGAGAGAGAGAGAGACCGCTCTCTGGTTCACGAACTGAGTCTTACCGAGCACTGAGTGTGTGTGTGTGTGTGTGAGTGTGTGTGTGAGTGTAAGATAGTTCCTGAAATCTCATGAATCAGCCTCCCTCTCTCTCTCTCTCTCTCTCTCTCTCTCTCTTGCCCTCTCTCATAGAAAAAGAAGAAGAAAATAATTGCAGGGTTTGAAAGTTGTGTGAGTGAGTGTGTGAGTGTGTGTGTGTGTGATTGATTGAGGGTGTGTGAGTGAGGTGTGTGTGAGTGAGGTGTGAGTGAGCGTGAGTGATTGAGTGTGTGTGTGTGTGTGTGAGCGTGCGTGTGTGTGAGTGATTGAGTGTGTGTGTGTGAGAGTGAGTGAGTGTTAGTGTGTGTGAGCGTGAGTGAGTGTGTGCGTGTGTGCGTGCGTGTGTGTGTGTGTGATTGAGAAACAGACACAGATTGACGTCTCGTGCTGGTCTCTCGTGCTGGTCTCTCGTGCTGGTCTCTCGTGCTGGTCTCTCGTGCTGGTCTCTCTCAGCGTTTTCCTCGGTGGTGTTTTTGCATCACGTGTTAAATTCTCCAACACAACAAACATTTTCTCTTTTCTGTTCCTCTAAAAACAAAAACCACAAACAGGAAGAGACGAGTGCAGGAGCTTTGTGTCACGCGCACGGCATTGTAGGGGAGCTGAGGGGGCTTGTGAAAGTGTAACGTTTAACACACACACACACACACACACACACACACACACACACACACACACACACACACAACTGCTCTGTAATCGGTGGCAGATGTTTTTTTGATGAACGACAGGAGAGATGAGGGAGGTGAGAGCACATCGTCTTTAGACTTCCTCTTTTCCTCAGATGGTGCGTCATGTGGTCGAGGGCCACGAGGTGCGGTCCGGACACACACACACACACACACACACACACACACACACACAACTTTCAAACCCTGCAATTATTTTCTTCTTCTTTTTCTATGAGAGAGGGCGAGAGAGTGAGAGAGAGGCTGATTCATGAGATTTCAGGAACTATCTCTGCTGATAGACTCTTTACAACCCTGCAATATTTGTGTGTGTGTGTGTGTGTGGGGGGGGGGTGGTGGCTTAGTGGTAAGGTGTCGGCCTCTGGACCAGAAGATCGCAGGTTCAAACCCCACAACCACCAAACTACCACTAGTGGGCCCTTGAGCAAGGCCCTTAACCCTCAATTGCTCAGTTGTAAGTCGCTCTGGAAAAGGGCGTCTGCCAAATGCCGCAAATGTAAATGTAAATGTGTGTGTGTGTGTGTGTGTGTGTGTGTGTTTGTGTGTGTGTGTGTTTGTGTTTTAGCTCTACTCTTGCTTTGTAATTGATAGTCGGTTGTGTCCTTTTAGTTCAAGGTCTTCACATGACTCACATCTCACAAACGAATCACTCAAACACTCATAAATAATCAACATTCATTCACTGCCAAAGCAGTAAAGCGGAGTCACCTCGCGGAGTCATTTCCCAGAGTCACTTCCCTGATTCAGATTCCAGTGTCATCTCTCAGAATCATTTCCCAGAGTCACTTTCCAGAGTCACCTCCCAGAA
This sequence comes from Kryptopterus vitreolus, assembly GCA_030449085.1. Classification (NCBI taxonomy): domain Eukaryota; kingdom Metazoa; phylum Chordata; class Actinopteri; order Siluriformes; family Siluridae; genus Kryptopterus; species Kryptopterus vitreolus. The sequence continues at coordinate 9,507,302 of JACRUU010000014.1, forward strand.
TCATTTCCCAGAGTCACCTTCCTGAATCATTTCCCAGAGTCACTTTCCAGAGTCAGATACTAGGGTCACCTCCCAGAATCATTTCCCAGAGTCACCTTCCTGAATCATTTCCCAGAGTCACCTCCCAGAATCATTTCCCAGAGTCACCTTCCTGAATCATTTCCCAGAGTCACTTTCCAGAGTCAGATACTAGGGTCACTTCCCAGAATCATTTCCCAGAGTCAATTTCCTGAATCATTTCAGAGAGTCACTTCCCTGATTCAGATTCTAGGGTCACCTTCCTGAACCATTTCCAAGAGTCACTTTAGTGAGTCAGATTCTAGGGTCACCTCCCAGAATCATCAGAGTCACTTTCCAGAGTCACCTTCCTGAATCATTTCCCAGAGTCACTTTCCTGAGTCAGATTCTAGGGTCACCTCCCAGAATCATTTCCCAGAGTCAGTTTTCAGAGTCACCTTCTTGAATCATTTCCCAGAGTCACTTTACTGAGTCAGATTCTAGGGTCACCTCCCAGAATCATCAGTCACTTTCCAGAGTCACCTTCCTGAATCATTTCCCAGAGTCACTTTCCAGAGTCAGATTCTAGGGTTACCTCCCAGAATCATTTCCCAGAGTCATTTCCCAGAGTCACCTTCTTGAATCATTTCCCAGAGTCACCTTCCTGAATCATTTCCCAGAGTCACTTTACTGAGTCAGATTCTAGGGTCGCCTCCCAGAATCATCAGAGTCACTTTCCAGAGTCACCTTCCTGAATCATTTGCCAGAGTCACCTTCCTGAATCATTTGCCAGAGTCACCTTCCTGAATCATTTGCCAGAGTCACCTTCCTGAATCATTTGCCAGAGTCACCTTCCTGAATCATTTGCCAGAGTCACCTTCCAGAGTCACATTTTAAGGTCATCTCCCAGAATCATTTTCTTTTGCTTATATCACAGAAATCTGCCTAATTTGTATTTATTCATTTTTATTATGAACACTTATTAATGTGTGTGTGTGTGTGTGTGTGTGTGTGTGATGCAGCATCTCAGAACATTCACCCGTTTTTAGTGCAATGGGGTCACATGACTTTTTAGATGCAGGTCATCAGCCAATGAGAGTTACGCACCCACATCACTGATCAGTGACACACAACGCCGTCCACACAGACGACCTCTACGACCTTCACAATGTTATTTATTTATTTATTTATTTATTTATTTATTCAGCCTTAAACCTCAGTACACATGATGTAAAGTGGGGGTGTCTGTGGCAAAATCTTTTTGATTTATCTCATTTGATCATAAATAATAATAATAATTCTTGTTGTCTGTGTGTGTGTGTGTGTGTGTGTGTGTGTGTGTGTGTGTGTGTGTGTGTGTGTGTTTTGTCCCCAGTACCCATACTCTCTTGGGCTCACTTTGGCTTTAACCTGGAGCGTGTTGGTGTGTGTGAGCCGTGTCTACATGGGCATGCACTCTGTCCTGGTAAGCAACAACAACAACAACAACAACAACAACAAAAACAACACACTCTTTCATGCACAGCGTGTGTGTGTTTCAGGACACACACACACACACACACACACTCACACACATTCATACACTAGGGACAATTTTCCAAGGTGCCAATCAACCTACCGTGCATGTTTTTGGACCGGGGAGGAAACCGGAGATCCCGGAGAAAAACCCCCTGAGGCCCGGGGAGAACATGCACAAACTCCACACACACATGGCCGAGACGGGAATCGAACCCGGACCCTGGCGGTGTGAGGCGAATGTGATAACCACTAAACCACCGTGCCTCCCTAAACGGAACATATATTTTATATATAATTTTGATTACCAAATGATTATTTTGGACCTTTTTGTGTTTCTAAACACCCTGCAAGTTTTTCTTTTCTTTATTTTATTTTAGCATTCTTAAACACGGTTCATAATATAAGCCTATTTTAAAAAAAAAATTATATTTATATATAAATATATATATTTATATATAATTTAATGTATAAAAAAAAAGAAAAACGTTGATAAACGTCTGAAACCCGAACCATTTCCATTCGACTGATGAAACCCCGCCCCCTATTTGGAAACGAGCTCTTCGGATTGGTCAGAGCGCCGCCATGCTGTATTTGGTATTTCCCCCGAGAGTAATGCGAGAACTACGGAAGCTCGCTGCGTCAAACCGAGGTGACGATCGTAATATCGGTTTTATTAACATCAGGTCCGGGATGTAGGAGAGTCGACGTTCATATTCATCCTAAAGGGTTTGAGATCGGAGCCCCTACAGGTATTTATGTCTCCACGTTCTGGACACGCCGTCTAGGGCTGGAAAAGTCAGGTGTCCTGATACTTTTGATCACAATGTATGTTTATTCTTTAAGTTGTTTTTAATCAGTTTATATATATATAAAAACAAAACAAAACTGGCATGTCATGTCAAACGTCAATTATTTACCGCGCGATAAACCCGAGCTCGTAAACCTGATGCGTTCGCAGTTCCGCTTAAACTTTCATGATCCGGGTTCAAAGGTTTCTCTTACTCAAGGCACTCCATATACCATTAAACACACACACACGGAATACTTATAAGTATTTTCTTATAAGTTCCAGCTGTGAGACCTTCTGGGTCTGTAAATGTATGTATTTATTTATTTATTTATTTGCATTGATTGATTTTATTTACTATTTACCAGTCGTGCACACTTTCAACGTGCAAAGTTCAGCTCCTGCGTGAAATGGCGAGCAAAGGTGAACTTTAAAATCAGTCGAATCAAAGAACGCGGTGTCATCAAGTCTTTAAGGTCGTAGTCATAAACATGTGTGTTAAAATCCGACCTCAGCGTCTTCCTGATATAATATCTATATTCTGATAATGTTTTTTTCCTCCCACATATAATAATATTTGAGACGGGTTTTGGAGATGATGTCATGCGTCTGCATACTTTTCTCATTTGTCTCCCTCCGCAGGACGTAATTGCGGGTTTCCTGTACAGCCTGCTGATCCTGGCTTTATTCAGTCCGTGCCTGGAAGCCATAGACGCGTTTAACCTGTCTTCCAGGTACGCCCCCGTCCTCGTCGTGTCCCTGCACGGCGTCCTGGGCCTTTTCTCCTTCACCCTGGACACGTGGAGCACGTCTCGCGGCGACACCGCTCAGATCCTCGGCACGGGCGCCGGCATCGCCGTGGCATCCCACTTCAACCACCAGCTGGGCCTCGTGCGCGACCCTCCCGCCTCCATGCTACCCATGCAGGCTCCGCCTCTCAGCGTGGGCCTCTTCGGCTGGAGCGCGCTCCGCTTCGTGCTCGGCGTGGTCATGCTGATCGCGACGCGGGCCGTCATGAAGGCTCTCGCCATCCCCCTGGTGTGCCGCGCCGTCGGGATCTCGAGCCGAGACGTCCGCAAAGCCAGGCAGCACATGCAGGTGGAGCTTCCCTACCGATACATCGTCTACTGGACCGTCGGGTTCAGCGCCTTCTTCCTCATCCCCTTCATTTTCACCCGAATCGGCTTGTCCTGATTGGCCGCACTGATTCAGGGAGGGGGGGGGGGATTTCAGCCGCTGTAGTTCATCCAAGACCAAAAAAAATTCCCACAAATGTTGTTTTTTGTGAAAAAAAACGTTCAGCAACACATTTAAACCCTGTTATTTTTCTAAATACAGCTTTTATTTCAGGAGTTTTTCACTTTTTGTCTGACGATATAAAAATGAAGGCTGGGGCGTGTGGATTTTTGCACACATGCATTAGAAATTTTATTTAATTTTTTTATTATTATTATTATTAAACATCGCCACAAGGCACATACATGTTTTCACACCCTGTGACTGCAAGTTTTTCCACTCTTCACTTTATCAGCAGCACCTTGGACACCTTTATTTCCCCCCCCAGGACTGAGATTCCATTATTTGGGATTTTTTTTCCTTTGTTTGTTTTATTTGTGTTTTTATTGGTTGTTCGACTGAAATTCTGTAGAATTGACTCACCTGGAGACCTCAGTACCCTGACTGACTGCCGGCGGAGAGGGGGGGGGGGTGTGGGTGTGTGTGTATGTGTGGGTGGGGGGGTCGTGGTTTCGGGTTAAAAAGCTTTTATACATTGAAACCAACATTTTAGGTTGTTTTTCGAGATTTAACCACTTTTAAGCACAAAATAATCAGGCATGATTTACACACACACACGGTCACACGCACACATACTATAGTATGTATGTGTATATGTGTGTATCTGTATAATGGGTGGTGTATGTATTGTATATGTATGGTATAGTGTGTGTGTGTGTGTGTGTGTAGTGTGTGTGTATATATATATATATATATATATATATATATATATATCCACTATATATATATATATTATCACACACACACACACACACACACACACAACACAACACAGTGTACCTTGAATTTGAGTCTATTAACGTCGCTCCCTTCAGTTTCTGTCGTGTTTGCCCGGAGCGCCATCTAGAGGAACGCGCTAATTACTTCCCCGATCATGATTGGACAAATGGGCTAATTCAGTTCAGTCAACGTCTGATTCAGTCAAAGTCGCTTTCTGAGGAACGAATAAATGACGTACACCGAGGTACCACTGTATACATACATATACACATACATACATGCATACACACACACACACACACACACACACACACAACAGGGACAGATTATTATTTCTGGTCCGGTTTGACTTCCTGATTTCTCGGTTGCAGTGTGGTGAATGCAGGTTGTGTATAAAACGTGTGCCGCGCCGGTTATTATCACGTACGAACGCCCCTAATTCCAGTCCGGGATTAACCTGGCGGTGTTCGGCACGCTCGTGCTGCTATCGCGCTTAGACAATCGTTTCTGCCCACGGCGTTAAAATGCATTTCTGATTCCCCAGTTCTCATATTACTGTTATTTTTATTTTGAACGAATGAAAATTCAGCGTCTACTGTGTAATCTTAGCCAAGTCGATTTGTTTGTGGTACTGTTCTGAAAGAAATGCACTGTTTCCCAGAATGCACTGTTCTTATGTGTGCATATGTACGTAAGCACTATGTCATCATTCGGCTTTAACTGTGCGTGTGTGTGTGTGTGCGTGCGTGCGTGCGTGCGTGTGTGTGTGTGTGTGTGTGTGGTGTGTGTGTTCGGCATTCTCACTAGCAAAGTGATCAGGTTAGTTATGTTTGTTGTTTGTGGGCGTGGCCTGATCTGAGATGCTTGTCGCCAAAAATGGCTGAATTATTTTGCAATATATTAACAAAGGCATGACCACTTTTAAATGGATATATTCTATATTTTATTGTCGTTAATCGTTCAGGGTTAAATGGTTTGGAGGTCAGGGACGTTCTGACCGGCGAGGCTTTTTGGCTCAGTGGGTTTTTGATCATAAGATCAAAAGATCGTTTTGAACTTAAAGCCTCATCGGACTTTAATACTGTATACATACATACATACATACACACATATACACACACACACACACACACATATATATATATATATATATATATATATATGCATATGCAATGTATGCATGTATGTCTGTATGTGTATATATATATATATAATATATATATGTTCATAATATATTTATGTATATATATACTCTATATATTCTGTTATGTATATATATTATCTATATCTATCTATATATATGTCTCGCCTATGTGTATATATATTATATATATATATATATATAATAATTATCTATATATCTATCTATAATGTGTGTGTGTGTGTGTGTGTATATCTATAATATATATTCATCTCTATATATCTATCCTATCTATCTGTCTGTTTGTCTCTCTCTCTCTCTATTCTCTCTGTGTCTCTCTCTCTCTTCTTTCTCTCTCTCTCTCTCTCATCCTCTCCCTCTTTCTCTACATCGTTGTGTGTGTGTGTGTGGTGTGTGTGGTGTGTGTGTGTGTGTGTCTGTTATCTGTCTGTTCTCTATTCTCTCTCTCTCTCAATCTCTCTCTATCTCTATCCTCTCTCTCTCTCTCTTCTTCTCATCCCACTGTCTTGTCTGTTCCTCTCTGTCTGTGTGTGTGTCTCTATCTATCTCTATATATGCATGTATGTGTACATCTGTATGTCCACTATTACCGAAAGGAAGAGAAAGTCTTGTGTAGTACAACGACTCGTCTCTGCCCAACATGGCTGAAACGTGTTATAATCGTATCTTGTGGAGGGTAAAAGAAAAGCACAATAGCTGGAATTTCTGGACCAATTAATTTAATGCAGCATTTGCAGCAATCTGCGCTTTTGTGCCTAGAGCTGTTTTAATACACTCGTGTAGGCCGGAGCAGATATTTTACATTTTAGAAAGATTTTTTCTATTTATTAAATAATCCAATGCGCTTCCTTTCCCTGCGTACTCGTGCTGCGTACTCGTGCTGCGTACCCGTGCTGCGTACTCGTGCTGCGTACCCGTGCTGCGTACTCGTGCTGCGTACTCGCAAGCTTTCATTGTGTGCTACTGAATTTGCTGATGCGACAGAGCAATGCATCTACACGTATCTAAACAGACAGAACAGGACAACGACGAGCCCATGCTGGTGCACCATGGGAAGATTCACCCCGCCTGCATTCTTTGGATGAAGAGTTTTGAGGTATGTGAAAGAGGGCAGATAGAGGCAGGTATGTGACGGGGCTCAGATGGGCTCCGAACCCGCTCGGGAGCGTTCGCCAATGCGTGGTCAAATCAGGGTTTAATGGTAGTGTACGTGATTAGGCAGGAAACGGTCAGTTCAGTGTCGCACCGCTGTGCCTTTTATGTTCCACGATAAAAGCAATAATAATAGTAATAATGATCCAGTCTATTCGATAAGGCGAATAGATAACGCATGTCGTATCTTACTATGCATTCTGAACCAATATACAGCATCGTTTTTGCACTGTATGTCCAAAAGGGAGACGTCGTCATCCTTTTCCCTACAGAAAAATATATCTACTGAAATCCTTTTTACTTCTCTTTTGTTTGTTGTTATTGAAGAGATCTACAGACGAGTGTGTACAAGTCACAGTTTACTGTTGTGTCATTTGTTGTCTTTTGGACGGAATAAAGATTGACGTGCGGGACGGATAGCGCCCCCTGGTGCACACTCAACCCCACGCCGGCGGGACTTTGTACAGTGTTGAGAGAGATTAGCGTGGGCATGAATGTTTAATCTGATCGAGCGGTTTTGTGTTTTACTATATCTCGATGTTTGCGTAGTTTACGTCACAAATGACCAATGTTCTTGACCTTTTATTTTTAATTTCTTTTTTTTTTGCAAAAGGAAAAAGCAATGCCATTTCAACAGCTGCCTTTTGTCTTTCTCTCTAACTGTATGCTGTTAATATATAGTATGATATTTTATATTATATGTAATAAAATAAACTGCACTTGTTAACGCAACATATGTCATCTTTATTCCCGCTGAGAATAAGTGAGTAAGAGTGAAAACGCGTAAAGGAATTAAGTTTGTGGCCAAAGATGATGGCTGACATGTAACATGAGCGCCACCCAGTGGTGAGTATTTATAAAAGAAAATCTTTTTTTTCTGTTTAATTCATTGCGTTCCGTCTGAAGACTGGAATTTTTATTCATCTTGATGCATTTTAATAAAATAATTTATTAATAAAATACATTCATTATTTACTTTTTAATGTATTTTTTTAATCACCAAAATGTGTAAACTTCAAAAATCACCTTTTGTTTTCTTTCACACACGAAGCAGATATCGACGCAAGTCTATAAAAACAAACAAGCAAACAAACAAACATTCAGACATGCGCACTACAGACAGGATTTGCAATTCCATGACACTTTCCCGGCTTTTGATATTCATTCATTCATCTTCTAGCGCTTTATCCGATCTTCCCTCACGGGGAGTCTGTGTCTATCTCAGGCGTCTATGGGCATTAATGCAGGATACACCCTGGATGAATGCCAACCCATCACACACACACACACACACTAGGGACAATTTTCCAAGGTGTCAATCAACCTACCGTGCATGTTTTTGGACCGGGGGAGGAAACCGGAGAACCCGGAGAAAACCCCCTGAGACACAGGGAGAACATGCACAACTCCACACACACATGGGCGAACGGAATCGAACCCGGACCCTGGCGGTGTGAGGCGAACGTGATAACCACTAAGCCACCGTGCCCCCATGCTTTTGATATTTCATATTTTCATATTATATATATTTTCACGGATTTTAATCTGCTTTTTTACACACAAATTTCTTTCTTTTATTTACAGGTCATTGGTAATGCTGACAAAAATGCCAAACCCCCCCCCATTAAAAATCCCCCTATTACAAATAATACAGAGAATGAGGCGGAATTTAAAGGTTATACTGTGGTGTTGGATGAGGAGATCCCGCTCTCACAATGTAAAGCGCTTTGAGTGTCCAGAAAAGCCCTATATAAATGTAATGTATTATTATTATTATTATTATTATTATTATTATTATTATTATTATTATTATACTCTAATCGAGGTGCACGGTATCTTAGTGGTTAGCACGTTCGCCTCACACCACCAGGGTCCGGTTCGATTCCCGTCTCGGCCATGTGTGTGTGGAGTTTGTGCATGTTCTCCCCGTGTCTCAGGGGTTTTTTTTTCCGGGTTCTCCGTTTCCTCCCCCGTCCAAAAACATGCACGGTAGGTTGATTGGCTCCTTGAAAATTGTCCCTAGTGTATGAATGTGTGTGTGTATGTGAGTGTGGTGTGTGTGTGTGTGTGTGTGTGTGTGTGTGTGTGTATGTGAGTTTGTGTGTCCTGTGATGGGTTGGCATTCCATCCAGGGTGTATCCTGCCTTAATCCCATAGACGCCTGAGATAGACACAGACTCCCCGTGACCCGAGGGAAGATCTGATAACGCTTAGAAGATGAATGAATGAATGAATGCTATAATCGCGTCTCTAATTAACGCAGTCTCCTTAATTACCCAGGATAATAGATTTACTTTAAGACTTTAAGGAACCACTGATGATGGTTTATAATAAAGTAGTACAGAAAATATAGCAATAAAAACAATAAAATCTCCAGTTTAAATATTGAGTAATAGTGCTTAAAGAAACTCAATACAGCATTTGTGGTCCTCAGTAGCAGAAAGAGAAATGTGTCAGAGGCACCAAAAATACTTCCGATTAAAATACACACAAACGAAAGGGAAATTCGTGCCCATGAACACAAATCAGTGGATTACATTTCATGAATAAATCAGAAAATGGCGCGAGACCGGCCTCGTGTTCCACGGGTACGTAAATCAGATGAAAAAGGGCCCAATGGCCGGCGCGAGCCCGCCGTAAATACACTAAACAAGAAGAAAGATGTGCAGAATGAAATGAAAACAGAATTCACTTTCACAGACTTTACAAAAGAATGAAATCCCCGTCGCCAAGATGTTCCTGTGTCGCGTATTTATGGGTGATGGAAAGTGAAACTTAAATCTCACAGGGTTTGTATTTATTCACGTACGTTACAAATATCTGTTAAAAACCCCCTCGTAGTGGTTAGCACATTCACCTCACACCGCCAGGGTCCGGGTTCGATTCCCGTCTCGGCCATTGTGTGTGGAGTTTGTGCATGTTCTCTCCCCGTGCCTCAGGGGTTTTTTTTTTCTCCGGGTTCTCCGGTTTCCTCCCCCGGTCCAAAAACATGCACGGTAGGTTGATTGGCACCTTGGAAAATTGTCCCTAGTGTATGAATGTGTGTGTGTGTGTGTGTGTGTGTGTGATGGGTTGGCATTCCATCCAGGGTGTATCCGCTAGAAGATGAATGAATGAATGAATGAATGAATCCCCCGCTCAGTTTTTATTTACAACATTATCATAATTTGGCGAGATGTTTACTTATTGGAGGGAGTTTTATGTGAAATTATACACTGAGTGAAGATTTGACTGTGAGATTGATTGGTGGAAACGCTTCGAATGTTCGATTATTCTGTGGTTGCGCGTATGAGCTGTTTTATCGGATATAATCGAATGTCCTGATATGGATTCTGATATGGATTCTGATATGGATTCTGATATGGACTCTGATATGGATTCTGATATGGATTCTGATATGGACTCTGATATGGATTCTGATATGGATTCTGATATGGATTCTGATATGGACTCTGATATGGACTTCTGATATGGATTCTGATATGGACTCTGATATGGACTCTGATATGGACTCTGATATGGATTCTGATATGGATTCTGATATGGACTCTGATAAGGACTCTGATATGGACTCTCTCTCTCTCTCACACACACACCGCATGTTCTTTCCAACGCAAATCAAAAGCCACTGTTTTGCAAGCCAGTTTGAATGTCCATACAGATTCCACCTGAAAAAAAAACCCAAGATGAGACATTTACTTATCAAATGACAATCCTTTCTTCTGCGTGAAAGCACCATGAGACTGGAGCACGCGGGGTTTGGGGGCCTTGCTCCAGAGCCCCAAGAGTGGCCGCGTGGTGAACCCACAACCTTCAGATCAACTTAACACTTCGCATCAGGAAGCGCTAGATGCTAAATGGCATAAGTGCGCTTTTAGTTATTATTGTTGTTGTTTTAGAAAAGGTCGGAAGTTCATTCATTGTTTTGATTTGCACAAATAAATCCATTCATTCATCCATTCATTCATCCATCCATCCATTCATCCATTCATTCATCCATTCATCCATTCATTCATTCATCATCTTCTAGCGCTTTATCCGACTTCTCTCTCGGGTCACGGGGAGTCTGTGTCTATCTCAGGCGTCTATGGGCATTAAGGCAGGATACACCCTGGATGGACACACACACACACACACACACACACATTCATACACTAGGGACAATTTTCCAAGGTGCCAATCAACTTACCGTGCATGATTTTGGACCGCCGAGGACACCGGCGAAAAAAAAACCCCCCTGCACAAACTCCACACACACACACACACACACACACACACACACACACACACACACACACACACACACACACACACACACCATGACAAACCACCGCTGCACGGTTTTTGGATGGCGGCCGCTTTACAGCAGGGATCAACAACACAGTCATCCGGGAGATGTAAACATTTTTGTTGATAATTATTGTGCGAAATCATTAACGCGGTCGATAAACAGAGTAGCATTAATCATTCATAATAATATACATTATACAATATAATATACATTATACAATATAATATACATTATACAATATAATATACATTATACAATATAATATACAATTATACAATATACACAACAAAACAACTGTGCAAACGTTTCAGGCAGGTGTGAAAAAATAATGATTGTTTATTTTTGTCAATTTACAAAATGCGACGTGAGAGAACAAAAGAAAAAATGGAAATAAAGCAATATTTGTTGTGAGTGACGTTTTAGAAAAGCAGTAGAAGTACCTACCGCCCCCCCCCCCCCCCCCCCCACACACACACACACCCCCACACGCCCCCCCCTTGGAACCCTGATCTCTACATGATGGAGTGTGTGTGGGATTTACATGAAGAGACAGAAGGATGTGAGAACGTCTCCATCCACAGAAGATCTGTGTTTACTTCACGGTGTGTAAGGGTAACTAGAAGTGTTACTGCTGTTATAAATGGGAGGGAAGGAAGAAAGAAAAAAATGAAGAAAGAAAGAAATGAAGGAAGAAAAAAAGAAAGAAAAAAATGAAGAAAGATAGAAATGAAGGAAGAAAGGAAGAAAGAAATGAAGAAAGAAAGAAAGAAAGGAAGAAAATAACAAAGAAAGATAGGAAGAAAGAAAGAAAGAAACAAACAAAGAAAGAAAGGAAGGAAGGAAGAAGGAAAAAAATGAAAAGAAAAAAGAAAGAAAGAAAGAAAGAAAGAGAAAGAAAAAAGAAAGAAAACGACAAAAGAAGCGAGGAAGAAAGAAGAAAGAAATGAAATGAAAGAATGAAAGAAAGAAAGGAAGAAGAAGAATGAAAGAAAAAGAAAGAAAGAAGGAAGAAAGAAAAAAAGAAAGAAATGAAAGAAAGAAAGAAAGAAATGAGAAAGAATGAAAGGAAGAAAAAAGAAAGAAAGAAAGAAAGAAAGAAAGAAAGAAAGAAATGAAGGAAGAAAGGAAGAAAAAGAAAGAAAGAAAGAAAGAAAAAGAAAGAAAGAAGAAAAAAAGGAAAGAAAGAAAGAAAGAAATGGAAAGAAAGAAAGAAAGAAAGAAAGAAGAAAGAAAGAAAGGAAGAAAGAAAGAAGAAGGAAAGGAAGAAAGAAGAAAAAGAAAGAAAGAAAGAAAAAGAAAGAAGAAAGAAAGAAAAAAATGGAAAGAAAGAAAGAAAAAGAAAATGAAAGAAAGAAAGAAAGAAAGAAAGAAGAAAGAATGAAAGAAATGAAGAGAAGAAGGAAGAAAGAAAGAAAGAAAGGAAAAAGAATGAATGGAAGAAAGAAAGGAATGTAGAAAGTGCATTTCCTTCATTGATGAAAGTAAATAATAAACACTAGCATGTTTTCTTTCTTGACAGCCTGTGTGTGCACATGGTGTTGATGCACTTTGGTGAGCCGTGCTCTCGTGTGAACTTTGTGTTATCCTGAGATAAAAGGAGACTTTATTTTTGTTTTTGTTTGTTTTTTTAGGATGTTCTGTAAATTTGTTTGTTCGGTTCATTTGCATTCTTGTTTGCATTTGGTTTGCGATTGCGTTAAATCATCTGTGCACTACTTACACTGAAAAAAACAATAATACATGGTTTAATGAAACACGGTGGTGATAATAATAATAATAATAATAATAATAATAATAATAATAATAACTAAGGGGGGCACGGTGGTTTAGTGGTTAGCACGTTCGCCTCACACCACCAGGGTCCGGGTTCGATTCCCGTCTCGGCCATGTGTGTGTGTGGAGTTTGTGTACATGTTCTCCCCGTGTCTTAGGGGGTTTTTCTCCGGGTTCTCCGGTTTCCTCCCCCGGTCTAAAAACATGCACGGTAGGTTGATTGGCACCTTGGAAAATTGTCCCTAGTGTGTGAATGTGTGTGTGGTGTGTGTGTGTCCTGTGATGGGTTGGCATTCCATCCAGGGTGTATCCTGCCTTAATACCCATAGACGCCTGAGATAGGCACAGACTCCCCGTGACCCGAGGGAAGATCGGATAAAGCGCTAGAAGATGAATGAATGAATGAATGAATAACTACATTAATAATGCACTTTTTAAACACCCATGTGGTTTAAGGAGCACAAATCTCTCCAAGCACACTCCAACATCGAGCGGTGTACTTAAGGAGAGTGATTGGTATTCATTCATTCATTCATTCTCTTCTACCGCTATATCCGATCTTCCCTCGGGTCACGGGGAGCCTGTGCCTATCTCAGGCGTCTATGGGCATTAAGGCAGGATACACCCTGGATGGAATGCCCAACCCATCACACACACACACACACACACACTCACACACTCACATTTCACACACACATTCATACACTAGGGACAAAGTTTCCAAGGTGCCAATCAACCTACCGTGCATGTTTTTGGACCGGGAGGAAACCGGAGAACCCGGAGAAAAACCCCCTGAGACACGGGGAGAACATGCACAAACTCCACACACACACATGGCCGAGACGGGAATCGAACCCGGACCCTGGCGGTGTGTGGCGAATGTGCTAAACACTAAACCACCGTGGTTCTACACTGTATATATATATATACATGATGACTCTGCCTCAGTGATCCCTGATTTCCATAAAAGACAACCAAGACACCACCTTTTGTTATTCGTGTTCTTCAAATTTGCTTATTCGTCTTCGGTCTTAAATGTTAAATTGTGCTGGATGAAGATTTTAGAGTCAGAAAACGAATGAAGAAGTCGAGCAATGCAGCCCACCGCCGCTGTGTTTTCTTTGTTTCTCTCAGGTAATAAATAATTATTATATCTTATATATATAGATATATATATAGATATATATATATATATATATATATATATATATATATATATATATATATATATATATATATATATATATATATATCTATATATATATATATATATATATATATATATATATATATATATATATATATATATCTATGCACATACAGTATATGTGAAATTTGAGCAACTTTACAAGCAATTATTTGAAATGTATTTCTATTAATACATCGGATTGTTTTTCTGCCTCCAGGAGTCTTCACCCTGGCTTCGTCTTTGTCATGGCAGTACTTTTATGTGAGTCAGAGCATGAGCTGGAGTGATGCTCAGACCTACTGCAGAACCAATTACATCGATCTGGTTACGGTCCGCAATCTCAGCGACTCGGACGCTGTGATTGCATTAGCAGCGAGTTCAGACCCTGCCTACACCGGGGCCGTGTGGCTCGGACTCCGCCGGACCTGGACCTGGGCTACAGGAGAACTTTATACTGGACAAGTTGCGTTTAAGGCTTACCAACCAAATGAAGGGAACGATGGAGCAGCGTGTGCGGTCATTGATAGTTATGGAATGGGAGACTGGTTTTGTTCAACGACCCACGACTTTGTCTGCTACGACGGTAATTTTTAAAAAGTATATCATAATTATTTTGCACGGCACCCGTATAATACAGTCATGTGTTTAGCAAAGTTTCATTACACAATGACATACGTGTGTCTGGTTTGAGTAACATGAGCGCTTTCTTCCACAAAATCACCCCCCCCAAAGGGAATCGAACCACCGAGGCTGACGGTGTGAAACGAACGTGTGGACCACTATGACAGTTGTAGTGTAATATTTTAGACTTAGGATCGACTTACCCACACTTACCCTCTACTTATCCACACGGCTTACATAGGTCACCCCAAATACAGTGATTTTTTGGGGGGGGAATTTAGTGAATTTTTAGTGAATTTTTTGAGTTAATTTTTAGTGATTTATTAGTGATTTTTTTTGTGATTTTTAGTGATTTCTTGTGATTTTCAGTGAATGTTTTAGTGATTTCTTGTGATTTTTTAAATGATTTTTTAGTGATTTTTTTAGTGATTTTTTAGTGATTTTCAGAGAATGTTCTAGTGAATTTTCTAGTGATTTTTCTAGTGATTTTTCTAGTGATTTTTCTAGTGATTTTTCTAGTGATTTTTCTAGTGATTTTTCTAGTGATTTTTAAGTGATTTTAGTGATTTTTAGTGATTTTTTAGTGATTTTTTAGTGATTTTTTAGTGATTTTTTAGTGATTTTTTAGTGATTTTTTAAATGATTTTTTTGTGATTTTTAGTGATTTTTTGTGATTTTTAGTGATTTTTTAAATGATTTTTTTGTGATTTTTAGTGATTTTTTGTGATTTTTAGTGATTTTTTAGTGATTTTTTTGTGATTTTTTTTGTGATTTTTAGTGATTTTTTAGTGATTTTTTTGTGATTTTTTTTGTGATTTTTTTTGTGATTTATTAGTGATTTTTTTGTGATTTTTTTAGTGATTTTTTTGTGATTTCTTGTGTTGTGAATTTTTCAGTGATTCTTTAGTGATTTTTTAGTGATTTTCAGTGAATGTTCGAGTGATTTATTGTGATTTTTAAGTGATTTTTAAGGGATTTTTTAGTGATTTTTTAGTGATTTTTACTGATTTCTTTTGAGATTTTGAGTGAGTGTTTTAGTGATTTCCTTAGTGAATTATTTTCGTGATTTTTAGTGAATGTTTTAGTGAATGTTTTAGTGATTCTTTGTGATTTTTTGTGATTTATTGTGAATTTTTAGTGATTTTTAGTGAATTCTTTAGTGAAAGAACGTACACTCATTTGTAATTCTACAATTCTTCAAATTCTACGCGCATCAGTTTGGTCCACCCCATTCTCCTTCACCCACCCGTTGTATTTCTAGTTCACTTTGGTGTGTGAACTGCAAGACTGCAGATTAAACTATGGACAATTCCATCCCATATTCGCATTGTTCTTGATAGCAGTGATTACACAGTGACATTGTGGATTGGTTTTTTTTGCCTTATTCAGGTTGAACTTGTCTCTGAATAATGCGTTTAATTTGCTGCCATTTTCTTTGCAACAATATTTGTTTGAATTTTATTTAATCTACTTAATCTAAGTGCAGGGGGCACGGTGGCGTAGTGGTTAGCACGTTCGCCTCACACCGCCAGGGTCCGGGTTCGATTCCCGTCTCGGCCATGTGTGTGTGGAGTTTGTGCATGTTCTCCCCGTGCCTCAGGGGGTTTTTTCTCCGGGTTCTCCGGTTTCCTCCCCCTGGTCCAAAAACATGCACGGTAGGTTGATTGGCACCTTGGAAAATTGTCCCTAGTGTATGAATGTGTGTGTGTGTGTGTGTGAGTGTGTGTGTGTGTCCCTGCGATGGGTTGGCATTCCATCCAGGGTGTATCCTGCCTTAATGCCCATAGACTCCTGAGATTGGCACAGGCTCCCCGTGACCCGAGGAAAGATCGGATAAAGCGCTAGAAGATGAATGAATGAATGAAAAATCTACGTGCAACTTACTTTGCCTGAAATATGTAGCAACATGGACGATCGCAGACGCTTACATGCGGAACCAGGTGCAAATCCCATTACCCCACATTTGAATGGCAAAATGACATGCAAGATTAATCCCGTCAGGCCAAGATAATGCCAAATGTGCCTCTCTACATCACCGCGGCGTGTTTGAGGCAATCGAACTGGAGTTTATTGAAGAACGGTTAAAGAAAAAGTGAAAAAGTTTCCATATAACCTGTTATAAAGGTGACGGGATGTATTTAGTCCATGATGTCTAGTATTATAACAGGCCTAATAAGAGGACAATAGAACAAGCCAAAATGTAAAAACACAAAATGTTATATACTGTTTGTCTAAAGCAGGGGTCACCAACGTGGTGCCCGTGGGCACCAGGTAGCCCCCAAGGAGCACATGAGTAGCTCTCAGGCTTGCTATAAAAAGTGCACAACTCATCAGTGAGATGCGTCTATAATGTAAAATGTAGTTAATTCGTTGTTGATAGTCACTGTCAAAAATCACAAGTGTATTCACTTATAGATAAATGAGTATTTATCTATAACTCATAGATAAATGAGTATCATTAATAATAATAATAATAATATAATAATAATAAATAATAATATATAATAATATAATAATAATATATAACTAAAGGTAAATTTGTTATTTCAGAGGAGTATTTCAAACTGGTAGCCCTTTATATGACTCGGTGTCCATGTAGTAGCTCTCAGTTACAAAAAGGTTGGTGATCCCTGGTCTAAAGGAGGCTATATTTATCTTCCAAAATAATACCGCACAGGAGGGGCAACGGTGGTTTAGTGGTTAGCACGTTCGCCTCACACCGCCAGGGTCCGGGTTCGATTCCCGTCTCGGCCATGTGTGTGTGGAGTTTGTGCATGTTCTCCCCGTGCCTCAGGGGGTTTTTCTCCGGGTTCTCCGGTTTCCTCCCTTGGTCCAAAAACATACACGGTAGGTTGATTGGCACGGTGGAAAATTGTCCCTAGTGTATGAATGTGTGTGTGTGTGTGTGTGTGTGTCCTGCGATGGGTTGGCATTCCATCCAGGGTGTATCCTGCCTTAATGCCCATAGACGCCTGAGATAGACACAGACTCCCCGTGAGGGAAGATCGGATAAAGTGGTAGAAGATGAATGAATGAATGAATACCGCACAACAAACAAACAACAGATTTCAGAGTGTGATACTGGCGCCCTCTGGTGGAGCAGAGCAACACAGCTCAGCAGGGAATTACACGTAGTCATTTATGAAACCAAACCTGACACAAGACTCCCTTTATTTTTTTGAATGTCAAATGAACATTTCCTTAAGCAAAACCTTACGGCAACAAATAAAGTGTTTTTCTTTTTATTTCATTTTCTCCTTCAACAGACACACCAAATGCCGCCGAAACTTTAGTCATGATCAGCAATTCAATGAACTGGACCGACGCCAATGTTTATTGCCAAAATTACTTTGCAGAACTCGCCACCATTAAAACCCAGCAAGAACTGAACCAAGTCATATCAATGTTGAGTAACAATGCGTTTGTTGGCCTGATCTCGGGTCAGTGGTCTGATTCCAGCTTCTTTGCGTTCCGATACTGGACTGGATCGTCATCGCAGGAATCGAGCCTTATTGATGAATGTGTTGCCATGGAGATGTCAAATTCTGGCCATTGGAACAATTATGATTGTACCCTACGAAAGCCATTCATTTGCTATGGAGGTGGGTGTCCATTTTCCTATAATGAATCATTCTACATCTGGGGAATCGTTTGGAAGAGTTGCTATAAGATGTGATTGAAACGGAATGCTAATTAATATGAACCAAGTGTATAAATAGTAGTCTTAGTAAATACTGTGGTGGGCCGTGCATTTCAGACTTCATACACAGTCCTTCAGTGCTGAATCAATTTACCACGCTTAATACCACCATTATCACGGTGGCGTAGTGGTTAGCACGTTCGCCTCACACCGCCAGGATCCGGGTTCGATTCCCGTCTCAGACATGTGTGTGTGGAGTTTGTATGTTCTCCCATACATTCTCCCCGTGCCTCAGGGGGTTTTTCTCCGGGTTCTCCGGTTTCCTCCCGGTCCAAAAACATGCACGGTAGGTTGATTGGCACCTTGGAAAATTGTCCCTAGTGTATGAATGTGTGTGTGTGTGTGTGTGTGTGAGTGCCCTGCGATGGGTTGGCATTCCATCCAGGGTGTATCCTGCCTTAATGCCCATAGACGCCTGAGATAGGCACAGGCTCCCCGTGACCCGAGGGAAGATCGGATAAAGCGCTAGAAGATGAATGAATGAATGAAAAATCTATGTGCAACTTACTTTGCCTGAAATATGTAGCAACATGGACGATCGCAGACGCTTAATACCACCATTATCATGGTGGCGTAGTGGTTAGCACGTTCGCCTCACACCGCCAGGATCCGGGTTCGATTCCCGTCTCGGCCATGTGTGTGTGGAGTTTGTGCATGTTCTCCCCGTGCCTCAGGGGGTTTTTCTCCGGGTTCTCCGGTTTCCTCCCGGTCCAAAAACATGCACGGTAGGTTGATTGGCACCTTGGAAAATTGTCCCTAGTGTATGAATGTGTGTGTGTGTGTGTGTGTGTGTGATGGGTTGGCATTCCATCCAGGGTGTATCCTGCCTTAATGCCCATAGACGCCTGAGATAGACACAGACTCCCCGTCACCCTATTCATAATGTAATAAGCAGAATAACCTTTCGATTATTTTTACAAAAGTAGAGGAAGTGATTTTTATTTGATTACTTTCACTTGTCCACTAGGCGGCACTAGCGGGGCAATGAAAAAAAATCACGGTTTGAGAACCACTGCAGGAGTCTAAAGCACTGAATTTACGTGAAATTGTTCAGATGTAACACTATTTGTAATCCTTGGCATTTTCTTAGTAACTGTAAAGGATTAGTGTTACATTTATTTTGTAATCAAATTACGTAAAGCCTTAAAACAGTGCTGTATATAAAAGTTTTAGGCTTCTAACTAGACAGTTTCGTTTACCAACATTTCTGTGAGTGTAAAGACATCACATCTACACGAAACTGTACTTTCTAATAAAAATTATTATAATAATAATAATAATAATAATAATAATAATAATAGTAATAATAATAATAATAATAGTAATAATAGTCATAATCATCATCAAGACAAAAAAAAAATCCCACGTAGGCGTAGACCCAAAACAATATATTCATGCAATATGACAAAACATATACACAACTCAAGAGACATGGTGTCTTAGTGGTAGCACGTTCGCCTCACACCGCCAGGGTCCGGGTTCGATTTCCGTCTCGGCCATGTGTGTGTGGAGTTTGTGCATGTTCTCCCCGTGCCTCAGGGTTTTTTTTTTCGGGGTTCTCCGGTTTCCTCCAAAAAAACATGCACGGTAGGTTGATTGGCACATTGGAAAATTGTCCCTTAGTGTGAATGTGTGTGTGTGTGTGTGTGTGTGTGTGTGCCCTGTGATGGGTTGGCATTCCATCCAGGGTGTATCCTGCCTTAATGCCCATAGACGCCTGAGATAGACACAGACTCCCCGTGACCCGAGGAAAGATGGAATAAAGCAGTAGAAGATGAATGAATGAATGAATACACAACTCATTTTTTTTTCAGATCCACCAGTCCAACCCGTCTCCCGCCTCTACTATGCTGTCAGAAACATGAAGAAATGGTCGGACGCTCAGATTTACTGCAGGACGAGGTTTACTGATCTGGCCACAGTGGACAGTGTAGATGATGTGTACAGTGTGATGGATCAGGTGGATCCTAGATACACTGGTCTTGTGTGGCTCGGACTGCATAGAACACCGATTACAACCTGGACCTGGTCTATGGGAAACAAGCCTCTTTCGGACTACTTAAACTGGGCCGATGGAACCCCTTATAGCAGTGGAAAATGCGGGTTTACCCTGATGGGTTTCTGGATTAATTATGATTGCCAGACACTTCAATACTTTGTGTGCTACAGTGGTGAGTCTAATACTGATACCTAAATTGTGTTTAGAGTCAGGACTACATATGTTTAATGTGTTTCTGTGTGATATGGATTAATGTTACAGAGGGGACGGGTTACGTCATGGTCAAAATTGATAAAACTTGGCCAGATGCTCAGAGTTACTGTAGAAGCACCTACACGGACCTGGCCAGCATCCGCTCACCTTGGGAACAGAACCAGGTGAACAAAGTTACCGGTAGATGGGATTCGGCCTGGATCGGCTTGGTCCTAGACGACTGGACGTGGTCTGATCAGTGGAGCCGTCGTTTCCGAAACTGGGAATCGGGACCGCCGGCGGTTGGGACCGGTGCCTGCGGTGCTGTGGTGGCAGGACATTCTGGAAGATGGAGAAATGACTTCTGCACCACAGCGTACCCGTTTGTCTGCTACGGAGGTGAGATTCAGCAACCAATCAGCTCCGAGAACAGGAGAATAACGCATCACTACTTTTGTGACGTTTTTTTTTGCATGCTTTCCTCTGTAGTGGACAAAATGAAGAAAAAACAGGTCATGAGGGTGAAACTGTCTTCCGATGGAACAACCGACTGGAACGATCTGTCAGTGCAGGCAGCAATCCTGCATCAAGTACGTCACTTTTAATACTTTATACAGCTTCATTTGTCACTGACATTATAATCATTTATCAGTCATTAAGTGGTCACGTGTTTTTACATTTTTTAAAAAGAAAGTTTGATCACCTTTTTAGTTGCAATTAACAATATTCATTCATTCATTCATTCATCTTCTAGCGCTTTATCCGATCTTCCCTCAGGTCACGGGGTGTCTATCTCAGGCGTCTATGGGCATTAAGGCAGGATACACCCTGGACGGAATGCCAACCCATCGCAGGGCACACACACACACATTCACACACACATTCATACACTAGGGACAATTTTCCAAGGTGCCAATCAACCTACCGTGCATGTTTTTGGACCGGGGGGAGGAGGAAACCGGAGAACCCGGAGAAAAAAACCCCCTGAGGCACGGGGAGAACATGCACAAACTCCACACACACATGGCCGAGACGGGAATTGAACCCGGATCCTGGCGGTGTGAGGCGAACGTGCTAACCACTACGCCACCGTGCCCCCTCAATTAACAATATGTTTTTATTTATTTATTTAATTCACTCATCATCAACAACGCCATTCAACTTTAGCTGCATAGCACCGTCAAAGTACACAAACAAACAATAACTAGTAAACACACTAATACGGTAAATACAGTTCACATTTACAGAGAAACAGATCAATGAAAAACTAAATAAAATTACTACAAAACAATCCATTAACAAATAGAGCTTAAGAGAGGCTTAATGTGTTGCATGTCTCGTACTTAAATCTTCCACCACTAATACAACCAACCTACACCAAACACACTACACAATAAACAAAAATACAAACATAAACATTTTGGACGAATAAAATGCAATCCATGCCGTTGCTGTAGGTACAAAACAATAACTCCCTCGTGACTTATCGCTAACGTGCTTCACTGTAAAACAGGTTCGTGCGGAACATAATAACACTTCGCAACTGAATGATAAATATAAACAACTAACAACGTAATTAAGCATATGACAGTCAATTTTATAGTTGAGAAAATAGCAATGGTGGCGGTTACATTCGCGATGAGCATGTATGTGCTAACGAGCATAAACAAAACACATCACGTATTCGCATAGCATTTAATTGGACAATTAACAGCTCATTTACAACCTATTGCACCAGTTGCACTTAACCAATCACCACTTTAATTAGCAGTGATTCACTTTAACTGGTAAGACTGGATGTAATTGCCATAAATATTATTTTCACGGTGGTTTAGTGGTTAGCATGTTCGCCTCACACCGCCAGGATCCGGGTTCGATTCCCGTCTCGCCCATGTGTGTGTGGAGTTTGTGCATGTTCTCCCCCCGTTTCATGCCTCAGGTTCTCCCCTTGCCTCAGGGGGTTTTTCTCCGGGTTCTCCGGTTTCCTCCCCCGGTCAAAAAACATGCACGGTAGGTTGTTTGACACCTTGGAAAATTGTCCCTAGTGTGTGAATGTGTGTGTGTGTGTGTGTGTGTGTGTGTGATGGGTTGGCTGGCATTCCATCCAGGGTGTGTATCCTGCCTTAATGCCCATAGATGCCTGAGATAGACACAGACTCCCCGTGACCCGAGGGAAGATCGTATAAAGCGCTAGAAGATGAATGAATGAATGAATTATTTTCTTTATATTGGATGTTGTATTGTATGTTGTTTGTATTTGGTAGACAAGTGGGAACTTTTATTGTCATGTTGCAGTACGTACCTTTGATAGCGTGAAGCACCTCGAGAGTGCCAGTAATAAAGAAAGAAAGCTATTGTTTGGCAAATAGCGAAAAATACACACGGACCGTACATTATGGCAAGATTTGTTTTTCTTCAGGTAAACTCATTCCCTCGTGGGTTTGGTGTAATCCGTTCGGGTTTGTTACACATATATCTTGTGATATATATGTGTATCTTTGTGCTTATTAGACAGTTCGACGGTGGTCGTTGGAAAGAGTTGAAAGTGCAATTAAACCAGTCAGTAACAACAAACTGTGTTGCTTTGTGTTACCTGAAGGGGGCGATAATGATGGTCACGTCCTGAAACACTAGAACATACTTTTCAGCCACAGCACGCTCATGTTCGACGATGAATTGTGAACGGATTTCTAGCATGCACGGTGTTTTGTGAAACGTTTATGTTTACATTTATGGTATTTAGCAGACGCCCTTATACAGAGCGACTTACAAATTGAGCAATTGAGGGTTAAGGGCCTCGCTCAAGGGCCCACTAGTGGCAGCTGAAACATTCGAAAAATACTTCACACGGAGCATAGAACACAAATTTGCTTAAAATGTTGGGTTTAAATGCACAGATCAAGTTTTACACAGAAAGGAGGTGAGAATAATCATGAAACAGGACGAAGGTAACGAATAACAGGAGGTAACCCAGGAGGAGACAGAAACCTCACACCATACACTACATTAATATAAAGTGCATTTGAAGTCTGTATATATATATATATATATATATATATATATATATATATATATATATATATATATGTATGTTGTGTGATATGATATGATATGGGAAGGGTGGATCTCAGTGGTCTAAGACGCTGGGCTGCAGATCGGAAGATCCGGGTTCGAGCTCCGGTATGGCCAAGCTGCCGCCCTTGGGTCCTTGAGCAAGACCCTTAACCCTCTGTGCTCCAGGGGGCGCCGTATCATGTCTGCGCTCTGCGCTCTGACCCCAAACTACCAACATCAAGCTGGGATATACGAAGAAAAGAATTCCACTGTGCTGTAATGTATATGTGACCAAATAAAGGCTATTATTATTATATATTATATATGATATGTATATGTTTTTTTTTTTTTGTACAGATTGTACAACAACTAAAAGCGAATGGACTGACTAAAAATGTCACCGTGAGCTGGAGAGTCAGCGATGACGGAAGTATCTTCAAGAAGGTTTTTGATTTAAATGGTTTCGTGTGGTAAAAATGTAGAGCCTCACTTTATACATCTTTATACAGCTTCTAACATAATCATCATATAATCAGGTTTTAACATACAGTAGATCTTTGTTTGGGGATAATATAGATTGGGGGGTGTGCTTGCATGTTGACAAATAATAAGTGGTCGCGTGTGTTTGTGTGTGTTATAATATAACAGGTTATATTTAAGACATTGCTTTTTACATAGAACTTTTAGGGCTAATAAAGACTAGATATTGATATATTGATATATATATATATATATATATATATATACATTTTAGATATTGCTCATATTTTACCACATGAAAAATCACATGCATAGTAACATTAGCAATAGTCAATAGATTGTTATATACAGCTTTTTTTTTCTCTCTCTCTGAAATAGTGAGCTCATGTAAACACACATACTGTATGTGGAAATAAAGGAATTGACATGTTTAGACAATAATATATAGTGTTTTTGTTGGATTATTTGAGTGAACCTTAAGTTAGTTTGATATAATCGCACCGTTTGTTTGTCGGCGTGTAAACAGGATCACACCATGTCAGGAATATCACATTTTACAAAGAGGCTTGAAGGAAGTCTGAATATTAATTATATTTAAATAATACGTTTCTTTTAGTTGTTGTTTATCTGGTTTGCAGCCTTTCCACGGTATTTTGCTTAATCTCTGTCTTTAACTTCATGAACTATGCTCTCAGGGCCACTTACATACATTTGCATCAGCTTCGATCCTTCTGTCAACAAAGGAATGAACACGTACAGTGTTGGGATTCTCCAGTGGATCGCAGCAGATCGGATCCTGTAACCCACTGGATTCAATTCCCTGCGGTTTGGGGGATGTTGAGGTCTGTAGTACATAAATAACAGGATACCAGTGATCGGGTGGAGGTGGAAAAGAGGACACATTTGAGGACAACAATCATGTAGAAAAGTTGGTTTGTTTTGAATCTCCTTAAACGCACCATTCGCGTTGTGTAAAGTACATGCGCTTAAAGGTATTTTGGGGGAACGTTTTTGTTTCGCAAATGAAGCTTTGGAACATCCATCCAAGTGCGTCACCCGTGATTTTTCATCTGATTTACATCTATTATAATGTATTAAATATTTAAGTAACAAATCAGATATTATCTTACTCAAGACACTGGAGCCGGGGGCACGGTGGTTTAGTGTTTATCACGTTCGCCTCACACCTCCAGGATCCGGGTTCGATTCCCGTCTCGGCCATGTGTGTGTGGAGTTTGTGCATGTTCTCCCCGTGTCTCAGGGGTTTTTTTCTCCGGGTTCTCCGGTTTCCTCCCCCGGTCCAAAAACATGCACGATTGGCACGTTGGAAAATTGCCCCTAGTGTATGAATGTGTTTGTGAATGTGTGTGTGAATGTGAGTGTGTGTGCCCTGCGATGGGTTGGCATTCCATCCAGGGTGTATCCTGCCTTAATGCCTATAGACGCCTGAGATAGACACAGGCTCCCCGTGACCCGAGAAGATCGGATATAGCGGTAGAAGATGAATGAATGAATGAAGACACTGGAGCCGCTTCAATACAGGCCAAATATATCAGTCAGGACAAGCAGATACACCCGGTAAATAGACTTTTTACATGAGGTCCAATAAAACCTTCACCTGACCTTACAAATGAATCCCCATACGACTTGCCATGTAGAATTCGATGTTATTTCACTAGCACACTGAACAATAAACATCGTCACAAAGCAGCTTTACGGAAAGAACCAGATAAAGAATATTAACCCTTTGTTCATATTCACGACCCTTTCGTCTTGTTCAGGAGGAAAATGCATTCATTCATTCATCTTCTAGTGCTTTATCTGATCTTCCCTCGGGTCACGGGGAGTCTGTGCCTATCTCAGGTGTCTATGGGTATTAATGCAGAATACACCCTGGATGGAATGCTAACCCATCACAGGACACACACACACACACACACACACACACACACACATTCATACACTAGGGACAATTTTCCAAGATGCCAATCAACCTACCGTGCATGTTTTTGGACCGGGGGAGGAAACCGGAGAACCCGGAGAAAAACCCCCTGAGACACGGGGAGAACATGCACAACTCCACACACACATGACCGAGACGGGAATCGAACCCGGACCCTGGCGGTGTGAGGCGAACGTGCTAACTCACTAAACCACCGTGCTCCCTTCGGGAGGAAAATGATGTTCGTAATTTTCACTTTCATTGTTCACCATCCACTAAATTCAATTGCTGTATTCTATTTTTTTGCATAAACATATTAATCAACCTGATCAAAACTGCTAAATGTTGTATAAACAGCAATCAGCAATCCACTCGGTTAAGATAAAACACATTCTGTCATATATTAAGGATGACGTCGGATGCGAGGGGTGAATAATTAGCTTATAGCGTGGACAAAAACTTGCAATGTGAGAAAAATCTTACCTGAAAAAAAAAAATCCTGGAATAAAAATGTGAGACGAAACGTCTTAAAAAGCTTTTCTTTAATTCGCGCATCAGGATTTTGCATTCTGATTTGAATTCTCCTTAAAAGCGCCTCCTGGTTGTTCCAATAGCAATGTGCGTTATAGTATTTTAGTGCTTTGTGTAGCATTTGTTTATCCGCCTAGTTAAGATGCATAGACAAACCGCGATGGGAAGGATGGTGTTAGTAAACTGGCAGGTAAGTTGAATTCCTTACAGCATAAATACCATGTTAACTATGACTGGTGTGTGTGTGTGTCTGGTTCTATAATTCGGTTTAAATGATGCATCTTAAACTATTTACAAGCACAGTATAACTGTAAACAAACAATGGAAAAAGGAAAAATGCAGACACTATTCAGAACAATTACGCCTCAGTAAGTTACTCTAAATTTCTTTTTGTCCAAATTCCGTTTTAGAGCCTTTAAAAAATGATTTAATGGATTTTATGTGCAATATATACCTATTATATATATATATATATATATATATACACAATTAATTATATATTGCAGATATATGCCTTTATGTTCTCTAGATTTGTCTAGTGGTTTTATGGATTTTTAGTGCTGTGACAGGAAATTGTGTGGAAGGAGCTCAGAAATGAACCTTGCCGTGTGTTTTCTGCTGCTGTTTCTCACACAGGTAAGAAGCATATATATATATAAAATGAATGAATATATATATATATATATATATATATATATATATATCTATATATATATATATATATATATATATATATATTCATATCTATATCCTAGCTATTATTTCATTCATTTCATTTTCTAATTTCTAGCGCTTTATCCGATCTTCCCTCGGGTCACGGGGAGTCTGTGTCTATCTCAGGCGTCTATGGGCATTAAGGCAGGATACACCCTGGATGGAATGCCAACCCATCACCCACACACACACACACACACACACACACACACACACACACACACACACACACACATTCACACACATTCACACACTAGGGACAATTTTCCAAGGTGCCAATCAACCTACCGTGCATGTTTTTTTTGGACCGGGGGAAACCGGAGAACCCGGAGAAAAAAACCCCCTGAGGCACGGGGAGAACATGCACAAACTCCACACACACATGGCCGAGACGGGAATCGAACCCGGACCCTGGTGGTGTGAGGCAAACGTGCTAACCACTACGCCACCGTGCCCCTATATATATATATATATATATATATATATATATATATATATATATATATATATATATATATATATAATATATAGATATAGATAAGATATAAAACTGGCATGTAATTGAAAGACATGTGATTTATTTGTTTTCTTCCAGGAGTCGGATCGTCTTTGTCATGGCAGTACTTCTATGTGAGTCAGAACATGAGCTGGAGTGATGCTCAGACCTACTGCAGAACCAATTACATCGATCTGGTTACGGTCCGCAATCTCAGCGACTCGGACGCTGTGATTGCATTAGCAGCGAGTTCAGACCCTGCCTACACCGGACCCGTGTGGCTCGGACTCCGCCGGACCTGGACCTGGGCTACAGGAGAACTTTATACTGGACAAGTTCCTTTTATGTCCGGCCAGCCAAATGAAGGGAACGATGGAGCAGCGTGTGCGGTGATTACTAGCTATGGAATGGAGGATTGGTTCTGTTCAACCAGTCACTACTTTCTGTGCTATGATGGTAATTATGTGCCTTATTTATTATGAATTTTTTATGAATGTCAAATCAGGAAAAAAAAACCCAGCAGTAACACTTCTATGTACACTTACACACAGTGTTTATGAAGGAACTCGGCTGGTTGTTTGTTCCATCATTGGAGAAGTAAACACAGATCTTCTGTGGATGGAGACGTTCTCACATCCTTCTGTCTCTTCATGTGAAATCCCACACACACTCCATGATGTAGAGATCAGGAATCTGTGTGTGTGTGTGTGTCTTCTAAACGTTACTCACATTCTAAACTTTAACTATTTTAATGAGCATATATTTTTCCTATAGGGGCACGGTGGCTTGGGTAGTGTTTCGGTTAGCACGTTCGCCTCACACCGCCAGGGTCCGGGTTCGATTCCCGTCTCGGCCATGTGTGTGTGGAGTTTGTGCATGTTCTCCCCGTGCCTCAGAGGGTTTTTCTTTCCTCCGGGTTTTTCTCCGGTTCTCCGGTTTCCTCCCCCGGTCCAAAAACATGCACGGTAGGTTGATTGGCACCTTGGAAAAATTGTCCCTAGTGTATGAATATGTGTGTGTGTGTGTGTGTGTCCTGCAATGGGTTGGTATTCCATCCAGGGTGTATCCTGCTTTAATGCCCATAGATGCCTGAGATAGGCACAGGCTCCCCGTGACCCGAGGGAAGATCGGATAAAGCGGTAGAAGATGAATGAATGAATGAATGAATATATTTTTCCTATTTCGTCTTTTTGAACAGACTGATAATTTGTTTGCGAACGCTTTTATGACAACATTGGCCAATAGCGCACTCTGGTGGAAAAGCAAGAAATCGCTTCGACAAAGCTTAAATACTACATCTGGATGTTTCATTCATTATTCATTCATTCATTCATCTTCTACCGCTTTACCCGATCTTCCCTCGGGTCACGGGGAGTCTGTGTCTATCTCAGGTGTCTATGGGCATTAAGGCAGGATACACCCTGGATGGAATGCCAACCCATCACACACACACACACACACACACACACACACATTCATACACTAGGGACAATTTTCCAAGGTGCCAATCAACCTACCGTGCATGTTTTTGGACCGGGTGGAGGAAACCAGAGAATCCGGAGAAAAAACCCCTGAGACACGGGGAGAACATGAACAAACTCCACACACACATGGCCGAGACGGGAATCGAACCCGGATCCTGGCGGTGTGAGGCGAACGTGCTAACCACTAAACCACCGTGTCCCCATCTGGATGTTTAAATCATTATATTATTACACTCGGACTGAAACCTTCATAAAATAACAAAATATAAAAGTCCAGCATCACCGGAGCTTTATTAATTTCTTAAAAAAGAACAAAACAAAAAAAAACAAACGCATGTTTTGGGTAAATAAACGAGAATCTCACTGAAGGATGACATTGATCTGAAACAGAACCACCAGTGATTAATGTAATTATGGGATGGTGTGAGGTGTCCTAATGTGAAGAATCGCTTCTGGTACTGATTTGTTTTCTCTGCGTAAACACCAAAGAGTTTATTTCTTTATACATCATTTTATTGCTTTATTAAAGAGCTGTTTACCATTTGAATGGATTTATAGTTTAATATACACTATATAATGTAGGTTCTCTATTAAAGTCTTAATATCGGTATGTGCTTTTTTGTGATTCTCTCCAACAGACTCACCAACGGCAGCCAGTAAGTTTGTCTTGATCCGACTTGTCAGTAATTGGACGGTCGCCCGTGATTATTGTCGAAAACACTACGCAGACCTCGCCACCTTCCAAACCCCTACCGAGCTGAATACTGCTGTTTCGCTGACGGCTGGGAACGCATTCGCTGGGCTGATTTCGGCGCAGTGGTCCGATTACAGCTTCTCGCCGTTCCGATACTGGGCTAAAATTTCAGGCCTGGAGACGAGCCTTAGTAATAAATGCACTGCCATGGTGGTTTCTAACTCGGGGAAGTGGAGCAGCTTTAACTGCGCTCTCCAAATGCCGTTTGTTTGTTATGGAGGTGGGCGACCATTTCACATCATTCTAATCCTTCGAGCAAGTAGGACTTAATTAATCACGATTACCGTAAATTCTGGACTATAAAGCGCACCTGCATATAAGCCGCATCCGCTCTATTTAAAAAAAAAAAAAAAAAATCATAAATAAGCCGCACCTGCATACAAGCCGCATCCGCTTTTGAATTGTAAATGTACATGTATGTACCTAAATAGATCCTTTCCTAACCTGTATTTTAACACGGTGTAACGGTGGACGCTGCACAGAGACGCGGAGATCCGGAATTCATACAAAACAGGATTTATTAGAATAAAGAACTCAGGAGACGCCGCTCATACGGAGCGGCCAGACAGGCTAGGGAGCCTTGCGCTCTGCGCGCCGTGGTACCGGGAGTACCGGAGACTTGGAAGTCCGGGAATCGGGAACAGACAAAGGTTAGGCATAAACATATATCGAGCGTCCGTGTCCGCGACACTAGGTATGTGCTACGAGCCCGGACGGGGATTGTAGGGTGAACCGGGCTTATATCGGGAGAGGGAAAATCAAGAACCGCTGAGGCTGTATTGTGTGTGTGTGTGTGTGTGTGTGTGTGTGTGTGTGTGTGTGTGTGTGTGTGTGTGTGTGTGTGTGTGTGTGTGCGTGTGCGTGCGTGCGTGCGTGCGTGCGTGTGTGTGTGTGTGTGTGCGTGTGTGGGTGAAAAGAGCAGGGAGGAGAGAGAGAACACCGAGCAGCAACTTTACTGATTAAAACGGGACAGAACCAAGAGAAAATAAGCGCTATTTACAGTATTTATCTTCATTTCTCCTGTGTGTGAAATCACGTCACCTTAACCTTGTAAAGATAGAGTTTGTCCTCCTTCTATCCGCTTCTACCCACTTATATCTGCTAAAGAGGAACTAGCGCATTCTTCTTCTTTGCATTTATTTTGTGTTAGTTTTGATTCTAATTCCAGTTAGAGCCCCTAGCGGTCGGGAAAAAATCTGCAGAATAGCCGCACCGTATTATTAGCCGCATGGTTCAAAACCTAGGAAAAAAGTAGCGGCTTATAGTCCGAAATTTACGGTAATCGCTCGACTTAACGCATGTTTTCCATCAACAGATGTTCTAATTCTTTACATTTCTCACAAAATGTCTCCCTTTAATCAAATCGTTGATTATTTGGTGCCGTGTGCAAAAGCATGACTATTAGAATCTCTCTCTCAATTCCATCAGATTTTCGGCGCGTAACTCGTCCCGCAGTTTTTGTCCGATCGTCATGAATCGTACCTCATATCGTGCGTCCCGATGGTCTGAGGTGCGCTGTTACTTTTATAAGGAATCGCACCGCGGAATTCCGAACCCGGGGCCAAAAAGCGGGAATGTTTTTCCATAGAAAATGAATGGGGGACGAAATTCCGTGGCTCACAGTTCGGCCTGTGAGCGTCCGACATGCACATATGGTATATTCACTCGTAGGGGGTCCGGAGTGGATCACGACCATATACCCCACACATGTTCGGAATTTTGGGAAATCCGCGACATTCCGGCGGCCCCCCATAGAGAATGAATGGGGAAATTTGACGCTCCGCTGTTCGGCCCGTGTTCGCCCGACATGCACATTTGACAATCCACTCGTAGCTGAGATGGAGTCGGTCATGATCATGTGACTTCCACATGGCGGGACATAACCGCAAATGTGAAAAATCAGCGAAATGACAAAACTCGGACACACGGTCATGTGACATGTCTAAACGCTCAGCACATCGACGAGAGTCAGTGATGTAATTTGAGTAATTTGATGTCACATGCATCACTGGCCCCGCCCCCTCCGCGTTTTTGGTGTTTAAACACTCGTCTCTCCGAACGAGCTAGCATTTCGAGGTCAACGCTAAATATTAAGCGTACCAGGCTGTAAGGGGGGGGGTCGCGCACGGAGCTGCGCTTTGCATCGGCAAGCATCGCTCACATTTCCTTCATTCCCCCATGTCTAGTTTAATATTTATTTTACTCTGGATATTTTTACTTTTAATATTTATTTCTTGTTCAATTCAATGTTACAAAATATGGGACGAGGCTCCTTTAAGAATTCTGTTCCCGGTTGCTTTCCATATAAACTGGTGATACGTTTAGGTTATACACTTGTGATACGTTCCATGTGTTAATATAGTAAGGATTTATGGAAATATAGGAATTGTGATTGCATGCATACAAAAAGGTCCCTTTAAAAGTCTCGTTAGTGACGACACCGTTCTTTTCTTTGTAGACTTGAGGGAGAAAAAAAGACAGATCTTGAGGGTGAAATTGTCTTCGGATGGAATTACAGAGTCAGTGCAAACTGCAATCCTGTACAAAGTACGTCCGACTTTCCCGTCTACAAGAAAACAAAAAAAAAACAGGAACCACTCGGTCATCTCTCCGTCTCTCGAATAACGTCTACTGCATTGATTAACGTCAATAATGAAAACAACATTCATTCATCTTCTAGCGCTTTATCCGATCTTCCCTCGGGTCACGGGGAGTCTGTGTCTATCTCAGGCATCTATGGGCATTAAGGCAGGATACACCCTGGATGGAATGCCAACACATCGCAGGGCACACACACATCACACACACACACACACACACACACACACACACACACACACACACACACACACACACACACACACACACACACACACACACACTAGGGACAATTTTCCAAGGTGCCAATCAACCTACCGTGCATGTTTTTGGACCGGGGGGAAACCGGAGAACCCGGAGAAAAACCCCCTGAGGCACGGGGAGAACATGCACAAACTCCACACACACATGACCGAGACGGGAATCGAACCCGGATCCTGGCGGTGTGAGGCGAACGTGCTAACCACTAAACCACCGTGCCCCTGAAAACAACATGACTAAATTAAAGATTAAGCATAAATCAATGCAAATATACGCTTTGTTTTAAGTATGACATGCTTTAATAAGTGTCCAAATATTTTGGGACTCTTTCAGGAAAACTTTTGTCTACATTTTGAAAGCTCTAAATATTTGAACGTACATTTAAACCACAGTTATGAAGTGTGAACATATTTATGGAGGAGTTGTTGTTGTTGTTGTTGTTGCTGTTGTTGTTGTTGTTATTGGTATCTCAGTGGTTTTGAGTTACTGATTGGAAGGTTGGTTTTGCCAAGCTGCCTTTCTCGAGGCCCTTAAACAAGAGCATTAAACCGCTGTGCTCCAGGGGCGCTGTAACATGGCTGACACTGCCCCCTAGTGTCCACAACAAGAATTTCACTGTGCTGAAAAGTTCACGTTACAAATATAAAAGCACCAAAATTGCACGGAAAAAATCTTTTTTTATAAAAAAATAAAAACTGGCAACATGTGAGACATTTTTTATATTAATAGTTGAAATTATTGAAATTATATGTGTGTGTGTGTGAGGGGCACGGTGGTTTAGTGGTTAGCACGTTCGCCTCACACCGCCAGGGTCCGGGTTCGATTCCCGTCTCGGCCATGTGTGTGTGGAGTTTGTGCATGTTCTCCCCGTGCCTCAGGGGGTTTTTCTCCGGGTTCTCCGGTTTCCTCCCCCGGTCCAAAAACATGCACGGTAGGTTGATTGGCACCTTGGAAAATTGTCCCTAGTGTATGAATGTGTGTGTGAATGTGTGTGTGTGTGTCCTGTGATGGGTTGGCATTCCATCCAGGGTGTATCCTGCCTTAATGCCCATAGACGCCTGAGATAGGCACAGACTCCCCGTGACCCAAGGGAAGATCGGATATAGCGGTAGAAGATGAATGAATGAATGAATGAATATATGTGTGTGTGTGTGTGTTATCCCACAGATTGAAGAAAAACTGAAAGCATATGGAATAACTCCCTATGTCAGACTGAGCTGGAGAATCACGACTGATGGAAGTGTCTTCATGAAGGTTCATTATTAACGTCCTTATAACGTTGTGGAATTGGTGTCCATCTGTCCATCTGTACAGTGCTTCATAAAAACACCATTCTTACATTATAATGTTCTGATACACGTACTTTTTAACCCATAGTAGTAGAGATGAATGAGTTTCATCCCGCAGTTTTATTTTTGCATTGTTTGTGTGGTTTATGTGTGCAGGTTCGTTCCCAAGACTCCGGTCCGGGATTTCCCTGCCACTCCAGTTAACTACAGCCACGCCCATCTAACGTGCATGACGTCACAGCGAGGTTACCTATAAAGTCGGTGGTCGCTTGGCCGACGCTTCGTCCTTACTGAGCTGCCTACTTTATTTTAACACTTATATTTTATTTAATTGATCATCATATGAACATGAATAAAGAGTGATAAATAATCTCACATGCCCTTTATTTAAACTGTGCACATTCATGTTTCTAAGAACAAACAAACATTTAATACTGAAAATGTGTGTGTGTGTATATATATATATATATACAGTATATACATACATACATACATACGAAGCAGGCTGTGGTCAGGCCTTGTATAAAGAATATTTACAGGAATGAAAGAATGATGATAATAATAATAATAATCATAATAATAATAATGAAGCACGGTGACTTAGTGGTTAGCACGTTCGCCTCACACCTCCAGGATCCGGGTTCGATTCCCGTCTCGGGCCATGTGTGTGTGGAGTTTGTGCATGTTCTCCCCGTGTCTCAGGGGTTTTTTCTCCGGGTTCTCCGGTTTCCTCCCCCGGTCCAAAAACATGCACGGTAGGTTGATTGGCACCTTGGAAAATTGTCCCTAGTGTATGAATGTGTGTGTGTGTGTGTGTGTGTGTGTGCCCTGCGATGGGTTGGTATTCCATCCAGGGTGTATCCTGCCTTAATGCCCATAGACGTCTGAGATAGGCACAGGCTCCCCGTGACCCGAGGGAAGATCGGATAAAGCGGTAGAAGATGAATGAATGAATG
Organism: Kryptopterus vitreolus; assembly: GCA_030449085.1. Lineage (NCBI taxonomy): Eukaryota > Metazoa > Chordata > Actinopteri > Siluriformes > Siluridae > Kryptopterus > Kryptopterus vitreolus. The sequence continues at coordinate 9,542,258 of JACRUU010000014.1, forward strand.
AAAGATATAAGCTCTTTTTGTCGATTTTTTTTCAGATTAAAAATACAAACCAGAGAAGTTTTATGTACAATCGTCATGCTGTGGCGTTTACTGTTGATTTATGTTAAACAAACAAACAATAATGAATATGTATTTTTTGTCTGTCGTGGTTATCACGTTTTAAAAAACTGTTGATTTATGTTAAAACAAATATATGTATATTTATTTATGTTAACCCGTCCAGTTTACTTCGCTAAACAAACCGCTGGATGAACAAAATGGAGCAATTTTTTACAACATTAATGTTTTAATCTCTTAAACGCACCGTTCTTGTTGTATAAAGAAAATGTGCTTAATGGTGTTTTGCTGGAAAGTTTTTGGTTCGTAAATGAGGCTTCGGAACGTAAAATACGTCTCCTGTGACGTTTAGCCGTTTTTCATCTTTTCATCTGATTTGCATCTGTTCTAGTTAAAGTGGCACATTTACGTAACTAAACTAAATCTGATATTATTTTACTCATACACTGATTACAGAACAGTGATGGACAAATTTATCATTCAGGACAATCACAAACCCGGTAAAAAGACTACATTTTACATAACATTGTATATGTTTCAAATAAATTAGAATCAATATGAATACAATTGTGGGGCACGGTGGCGTAGTGGTTAGCACGTTCGCCTCACACCGCCAGGATCCGGGTTCGATTCCCGTCTCGGTCATGTGTGTGTGGAGTTTGCATGTTCTCCCCGTGTCTCAGGGGGTTTTTCTCCGGGTTCTCCGGTTTCCTCCCCCGGTCCAAAAACATGCACGGTAGGTTGATTGGCACCTTGGAAAATTGTCCCTAGTGTATGAATGTGTGTGTGAATGTGGGTGAATGTGTGTGTGTGTGTGTGCCCTGCGATGGGTTGGCATTCCATCCAGGGTGTATCCTGCCTTAATGCCCATAGACGCCTGAGGCACAGGCTCCCCGTGACCCGATGGAAGATCGGATAAAGCGGTAGAAGATGAATGAATGAATGAATGAATGAATACAATTGTGGGGCACGGTGGTTTAATGGTTAGCACGTTCGCCTCACACCGCCAGGGTCCGGGTTCGATTCCCGTCTCGGCCATGTGTGTGTGGAGTTTGTGCATGTTCTACCCCGTGCCTCAGGGGGTTTTTTTCTCCGGGTTCTCCGGTTTCCTCCCCCGGTCCAAAAACATGCACGGTAGGTTGATTGGCACCTTGGAAAATTGTCCCTAGTGTATGAATGTGTGTGTGAATGTGAGTGTGTGTGTGTGTGTGTGTGTGTGTGCCCTGCGATGGTTTGGCACTCTATCCAGGGTGTATCCTGCCTTAATGCCCATAGACGCCTGAGATAGGCACAGGCTCCCCGTGACCCGAGGAAGATCGGATAAAGCGGTAGAAGATGAATGAATGAATGAATATAGAATCTAAATTCATTGATTCATTCATCTTCTACCGCTTTATCCGATCTTCCCTCGGGTCACGGGGAGTCTGTGTCTATCTCAGGCGTCTATGGGCATTAAGGCAGGATACACCCTGGATGGAATGCCAACCCATCACACACACACACACACACACACACACACACACACACACACACATTCATACACTAGGGGACAATTTTCCAAGGTGCCAATCAACCTACCGTGCATGTTTTTGGACCGGGGGAGGGAAACCGGAGAACCCGGAGAAAAAACCCCCTGAGGCACGGGGAGAACATGCACAAACTCCACACACACATGGCCGAGACGGGAATCGAACCCGGACCCTGGCGGTGTGAGGCGAACGTGCTAACCACTAAACCACCGTGTCCCCTGAATCTAAATTAAATGATTATATTTTTATGTTTAAGCTCATCCATAGTAATGTTTTTAGGAAATGTATTTGCTGTATTTATATCATTTTTAAAAACCTTTATAGTGTTACTTTGAAACCTATATAGAAAATTGAATGAAACTAAATCTGAAGTTAAAAATGAAATAAAAAGAAATGTTGGTAATCGTGGTTTTCTTTATAACTTGATAGAAAGATGTGGGATAAACCCAGGATCAGACATTCACTCGTTCAACACATTGCATAGTCTTTATCTTTATTTCGAAATGAAATCCATCCAAAGGGGCACGGTGGCGTAGTGGTTAGCACGATCTCCTCACACCACCAGGGTCCGGGTTCGATTCCCGTCTCGGGAATGTGTGTGTGGAGTTTGTGCATGTTCTCCCCGTGCCTCAGGGGGTTTTTCTCCGGGTTTTTCTCCGGTTCTCCGGTTTCCCCCCCGGTCCAAAAACGGTAGGTTGATTGGCACCTTGGAAAAATTGTCCCTAGTGTATGAATGTGTGTGTGTGTGTGTGTGTGTGTGTGTGTTTGTGTCCTGCGATGGGTTGGCATTCTATCCAGGGTGTATCCTGCCTTAATGCCCATAGACGCCCGAGATAGACACAGGCTCCCCGTGACCCGAGGAAGATCGGATAAAGCGCTAGAAGATGAATGAATGAATGAATCCATCCACCAAAATCCAGCGAGCCCTCGTCATCACGGCAAGCAGGCAGTCACGGCTGCTGGTCAGGGTCTTTTATTACACCCTAGAAATCTATTATGCGGATATTTTATAGACGTTACCAAGGAATGCAATGGCGTGAAAATAATAGGGCTACAAACAGTATATTGGTGATAGTCATAGAGATAAAGTGCTTATAACACTGCTCATAGAGAAAAGCACGGTTTAAAGCCCACATTTACAGCACTGTGCAAAAGTTTCGTGTGCTGTAAACAAAGATCATGAACATTATGAGGGGAGGTGGTGGGGCTCTGGACCAGAAGATCGCAGGTTCAAACCCCAAGCTACCACTAGTGGGCCCTTGAGCAAGGCCCTTAATTGCTCAGTTGTAAGTCGCTCTGGGTAAGGGCGTCTGCCAAATGCCATAAATGTAAATGTAAACATCATAAAAATCCTCATGTTTAATGCCATTCCACGTTCCACCACAGATTATTACGGGAACAATGATCTCCTGTGGTGCTTTTATAGATCTCTTCTCCTTTAAGTGTCCATGAAACGGACATAAACGTTATTGTTACAGTAATAGTTATAGGTTTTTATGGCGCACTTTATATCTGGGATCGTTTATGTGCAATAATTTCTACAATAACGGTGTTGAAGCTTGCTTAGTGGTTAGCACGTTGAATCATTTCATCTTCATGCCTCACACTGCCAGGGTCCGGGTTCGATTCCCGTCTCGGCCACACACACACCCACACACACCCCACACACACATTCATAGGGACATGGTTTCATGTGTGTGTGAACCGGGGGGAAACGGAGAACCCGAGACGGGAATGAGACACGTGTGAGACCCTTAACAATAAACCAACCGTGCTCATGTTTATTAACTCCCCGGTGGCTTCACGTGGTAGTTTTTCTCAGGGGGTTTTTTCCTCCGGGTTCTCCGGTTTCCTCCCCCGGTTCAAAAACATGCACGGTAGGTTGATTGGCACCGTGGAAAATTGTCCCTATTGTATGAATGTGTGTGTGTGTGTGTGTGTGTGTGTGTGTGTGTCCCCTGTGATGGGTTGGCATTCCATCCAGGGTGTATCCTGCCTTAATGCCCATAGACGCCTGAGATAGACACAGACTCCCCGTGACCCGAGGGAAGATCGGATAAAGCGCTAGAAGATGAATGAATGAACTTTCATTTGACTTTGAGCAACTGCAACCTAATAATAATAATAATAATAATAATAATAATAACAATAATAAAGTATTTTGCCTGATTCTGTTTCTGTATTGACGTGTTTCAGCACCACAATCGAAAAAGGCAAATAAATATGAATTTTGCGCTGTAGTCTTATTTTCTGTTTGGCCATAAATAGAGATCAGGGGGGCGTTTCTCTCTCACTGCCTTTTTTTTTAATGAATGAACGCGTTGTGAGCGTTCACTATGTTATGTACCGCTGTCCTGTACATTAAAGCAGGGCGTCTTAAGCGCTTCTTAAAGCGACATAAGCCGAAGACTCGGGGATGTCCATAATTGAATGCATTTGACCAAATGTAAATTACACACTGGTGTAAACCAGGGCATTTGTGGGCAGGGGTGGCAACTACGGCCCGGGGGCCAGATCCGGCCCCTTGGTCCTTTTAATCCGGCCTGCTTCGGCTTCTTTGCCGCACCAGAAGAAAGTATAAACGCACAGCAGTGCTGACATTGTTGGAGTATGCTCAGTGAGAAAAATGTATTTATTTATTCCTTTTTCTTAAATAGCATATCCATTATTCTTTTGGTAGCATAATGAACATGATATCATTTACCGCTCTTTACAAGTGGAAAAAAATTAATATTGAATATAAGTTATGTTCAACGTTATTGTTGGTTCGGCCCACGAACACACCTCAGGTTTCTCATGTGGCCCTTTGGAAAATATAATTGCCCACCCCTGGTGTACACTGTGAATAATTCATGTACTAATTCATGCGCTGTTTATTTAAGTGCTTTATTTTTCCTTAACAACCGGAGAAATCCTTCCTACACAAGAAACATTTCTCGTCCCGGTTTACGTCCCGGTTTTGCTTGAGTCGTCTGAAGAGCCTCGATTTTGCTCCAGAGAAATAGTAAATGTTTACCTGCATTTACATCCTTTGGGTCGTTGTAGAGCGCGATATCATCGAGTCGCGGGTGTTAAAACGCGTTAAAACATTTTTCCCGGTCTGATAAAAAAAAATCCGACAATCCGACAATTCTCACCTTTTGCTTGAGTGAATCCTTTCATTCAGAGAGACGACACAGAACTCAGCAATCTCACATTCGTCCTGAAAACACGTCTGAGAGGAAGTGGCGGTTCAGACGTCGGAAGGTTGCGCGATCAAATCCCAGCACTTTCTAACAGTTTATTAAAGCCATTAAGAAATTTTCACTTGTTAACTTAATTACACCAATTAAATTGAATCTAAAGGAGACACGGTGGTTTAGTGGTTAGCACGTTCGCCTCACACTGCCAGGGTCCGGGTTCGATTCCCGTCTCGGCCATGTGTGTGTGGAGTTTGTGCATGTTCTCCCCGTGCCTCAGGGGTTTTTTCTCCGGGTTCTCCGGTTTCCTCCCCCGGTGAAAAAAAACATGCACGGTAGGTTGATTGGCACCTTGGAAAAATTGTCCCTAGTGTATGAATGTGTGTGTGTGTGTGTGTGTGTGTGTGTGTGTGTGTGTGATGGGTTGGCATTCCATCCAGGGTGTATCCTGCCTTAATGCCCATAGACGCCTGAGATAGGCACAGACTCCCCGTGACCCGAGGGGAGATCGGATAAAGCGGTAGAAGATGAATGAATGAATCTAATCAAAGGACTTTTTTTGTGTTCGAAAGGCACACGATCCAACATGGCTACGCTTCTAATCACGGCAGTGTTACTATAGCAATAAGTAACCATTAGGGGGCGTGGTCACCTCGGCTTTGGTGCTCTCCTCTGTGGGCGTGGAGAGATTCCGCCACAATAAGTACTTTGGAGCGATGACATGTTGCACTTCTGACCAGAAGGTCGCGAGTTCACATCCCAGCAGCGCTACACTTCTCAGTAAAGGCCTTTTTAATGAAACAAATTGTATAAACAAATAGCGCTAATTCTTAAAACGGGATGCTACTGATGTATTCGCATTATGTTTCTCAGCGCTTTCATCATTTAATCATTTTCTTCTGATTAATAATAAAATGAGAGGGGGCACGGTGGTTTAGTGGTTATCACGTTCGTCTCACACCTCCAGGATCCGGGTTCGATTCCCGTCTCGGCCATGTGTGTGTGGAGTTTGGTGCATGTTCTCCCCGTGCCTCAGGGGGTTTTTCTCCGGGTTCTCCGGTTTCCACCCCCGGTCCAAAAACATGCACGGTAGGTTGATTGGCACCTTGGAAAATTGTCCCTAGTGTATGAATGTGTGTGTGTGTGATGGGTTGGCATTCCATCCAGGGTGTATCTGACGCCTGAGATAGACACAGACTCCCCGTGACCCGAGGGAAGATCGGATAAAGCGCTAGAAGATGAATGAATGAATGAATGAGATTATTTTAAAACCTCTTAAATGTCCATCTTAAACATGAATTACTATTCGGTAAAATGTGTTTTTCTGTACAAACAGATCAATAATAAAATGGTACAATTTAAATCTAGTTTGTGTGAAATTTGACACTTTATGTGAAAAATTACATGGAAAAAAAGTACGAACAAAATATTTATAAAAAAAAAAAAAAAAAAAAGCAAAAAAATCAACGAGGAGAGTTGACATTTATTTGTCCTTGATTTTACAATAAAACAATGAACGTTTTAAAATGTTAGCAAAAAGAAAAAAGAGAGAAAAATTATATACAGATAAACAAACAAAAAGAAGCGAATAAAAAGCAGTGGTTTTTTTTTACACCCTCATGTCGCTCATCAGATCTAAACCTAAACCGCCCTGTCCGAAGTCTCTGCACTAAATACTCGCGTGTATTTTCAAGGGTTGGAGGGGAAAAAAAAGGAGGAATGTAAATTTTCTAAAAAAAAAAAAAACAACAAAAAAAACAAACAAACAAATACACACTATTTCAAGAGGCTTCACATTGTCCTTTAACCGTCAGTGACGATTCGTCAATTTGCAATTCGCCTGCCACTGGCGTATGAGACGTTACGCACGAGACGCATTCGTCTAGTGGAAAATATTCCGATTTGTTTTCCAGAATCCGTTTCTCCTCCTCGGTCCCGATCCGTCCGTCCGTCCGTCCGTCCGTCCACAGCACAGAAGGTGCGAATGAACGAGAGGAACGTTGTTTGTATTGTTGTTTGTATTTTCGTTGTTGGCTCTCTGTAGTGACGCGGCTGTAACTTGAATGAAATTTCATTGATGTGGCTCAAAAGTCTCATATATATTTTATATATTTCAACAATCTTTAAAAAAAAAAAAAAAAGAATAAAAAGAAAAGAAAAAAAGAAAGGAATGAGGAGGAGGAGGGGGGGGGGGGGGGGGGGGGGGTTGGGGGGGTCCAGGGGAGGGGATCAGTCCGGTCGCAGTATGTTACTCCGAGGCTGGTGTGGGCTCAGCGGGCGTGGTCTCAGGCGTGGCCTCGGGCTCAGCAGGGGTGGAAGCGGGAGCCTCCTCGGTTTTGGCGCTCTCCTCTGTGGGCGTGGCTTCTGCCACAGGGGCCGGCTCTTCTGCTTTAGGCTCCTCCGCGGCGACCTCTGGGGCAGGTGCTGCCTCTACCTCCGCCTCGGCGGCTTCCTCGTTGGTCTCGGCAGCCGGCTCTTCCTCTTTGGTTTCCTTGGGGGCGTGGCCGTTCTCCTCAGGCGCCGCAGACGCGGCCGCCGCCTCCTCGGCCGGTTCCTCGGCGGGTTTCTTGTTCTTCTTCAGCGAGAGACCTTTGAACTTGAAGGAATTCTTCAAGGAGAACTTCTTCTTCTTCTTGGTCTCCTTGGGCGCCTCGGCCTCCGCCGCCTTGGCGCCGGCCCCTTCGCCGTCCGCGGCCTCGATGGCATCGCCGGCCTCCGCCGTGTCTTTGACCGTCTCCGCGGTTCCGTTTCCGTCGGTCACCGCCGCCTCTCCCTCGGGCTTGGCCGAGACGTCGCCGTTGGTTTTGACGTGGCCGTTCTCCTGTGGAACAAAGCCGAGAAGAACCATGAGATACCATTCGCCGCCGTTCAGATATTCCACATCACCATCACAGCAAGTACAAAAACGAATCTTCACCACAAACGGCTCGTTTCCACGGCACATCCAGTACAGCGACAAATAATACACACAAACCTCACAACGGCCATTTCAACACAATGGTAAACAAACAAACAAACAAACAAAGGTTCTGACAAATTACAGCAGAACCAAATTTGGGCACGACTACAAGCAGCACGTGTAAGCTGAACTGATTTCTGCAGACACATTTCTGACCCTCTATGTTGAAACGCAACAGCAAACACACTCCTGTTCCCCAAACCGCGGCTAATTAATAAATACATAGTATTAACAGAAACAGTAGTAAAAGAATCGTTGGTAATTTACAAGAGAACACCAGCAGGGGGCGCCGTTTCGCGCAGCCAATTGTCCGATTTTGCGCCGTTCAATACGCAAGTCGACCACCAGACGTCGCTGTCGCTCCACGGGATGAAAAAAGAGCCAGGCTGGCCGTGGAAACGGGGAGAACGTGACAAAACAACAGGGGCGCGTCCCAAACGGCGAATCCACGTAAAGACCTTTTTTTTTGACGGAGAATCCATTGTCTGTGGCACTACGTGTGTGTGTGTGTGTGTGTGTGTGTGTGTGTGTGTGTGTGGGGGGGGGATCAAAACCCGCGTTGGTTTAACATCAAAGCGTGTTTATTGAATATGTGATAAATGTATTTGTGTGTATAATTTACTACTATTAATATAAAATCAATCAATCAATCAATCAATCAATCGCTCTCTCTCTCTCTCTCATATATATATATATCTAGATATATATATATATATATATATATATATATATATATATAGATATATAATCTCCTGGTTAAACCCACGAACCCTAAAATGGTTCCCAACACCCTTGCTCGTTGTATCAAATGATGCCCCCCCCCCACACACACACACACACACCACACCCTCCCCAAACGCACTACGCGCTCAACACCCACCACTTAGGACTGAACCCACGAACCCACACCAAAGCAGCATCAAACCCCGGGACTGAAGCCTCGATCTTCCACCTAAAATCCACGCGACTACGAGACCCGTGGAACCGCGTGGCGATCACGGCGACGTTGTTGGTGCGCGTCGCGTTCCGCTCTCGGTGCGCGCTTTTTGTTCAGCAGCGCGACGAGCAAAGAAAAGCACCTCATTTGCATCCTTTGCGCCTTTTTGTTCCGAAAAGCACCGCCGCCACCAGCTCAGATCCACGCCTGTAAAAATCCACTCCGACACATTTTGTACCGTGTACAGTGGAAATTTAAACCCCCACCACCACCACCACCATCACCCACCACCACCCTTATCTTGTTCATTCCTGCCGGACAAAAGATACCCAGGATGTTGTTTGGGGTAAACAGTCACACACACTGGGGGTGTTGCAATACGGCTCGGAACGCGGTGTTAGGGGTAGATCACGTCGGTGGGGCGTGAAAAGGTGACATTTATGAAAATTAAAATCCGACATTAAAAACACGGGTCCGAAAAAGCGCGCGCACGCACACACACACACACACACACACACACTCAAAGAGTGTGATAAGATTGGAAACTCCATTCCCGGATATTAAGAGAAAAGAAGGAAACCAGTTGGCGCGGATGAGGAGGGAGGTGTGTACAGCGGTGTACGGGGATGTTCAGGAGCCCCTGATGGACGCACAGCGTTTACCTGGCCGTTGGTTTTAGCGGCTGCGCTCTCAGCCTCGCCTGCTCCACCCTTAGACAATTGCGCTCCCATCTTCACTCCAAAAGCAGAATTGTAGTCGACCAAGAAAAAAAAAAAAAGAAAAATATTCAGTGCTGGATAAAAAACAAAAAAGACAATTTCAAGACCCCAAAAAGTCCCTCCGCAGAGTTTTGTTTCCTTTTAAAGAAAGTGTGAAAAGCTCTCAGTATCACATCCGCTCCTGCGTCTCCACCAAGGCGATCTGAAGCTCCCACAGACGTCGACGCGTGTATTAGCGCTGCTCAAATATCGCAGGAGGCCCCGCCCACCCCGGGGTGTGGCGAAGACCGAGGGGCGTGGCCCCGGGCTATGTAGGCTACGTGCCAGTTGTTCTAGAAGACTTGGGTTCTGTGTTTGTTGGGTGCGAGAACACTCGGTGCAAAAAGGAAGAAAAACGACAAGAAAGAATTATTCCAAAGGTGTTGGCTTTGAGGCTGTTTATTTGAATCATTTCTATTGATATTTTACATTAAAGAATGATTTTAACTAGCGCTTTTATAATTGTTGTTTTTGTGTCTTTTTAATATCGTTATTTATTTCCTATTTTCTTTTTTGACCATTAAACCCAATGGTCGGGTTCTAGATTAGTGCGGTTCTTCTGTTAAAACGCGGTAGAAGCTTATTTTTGAAGGTTCTGTAAACAGAAACAGGCGAATAGAATCACGCGCAACGGAAGTTAATTTAGTTGAAATGAACGACATTAAAAGAAAAATACTTCTAAAAAAATTCTAGAATGAAGAACATGGATATTATTACCGTTTGGAAGGCATTCAACCAATTTCCATATACTAATAATAATAATAATAATATTCATTCGTCTTCTAGCGCTTTATCCGATCTTCCCTCGGGTCACGGGGAGCCTGGCCTATCTCAGGCGTCTATGGGCATTAAGCAGGATACACCCTGGATGGAATGCCAACCCATCACACACACACACACAACACACACACACACATTCATACACTAGGGCAATTTTTTCCAAGGTGCCAATCAACCTACCGTGCATGTTTTTGGACCGGGAGGAAACCGGAGAACCCGGAGAAAAACCCCCTGAGGCACGGGGAGAACATGCACAAACTCCACACACACATGGCCGAGACGGGAATCGAACCCGGACCCTGGCGGTGTGAGGCGAACGTGCTAACCACTACGCCACCGTGCCCCACTAATAATAATAATAATAAATATAAATTTAGACTCCAGAAAGGTTTTTAAATTGAAGAGGAAAACAGTGTATTTCTTTAAATAGTTGTTTTCCTCAGTGAGTCAAGCTCTGGTGTTGATCAGGAGGTCATCAGTTCAAGTCCCAGCACTGCAAAGCTGCCACTGTTGGGCCATCAAGCAACCTCTCTGCTTCAGGGGCATTAATAAATAAATAAAAAATAAATAAAAATAAATAGATATATATATATATATATATATATATATATATATATATATATATATATATATAAAGATCATTCATTCATCTTCTACCGCTTTATCCTTAGCCTGTGCCACACACATTCATACACTAGGGACAATTTTACAAGGTGCCAATCAACGTGCATGTTTTTGGACCAAAAAAACCCCTGAGACACGGGGAGAACATGCACAAACTCCACACACACATGGCCGAGACGGGAATCGAACCCGGACCCTGAATGGTGTAAATGTAAAAGTAAATGTAAATTGTGGCTTGTCCTGTGATGTTGTATGATTTAGAGACAGGAGGCGGAGCTGGAGGTGGCGGAGGTGAAGATGTTGAGATGTTGATTGGGAGCGACGAGGACGGACAGGATTAGAAATGATTTTATGAGGATGTTTTGGAGACGAGGTGATGGAGATTGAGATGGTTTGGACGTGTACAGACGAGGGACATGGAGGACAGAGAGGAGAGAAGAAGGAAGGTCGAGGAGGAGGAGGAGGAGGCTTATGGATGTGGCGAGGGAAGACATGTAGGTATGAAAGACAGGGTGGTGTGGAGAAGGGCTGATACAGCTGTGGCGCCCCCTATAGGGAGCAGAAGAAAGAGCAGGACCTCGGAACGGAAAACACGCGTGGCAAATTGTACAATAAAACATGGGATGAAACAATCGAATGATAAATAAAGACATTTTGTAGTGTAACGTTGAAACGTATCGATCCTTAGTGATAAATGCTTCCTTTTAGACTTGGAAAACTGGTTTAGTCGACGACATGACGAGCGTGGAACGATGGCGGGATGGAATTCCCTGAAACAGGCTGAACCTGGCTGAAAGCTGAACTTTGAAAAGTCTGTGAACATCGGTGTAAACAGCGGAGTGAACAGCGGCGTAAACATCGGAGTGAACAGCGGCGTAAACATCGGAGTGAACAGCGGCGTAAACAGCGGAGTGAACAGCGGCATAAACATCGGAGTAAACAGCGGCTAACACAAGGTGAACACATTACATGTAAACCCGCGAAACAGCATGAACAGCGGCATAAACATCGGAGTGAACAGCGGCGTAAACAGCGGAGTGAACAGCGGCGTAAACAGCGGAGTGAACAGCGGCGTAAACAGCGGAGTGAACAGCGGCATAAACATCGGCATAAACAGCGGCATGAACATCGGAGTGAACAGCGGCGTAAACAGCGGAGTGAACAGCGGCGTAAACAGCGGAGTGACCAGCGGCGTAAACATCGGAGTGAACAGCGGTGTGAACAGCAGAGAGAACAGCGGAGCAAACAGTGGCATGAACAGCGGCATAAACATCGGCATAAACAGCGGCATGAACAGCGGCGTAAACATCGGTGTGAACATCGGCGTGAACAGCCGCATAAACAGCGGCGTGAACAACGGCATAAACAGCGGAGTGAACAGCGGTGTAAACAGCGGCATGAACATCGACGTAAACAGCGGAGCGAACAGAGGCATGAACATCGGCGTGAACATCGGTGTGAACAGCGGCGTGAACAGTGGCGTGAACAGTGGCGTGAACAGTGGCGTGAACAGTGGCGTGAACAGCGGCATAAACATCGGTGTAAACAGCGGCGGCGTAAACAGCGGCATAAACATAAACATGGCGTAAACATTGCCGTAAACAGCGGCGTAAACAGCGGCATAAACAGTGGCGTGAACAGCGGAGTGAACAGCAGCAAGCGCACGATAATTCCAGTTCTTTTGTTTTTTTCTTCTTTTCTTTTTCTTTTTGTTTTTTTTTGTTTTCTAGGGAAGTTCTGACTCCGCCCTCGTCGTATCAATATTGTGTACGGAATCGCGGCGGCCTTCAAATCGTCTAAACGCTTGTTGTTGATTGTTTACTTTTTCTTAGTTTGTAATCATTGCAAAACCATTCAAGACAACAAGTTATTTACAGAGCAAACAAACTCTATAATCTATAGTGGAATGTCCCAAGTTACCTCAACTTTTAGCAGTCGTTGTTGTTGTTGTACTTAATACATATATATATATATATATATATATATATATGATATATATATATATATATTATATATATCTGTATATTTTCCCTCGTGGAGTTTGATAAATACGCTATTAAATATGTACATAAGGGGGCACGGTGGCAGGGCGGTTAGCACGTTTGTCTCACACCGCCAGGATCCGGGTTCGATTCCAGTCTCGGCCATGTTGTTGTGTGGAGTTTGTGCATGTTCTCCCCGTGCCTCAGGGGTTTTTCTCCGGGTTCTCCGGTTCTCCCGCCGGTCCCAAACATCACGGTAGGTTGATTGGCACCTTGGCAAAATTGTCCCTGTGTATGAATGTGTGTGGGTGTGTGTGTGCCCTGCGATGGGTTGGCATTCCATCCAGGGTGTATCCTGCCTTAATGCACATAGACGCCTGAGATAGACACAGACTCCCCGTGACCCGAGGGAAGATCGATAAAGCGCTGAAGATGAAGAATGAATAATATGTACATAACCGGACATGCCCAGTCTGGGTGTTTCATCATATAACGCGCTCGTTAAACTGCTCCTTTCCCTGGCTGTGTTCCATTTACCTCCTAATGACCTCGACTCCAAAATACGTACGACTTCTAAATGATCTACACGATCGAGGTCCTCGCCAGATGTCAAACAAGAAGGACGAGATCCGGCCGCTTCCCGAGCCAAGCGACTCTCGGATCTGCGCCAAAGGGTTTTTTTTTTAAACAAAAGACAGGTTTTTTTTTTTAAATCTGGGAGTGAAAGACGGATCTGCTTCCCGACCCCCTCGCGGCTTTGTGGGTTGTTGTGCATTTCGAAGGAAACGTGTCGGAAAGTCCATGACATGTAGAGACAAGGCGCAGAACGCGCAGGCCTGTCGCAGATTGCCGTTAGATAAACAAAAGACCTGGGCGTCGGAGGCCCACGGACCGCCTTGCTGACGAAAAGGATAGCAGCTACGTTTCTGTGGCATCTGGTCAGTTATGCAGGGAATGTTTTGGTCAGCGTATGGAAATTCTTCACCCGAGTAAACGTGTAACCGTGTCAGAGCGCGCTGGAGAAAAAACGCAGGAAGGAAAACAGAAACGAGCGGAAATAAAGATTGTTTTTAGTCCCAGAAATGTAAGGCTAATGCTAATGCTAATGACCAAAAACTGATCCATCCATCCAAACATCCATACATCATCCATCCATCATCCATCCATCCCTCCATCCATCAACCACTCCATCCATCAACCCATACATACATCCATCCATCCATACATCCATACATACATCCATCCATCCATCCATACATCCATACATACATCCATACATCCATACATCCATACATCCATCCATACACACATCACCATACACACACCATCCATCATCCATCCAACATCCATACCAAACATCCATCATCCATCCATACATCCATCCATACATCCATCCATACATCCATACATACATCCATCCATCCATCCATCCATCCATACATCCATCCATCCATACATACATCCATACATACATACATACATACATCCATACATACATACATCCATACATTCATCCATCCATCCATCCATCCATCCAATCCATCCATCCATCCATACATCCATACATACATCCATACATACATTCATACATCCATACATACATCCATCCATACATCCATCCATCCATCCATCCCCTCCATCCATACACACATCCATACATTCATCATCCATCCATCCATACATCATACACAATCCATACATCCATCCATTCATCATCCATACATCCATCCATCCATACATCATCCATACAACATTCATCCATACATACATCCATACATTCATACATACCCATCCATCATCTACATTCATCCATAAATCCATCATCCACCAGACATACATACATCCATCCATCCATCATACATACATCCATGGACATCCACACACTGAGGTGTTCCCAGGCTGGACATTTCACTGCATGTTGTATTGTGTATGTTTTTGTATGTTTATGTAACTTTATGTATGTTTGTGTATGTTTGTGTATGATTGTGTATGTTTGTGTATG
>JACRUU010000014.1:9568055-9578055 GCA_030449085.1 Kryptopterus vitreolus
TGTGTGTGGTGAGTGTGATGTGGTGTGTGAGTGTGTGTATGTGTGTGTGTGTGAGGTGGAGTGTGTATGTCTGAGGTGGTGTGTGTATGTGTGTGTGAGGTAATGTGTGTGGTTGTGTGTGGGAGGTGTGTGTCTGAGGTGTGCGAGTGTGTGTGTGTGTGTGAGGTGTGTGTGTGTGTGTGTGTGGTGGGTATGTGTGTGTGTGTGTGTGTGGTTGTTGTGGTGTAGTGTGTGTGTGGTGGTGTGTGTGGTGTATGTGTGGTGTGTGTGTGTGTGTGTGTGTGTGTGTGTGATGTGTGTGTGTGTGTATGTGTGTGTGTGAGGTGATTGTGTGTGTGTGTGTGAGGTGGAGTGTGTGTATGTGTGTGTGGTGTGTAGGTGGTGTGTGTGTGTGTGTGTGTGTGTGTGTGTGTGTGAGGTGTGTGTGTATGTCTGAGGTGTGTGTGTATGTGTGTGTGATGGTATGTGTGTAGGTGTGTGTGCCGTGAGGTGGTGGGTTGGTGTGTTGTGGGTGGTGTATGTGTGTGTGTGTGAGAGGTGGTGTGTGTATGTGTGTGTGGTGTGTGTGTGTGTGTAGTAGTGTGTAGTGTGTGTATGTGTGTGTGTGTGAGGTGATTGTGTGTGTGAGTGTGGAGTGTGTGTATGTGTGTGTGTGAGGTGTGAGTGTGTGTGTGTGTGTGTATGTGTGTGGGGAGTGTTGTGTATGTGTGTGTGTGTGTGTGTGAGGTGGAGTGTGTATGTCTGAGGTGGTGTGTATGTGTGTGTGAGGTAATGTGTGTATGTGTGTCTGAGGTGTGCGTGGTGTGTGTGTGTGTGTGTGTGTGTGTGTGTGTGTGTGTGTGTGGTGGTGTGTTGTTTGTGATGTGTGTGTTGTGTGTGTGATGATGTGTGTGTGTGTGTGTGTATGTGTGTGTATGTGTGTGGTGTGTGTGTGTTGTGTGTGTGAGGTGTGAGGTGGTGTGTAGGGTGTGTGTGTATGTGTGTGTGGGTGGTGTGTGTGTGTCCTGTGTGTGTGTGTGTGTGGTGATGTGCTGTGGTGTGAGTTGGTGTTGGTGTGTCTGTGTGTGGGTGAGTTGGTGTGTGTGCGTTGTGGTGTGTTGTGTGTGTGGTGTGTGTGTGTGTGGAGTGTGTGTGTGTGTGTGTGTGTGGTGTGTGTGTGTGTGTGTGTGTTGCGGTGTGCTGTGTTGTGTTTGTTGTGTGGTGGGTATGTAGTGTGTGTGTGTGTGTGTGGTGGTGGTGTGTGTGTGTGTGTGTGTCCTCCTGTAAATACGTATTTTAAACCTCATCCTTTCCCCCATCCTGCCCCCCCCCCATTCCCCCTCCCCCCATCCCGCCACTCCACTCCTCTTTCCTCCCCCTAATCCCCCCCCCACTCCTCCTCCTCCATCCCCCTCATCCCCCCACTCCCTCCTCCTCCTCTCCCCTCCAATCCCCCCCCTCGGCCTCCTCCTCCTCCACTCCACTCCCTCCTCCTCCCTCCATGGCTCGATTCTTCTCTTTTTCCTTCCTTGCGTTGGTTGCAGTACGGGAACGAAAGATGGGACGCAGCGCATAAACACATAAAACCGCTCCCACCATCATTCGCGTTACCTACCCCCCCGGATACGCTTCATAAACAACAACAACAACAACAACAACAAAACCCAAAAAACGACGACATCGCAAGAACTCGAAGGCGCGTGAATTTGACATCCAAATGAAGAAGCCGTGCGTTATTCGTTCCCTCCATTCCGTGGATTTGCATCCTTTCTTTCTTCACCCATTAAAAATCCCTGCAGACTTTAGCGTAATAACGAACATCAGCGTTCTTATTCCGTGACGCACACAAACACAAAAACACATTAAAAACACAAACAACAACAAAAAAAAAAACACGCCTGGCCAAAGATCGATATCTCCGCCGTTCATTCGAAAGGTCAAAGGTCTGGCGATTAGCTGTGACCTCAGCCATTAGCGTGGCGGATCGCTCCCTAACGAGATTACGCGCGGCCGCTATTACACTCCAGATTAGCGCTCGCGGGAAAGTGGATCGTTTTAACAGGTTTATCTCCGAGTCCTGAACAGATGCCGTTTTCCCGATCCGCCATTCCTAGAGAGAGAGATATATATATATATATATTAATTCATTTATTTTCATTCATTCATTCATTCATCTTCTAGCGCTTTATCCGATCTTCCCTCGGGTCACGGGGAGTCTGTGTCTATCTCAGGCGTCTATGGGCATTAAGGCAGGATACACCCTGGATGGAATGCCAACCCATCACACACACACACACACACACACACATTCATTCATACACTAGGGACAATTTTCCAAGGTGCCAATCAACCTACCGTGCATGTTTTTGGACCGGGGAGGAAACCGGAGAACCCGGAGAAAAACCCCCTGAGACACGGGGAGCACATGCACAAACTCCACACACACATGGCCGATGTATATATATATATATATAAAGGGGGCACGGTGGCGTAGTGGTTAGCACGTTCTCCTCACACCGCCAGGGTCCGGGTTCGATTCCCGTCTCGGCCATGTGTGTGTGGAGTTTGTGCATGTTTCTCCCCGTGCCTCAGGGGGTTTTTTCTCCGGGTTCTCCGGTTTCCTCCCCCCGGTCCAAAAACATGCACGGTAGGTTGATTGGCACCTTGGAAAATTGGTCCCTAGTGTATGAATTTGTGTGTGTGTGTGAATGTGTGTGTGTGTGTGTGTGATGGGTTGGCATTCCATCCAGGGTGTATCCTGCCTTAATGCCCATAGACGCCCGAGATAGACACAGACTCCCCGTGACCCGAGGGAAGATCGGATAAAGTGGTAGAAGATGAATGAATGATGAATATATATATATATATATATATATAATATATATATACGTATTTGTTTTCGGGGAACAAAGCGTTTACGCAGGTTCAGCTAATTGCAAAATGTACGAAAAAAAAAACAGGCCGATTTTTTCCGGAAAAATCCTTTCCGATAAAAATAGAGCGGAGAAAACACGAACGCAAGGACAGGTGAGGCACGACGGAATCCCAAACACAAAAAAGACGGCGTGTCCCTGCGACGTGGACAATAGCGTGCGTGACGTAAACGTAAACAAAAATGTTTTTTTTTTATGCACAGACGGACCACATGACCACATGACCACATGACCACATGACCACATGACCCACCCTACACGTCTGTCTTATTCCCAACAAACACTCTGTTTTGTAAAATGGATCAAAAAATAAAGTCAATAAAATGAATTAGTAAATAAATGAAAACAGAGTAGTGAGGGCGCCAATACTTTTGCCATTCATGTAAAAAAAAATAAACAGACATCTGGACACACCTGTAGAGAGATACTTTACAGAAAACAGGGTGTGTGTGGTGTGTGTGTGTGTGTGTTGTGTATGTGTGTGTGTGTATGTGTGTGTGTGCGTATGTGTGGGTGTGGTATGTGTGTGTGTGTGTGTCGTATGTGCGTATGTGTGTTTGTATGAGGTGTGTATGTATGTATGTATGTGTATGTAATGTCTGTGTATGTATGTGTGTGTGTGTATGTGCGTATGTGTGTGTGTGTGTGTGTATGTGTGTTTGTGTGATGTGCGTATGTGTGTGTGTGTATGTGTGGGTGTGTGTGTGTGTTTTGTGTGTGTGTGTGTGTGTGTGTGTGTTGTGTGTGTGTGTGGTGTGTGTGTGTGTGTGTGTGTGTGTGTTTGTGTGTGTGTGTGTGTGTATGTGCGTATGTGTGTATGTGTGTGTGTGTGTGTGTGTGTGTGTGTGTGTGTGTGTGTGTGTGTGTGTGTGTGTATGGTATCCGATTGAAACCATCTGGCAGTGTTTGTGTTTATGTCTTACACACTATGAGCCGAGGCACCCCGGGGCTGCACAGATCATCTCTCTACCATCAGGGTGTGTGTGTGTGTGTGTGTGTGTGTGTGTGTGTGTGTGTGTGTGTGTGTCTGTGGTACACGCAGGGACTGAATAGTTTCACCAGATACCCCTCTTTACACACACACACACACACACAACACACACACACACAATCTAACTGTGTGTCTCTTTGTCTGCCTATCTATCTATCTATCTATCTATCTATCTATCTATCTATCTATCTATCTATCTATCTATCTATCTATCTATATGTCTGCCTACCTGTCCATCCATCCATCCATCCGTCTTTCTTCCTTTCTTTTGTAAAATCTTATCATTAAAATAAAATCTTTCTTTTATTTGTCTCGTACTTTTTTTCCACTCGTCTATCTCACCTGTGTCTCTCACGCCTCTTTTCCACCCCTCTCTCTCTCTCTCTCTCTCTCTCTCTCTCTCTCTCACACACTCCGTCTCTCCCTTTTTTACTCCTTTTGTTCAACTCTTTTTTCCCCTTTACATCTCAACTCTCACGTTTTTGTCTTTCCTCCTCCTCCCAGTCTCTCTCTCTCTCTCTCTCTCTCTCTCTCTCCCACGCCCTGTCTCGCTCTTTGTATTCCCCTTTCTGTCTCTCGCTCTCTGCTCTCGGTATTTCGGTTCAGTACGGATTTCTTTCTATAACGCTTTACGTCGCCTCAAAGCAGCGTTACACAATGCAGGAATTATTCATATAGAATAGTCTTTTATTTGTTGTGTAAACATTACAGCGCAGGGAAATTGTCTCTTCGCATATGGGAGTTTGTTTGGGAGCTGGTGGAAGGGGTGGGGCGGGTCAGAGCGCAGGGTCAGACATGATACAGCGCCCCCTGGAGGGTTAAGGGCCTTTCTCAAGGACAGAGTGGCAGCTTGGAGATACCGGGACTGGAACCAACAACCTTCTGATCAGTAACCCAGTGAGCTCCGCCTCCTCCCATCTCCTTCACTTTTATAAAAAAAAGTCTATTATTAAAGTATTTAATAATAATTATACATAATTATATCTAATAATAAAGGGCACGGTGGTTTAGTGGTTAGCACGTTCACCTCACACCACCAGGGTCCGGGTTCGATTCCCGTCTCGGCCATGTGTGTGTGGAGTTTGCATGTTCTCCCCGTGCCTCAGGAGGTTTTTCTCCGGTTCTCCCTCTCCGGTTTCCTCCCCCGGTCCAAAAAACATGCACGTTAGGTAGGTTGATTGGCACCTTGGAAAATTGTCCCCCTAGTGTATGAATGTGTGTGTGTTGTGTGTGTGTGTGTGTGTGTGTGTGTGTGTGATGGGTTGGCATTCCATCCAGGGTGTATCCTGCCTTAATACCCATAGACGCCTGAGATAGACACAGACTCCCCGTGACCCGAGGGAAGATCGGATAAAGCGGTAGAAGATGAATGAATGAATGAATTTAAAAACACCTTTATTTAAAGTGTATTTATCCCAGACGAACAAGCAAGGGAAAAAAAGTGAACCCAGATATGTGTGTGTGTGGTGTGTGTGTGTGTGTGTGTGTGTGTGTGTGTGTTTGTTGGGAATCCGCTGCTCCTGAACATCTTCAGCACAAATAGAGCATGTAGAATGTGTTCTTGTTTGTTTTCTTTACGAGGTTTATCCGGAACGTGGGATCCACTCGGGGCTTCGTCTGTACACGGCTCCATGCGATCGCATCTTCTGTTTGAAGGTCCGAAACCTTCCTGAGGTGGCTGGAGGACATCCCGATATCGTGGGGGGGGGGCGCCATCAGTTTTTCACACTTTTCCTCGCTGGGGTTTGTTTATCTCTCGTTCTTTCTTTCTCTCGGTCCCGTAAAAATTCTCCGGACCTGAACAAGCCAAGAGTGTCTGTAAACATCCAGATAGGTTTGCGATGATGCAACGACGCTATCAATAATGGTATCCCGACAATGTGTGTGTGTGTGTGTGTGTGTGTGTGTGTGTGTGTGTGTGTGCGCTTCACGATCCGACATGCAGAAAGGTGGAACCGAAATCACACAAAGAATGTCAGATAACACGTCAAACACGGGCCTTCACTTATCTCCGCTCGTCCGCAGGAATGTTATTTACACCGCTGTTGTTTGCCAGAGAATCTCTGTACGCTTCTGAAAAGAATGTACATTCATACTGGGTCCGGCCTGTGTGTGTGTGTGTGTGTGTGTGTGTGTGTGTGTGTGTGTGTGTGTGTGTGAGAGAGAGAGGGGATGTTTGGAACAGATGGAAATGTTCGTAAAATGTAACCACATGATGGAATTAGAAAATCAGTCCCAAGAGTTTCAACACGGAGTCACGAGCATCACACACACACACACACACACACACACACACACACACACACACACACACACACACACACACACACACACACACATATTCATGTTCGCGCTGCCGGTCTTATCGGACCAATCTCCATATCAGTAGAATGTTTGATGTTCCGTCTTGTGTTTCTATACGTCAGGTAGCAATGGTTGTGTGTGTGTGTGTGTGTGTGTGTGTGTGTGTGTGTGTGTGTGTGTGTGCGTGCATACCGGACAGAGTGCCCTTATTTATGGAAACGCGTCTACGTGAGCAGTTGACCGATTTCTCGTGGGTTCACGGAATAACGTGTCGGAGGCAAAATTATTGGCGCCCCCAGTCGATATGCTGCACGGGGCGCCAATAATTATGAGAACGGTAAAACGTTTCCTGGACGCGTGGGAAAATCGTCCAAGGCGTATTTTTTTTTCCCCGTGGTTTATCGGTCGATGAAGCTGACGGCGAAAAGGATCAGGAAAAATATACACGTATTATACGAATAAATAAATAAATAAACAAACAAACAAACAAACAAACAAATAAACGAGCAAACCGACGCGTCAGATAAAGTGAGGACCAACATCACAGTCGGCAGGTGGTCGTAATGTTACGCTTGATGAGTGTATATGGTAGTGTTTATGCTTAGCACTGTTAACACAATAGTATTTTCCATAATAAATAAATAATAAATATTGGTATATAATGATTGCCGTAGGGGTGCCAATAATTATGGGCAGTCTACGATAATCCCCTTTCTCTATATCCTGACCCGTGTGACAGGACGTGCCCTCTCTTCCCCCCGACCCCCACTGAGCATGTGCGAGTCATCCTACAGGAAACAGGAATTGTCCTCACACACCCTGTTCACGTCTGACACGGCAAGAAAGGTCGTGTGTGTGTGTGTGTGTGTGTGTGAGTGTGTGTGAGTGTGTGTGTGAGTGTGTGAAGTGTGTGTGTGTGTGTGTGCGTGTTGGAATTGTCCCAAGATTGCCTGTCAGGAATGTCTCCAGTTCATCAGGGAGCTTACACACAACATGAATGCCAGGTAGATGAGTGTGGTGTGTGTGTGTGTGTGTGTGTGTGTGTGTGTGTGTGTGTGTGTGTGTCTGAGTCACAGATATTAACACACACACGACGGCGTCTTTCGGTCTGAATCCATTCATTCGTCTGACACAGACATGATGGGAATTGATCGCTGTGACTGATGTGTTACCTGCATAAGCACTCGCTCGCCCACACACCACACACACACACACACACACACACACACACACACACACACACACACATTCTGGGTGTTATGTTGTGAGAGTCTTTAGTCACTTGGAATTACTGCCATCATGCCACACGATAACGTTGTGAGAGCTTTAATCTACGGCTTTAATCACAAATGTGTGTGTGTGTGTGTGTGTGTGTGTGTGTGTGTGTGTGTGTGTGTGTGTGCGTGTCTATTTGCACGTCTGGTGGCCAGATTCTGACACTTAACCCACCCCCATGAGAGATCAGAAGCTTAAGTCCAGCTACCCCTAGGGCACACACACACACACACACACACACACCACACACACACACACACACACAGATTATCCAGGAGTGATTCCCTCTCTTAATAAGCAATAGGAGGAACTCCAGACAGAACTCCACCCCCAACCCGGGACAGAACTCCACCCCCAAGAACCCGGGACAGAACTCCACCCCCAACCCGGGACAGAACTCACCCCCAACCCGGGACAGAACTCCACCCTCACCCCCAACCCGGGACAGAACTCCACCCCCAATCCACCAACTCCACCCCCAAACCCGGGACAGAACTCCACCCCCAACCTGGGACGGGACAGAACTCCACCCTCTCAAACCCGGGACAGAACTCCACCCCCAACCCAGGGACAGAACTCCACCCCCAACCCGGTCCACCCCCAACCCGGGACAGAACTCCACCCCCAATCCGGGACGGGACAGAACTCCACCCCCAACCCGGGACAGAACCCACCCCCAAACCCGGGACAGAACTCACCCCCAAACCCGGGACAGAACTCCACCCCCAATCTGGGACAGAACTCCACCCCCAATCCACCCCCAATCAAACCCGGGACAGAACTCCACCCCCAAACCTGGGACGAACTCCAACCTCAAACCCGGACAGAACTCCACCCCCAATCCGGGACAGAACTCCACCCTCAACCTCCACAGAACCCACCCCCAATCTGGGACAGAACTCCACCCCCAACCTGGGACAGAACTCCACCCCCCGGGAAGAACCCGGGACCCCCAGAACCCACCCCACAAACCCGGGACAGAACTCCACCCCCAAACCCGGGACAGAACTCCACCCCCAACCCGGGACAGAACTCCACCCCCAACCCGGGACAGAACTCCACCCCTAAACCCGGGACAGAACTCCACCCTCCGGGACAGAACTCCACCCCCAATCCGGGACAGAACTCCACCCTCCACCCCCAAACCCGAAAACTCCTCCACCCCCAAACCCGGGACAGAACTCCACCCCCAAACCCGGGACAGAACTCCACCCCCAAACCCGGGACAGAACTCCACCCCCAACCTGGGACTCCAACCCACTCTCAACCCAAACCAGAACTCCCCCTCAAACCCGGGAAAGAACTCCACCCCCAAACCCGGGACAGAACTCCCCCCACCCCAGAACTCCACCCCCAACCCGGGACAGAACTCCACCCCCTAACCCGGGACAGAACTCCACCCCCAACCCGGGACAGAACTCCACCCCCACCCCTAACCCGGGACAGAACTCCACCCCAACCATGGACAGAACTCCACCACCAACCCGGGACAGAACACCAACCCAACCCGGGACAGAACTCCACCCCCAACCCGGTCACCCCTAACCCGGGACAGAACTCCACCTTGCCCTGGAACCATGGGACAGAACGCCTTCCACCCTCACACACACACACAACACCCGGGACAGAACTCCACCCCACAAACCCGGGACAGAATAACTCCACCCCCAACCCGGGACAGAACTCCACCCCCAACTCAACCCGGGACAGAACTCGTATCCGGACTCCTTCCACACTCCACCCCCAACCTGGGAAGAACTCCGGGACAGAACCCACCCCCAACTCGGGACGAACTCCACCTTCCACCTCCTGGACAAACTCATGAGGACTTTCGTCATCGCCTGGAAAAGTCACGCGAGCGCTTTACTTCCTCATCTCGGGTGGTTTTGTATCTGATCATGTGAGATCTTTCACATATTCGGGTTTAACGAGTGGTTTGTGGGTCGCGATCCGTACATAAACACGATCTCATTTCTACATCAGCGAGGTCCGCGATTGGTCGGCTCGGCGGTGACGTGGCGTCATACGTATTCCGGCGTAATTCCTACGTACTGGCATTTTTAAAGTGAAGAAAGAAAGCATGGACATGGACCAATCAGCTGCAAGGAGGTATACACCACTATGGTTCTTGCCAGTGAATTCACGATTGCAGCAGAAACCCAAAAAAACCCCCCCACCAAAATTCAAACAGCGCCAACTAGTGTTTGGGAATAGTCACTGCAGAGCGACGCAGAAGTATAAATCACACATATATACATTCACATCATGCTACGTTCACACGCTATCGCTGTTTTTTTTTTAAATTAGTTATCGTTAGAATATTTTTGTTGCTTCTACACTTTCACTGTTTTGAGTGTGATAAATTTAGGTTGGATAAAATCTGAGAGAATCGAGATCGCACTTCCCACGGAGAGGAGAAACAAATTCACATTTCAGCATTAGCGTTTAGCATTAGCATGTAGCACTGTTTCAATGTAACGTCGTAGGAAAATGGCGCCTTCCAGCGCCAATACTTTCG
>JACRUU010000014.1:9583055-9595555 GCA_030449085.1 Kryptopterus vitreolus
TCTCTCTCTCTCTCTCTCTCTCTCTCTCTCTCTCTCTCTCTCTCTCTCACTGTCTCACTGTCTCTCCTCCCTCTTCCACTGTCTCTCCTCCTCTCTCTCTGTCTCTCTCTCTCTCTCTCATCTCTCTCTCTCTCACTGTCTCTCTGTCTCTCCTCTCTCTTCCACTGTCTCTCTGTCTCTCTCTCTCTTGTCTCTCTCTCTCTCTCTCTCTCTTGTCTGTCTTGGGCTCTCCTCTCTCGGGTCTCCTTTTTCTTTCTGCCCCCCCACACGTCACGTACACACACACACACACACAACACACACACACACACACACACACACACACACACACACACACACACACACACACACACACACACACACACCACACACACACACACACACACACACACACAATAAGAGTAACAGTGGTGTATCTTGGCAGGCTGTAGTTTTTTCTGAGGTTACACAGAGATCTGGGCCATAGTGAAAGCCTACTGACACACATTCCTCTCTCTCTCTCTCTCTCTCTCTCACACACACACACACACACACACACACACACACACACACACACACACACACACACACAAACAGGAGTTCCTCTTTTCCCAGTTTCTTTTTTCAAAAAAGCAAATTGTGGCAGAAACACATAAAGACTGCATTATACATTCCAAAGAAATGCTAACTCGTCACTATGTAAGGATTGTGTGTGTGTGTTGTGTGTGTGTGTGTGTGTGTGTGTGTGTGTGTGTGTGTGTGTGTGTGTGTGTGTGTGTGTGTGTGTGTGTTAGATAATGTTAGTCCAGGTCTGTAGCTTAGCAGAGCCTTATACATGATAATACCTATATAGAATCAATAGAGACTATAGCACACACACACACACACACACACTCACACACACACACACACACACACACACACACACACACACACACACACACACACACACACACACACACACACACACACACACACACACACACACACACACAACACACACACACACACACACACACACACACACATATTTAGCTCTTGAATAAAACACCAATTCCAGATAAAGGAAATAAGACTTTTGGCCAAATGTAACACGAAACATCAGTAAACATTTTTATTCCTTGTCGTTTTATGAATAATAATAAAAATAGAGATTATAAGCGTTTATAAGTCTTTATAAGCGTTTATAAGCGTCTGTGTGGAGGAAAAGGGAAGGAAAAAATGAAATTGCTTGCAGAAAAACAAACTGCAGATCGTTAATTAGCACAATATTACAAATTATTCGTTTCACTTCCTTTTTCTGTTTTTATGGTATTTATCTGTCGAATTTCTGTTTATTCCTCCGTTTTATTTTCCTTATGTCACTCTCTCTCTCTCTCTCTCTCTCTCTCTCTCTATTTACTTTTTGTCTTTCTTTATCATGTTGTTTGTTTGTGTGAAATCAGCCAGACATTTTTCACTAAACACTGATTTTTATTCAAGACTCGACGCAATACAATAAAACCGCAGTAAAGTTAAAGGTTACGTGTTAAAGCCCCGGTGTTTAGGACGAGGACGGAGGATGAGGACGTGGACGGGGACAGGGACGAGGACGAGGACGATTACAGATTCCTGTAGACGGATCTCGGCACCATCGCAGGTCTGTGGCTCCTCATCAGTTCCTTCAATTTGAGGAAGAGGACGAGGTCGAGGACAGGGACGGGGACGAGGACGAGGATGATTACGGCCTGTAGACGGGTCTCGGCGCCGTGGCGGGTCTGTGGCTCCTCATCAGTTCCTTCAGTTTGAGCCAGCGATATTTCCACCTGAAAGATTTTCATCACTTCATCAATAAAAAAAAAAACACCGATAAATAAATCACAGCTGATAAATAAATATAAAACAGATGAGATGTGTATGAAGTATAGAATGGATTCCCGATGGACTCCTCTGTATCTGCGTGATGCATTATGGGATACACGGCCTTTAAAGCCCACATGGGGTCTATCAGTTAAAGAGGACAGGAGGAGGAGAGCGTTAACCTCCGGGATTCCAAAGGTCTCAGGCAACGGATTTAATTTATGATAGTTTAGATAAAAAAAAACGTGTCACTTGTAATTCATCACACACACACACACACACACACACACACACACACACACACACACACACACACTCCCGAATCCGCACGGACACGGAATGGAAAGAAAAAAATACACCTCAAATCAATCCTCGCTCGCGGGAAAGTTCAGCCAAAAGTTTCCCCGATTTTCCCTTTTCTCAACGACAGACACCAAATAAATCCCATTGTTTTGACTCGGATTGAAATGGAAAAAGAAAACGGATACAGATATTTTGTTTTTTAGAGGCACGGTGGCGTAGTGGTTAGCACGTTCGCCTCACACCGCCAGGGTCCGGGTTCGATTCCCGTCTCGGCCATGTGTGTGTGGAGTTTGTGCATGTTCTCCCCGTGCCTCAGGGGTTTTTTTCTCCGGGTTCTCCGGTTTCCTCCCTCCCCGGTCCAAAAACATGCACGGTAGGTTGATTGGAACCTTGGAAAATTGTCCCTAGTGTATGAATGTGTCCTATGTATGAATGTGTGTGAATGTGTGTGTGTGTGATGGGTTGGCATTCCATCCAGGGTGTATCCTGCCTTAATACCCATAGACGCCTGAGATAGGCACAGACTCCCCGTGACCCGAGGGAAGATCGGATAAAGCGGTAGAAGATGAACGAATATTTTGTTTTTTATTTTCTGAAACTTTGTAACGTGTATAAAAAGTGACGAGACTTTGCTAATTGTCTTACCTGCAGGATGTGATAGATTCGATAGTTTCACATTCGGAAAACAAGCAAATAACAAACAAATTCGTTCTTTATCTAAGCATTCGCTCGTCTTGCTTTCGTTTTCGCTGTGATGTCGAGGTGGATTTGCGAGTCTCGTGTGGAGGAAACGTGACAGGATTTTCCGTCTCCGTCACGCATTAAATCACCAAAACATCAATCAACAAACAATCTGAATAGATCACCCAATCAACAAGTAAACATCACCAAACCGACCAACCAATCAATCAATCAATCACATGCCAATCAATATGGTACTAATCACACCAACCAATCATTTCATCATTTTAATAAATCACACATTAAATCTCTCCAAAAACCAAACACCAACACCATCACCGCAACCAACAAACCAACCAATCACCATCAATCCGCCAAACCAGCCATTCATCCAATCACCAAACCAACCAATCAATCATCCAACCAACAAACCAACCAATCACCATCAATCGCCAAACCAGCCATTCATCCAATCACCAAACCAACCAATCAATCATCAAACCAACCAATCAATCAATCCAAACCAATCACCAATCACCAACCAAACAATCAAATCACCCAATCACCAATTCACCAACCAATCAATCAATCCAATCACCAATCACCAAACCAACCAACAATCACCAATGGGCACCAATCACCAAACCAACCAATCATCCAATCACCAAACCAACCAAACAATCACCCAATCACCAAACCAACCAATCATCCAATCACCAAACCAACCAAACAATCACCCAATCGCCAAACCAGCCATTCATCCAATCACCAAACCAACCAATCAATCATCCAATCACCAAACCAACCAATCATCCAATCACCAAACCAACCAATGATCCAATCACCAAACCAACCAAACAATCACCCAATCACCAAACCAACCAATCATCCAATCACCAAACCAACCAAACAATCACCCAATCGCCAAACCAGCCATTCATCCAATCACCAAACCAACCAATCAATCATCCAATCACCAAACCAACCAATCATCCAATCACCAAACCAACCAATCATCCAATCACCAAACCAACCAATCATCCAATCACCAAACCAACCAATCATCCAATCACCAAACCAACCAAACAATCACCCAATCACCAAACCAACCAATCATCCAATCACCAAACCAACCAATCATCCAATCACCAAACCAACCAATCAATCATCCAATCACCAAACCAACCAATCATCCAATCACCAAACCAACCAAACAATCACCCAATCACCAAACCAACCAATCATCCAATCACCAAACCAACCAAGCAATCATCCAATCACCAAACCAACCAATCATCCAATCACCAAACCAACCAACCAATCATCCAATCACCAAACCAACCAATCAATCCAATCACCAAACCAACCAAACAACCAACCATCATCCCAATCACCAAACCAACCAAACAATCAACACATTTATTAATCCATCCATCCTTCTCGCTCCTCATCCATCCATCTTCTGCATGTTGTATTGATCGAACACTTCCTGTGTCGTCTACATTACACTGCTATGAGACATCATTACAGTGACGTGTGAAGTGGGAATGTTACGTTGATCCTGTGCTGACAGCTCTTAACTCGGCCACACACACACACACACACACACACACACACACACACACACACACTCTTACACTAGCGTGTGGCGCAGCCTGCAACCGCCTGCCGCGTTCGCCGACGTCACATCCGAGAATCCGGTGTTTCCCGGCACTACGAGGAGACGCCGGCGCTGGTTCTGCCACATGCTTCCGCTTGGGTGGTACCTCTGGGGACTGGACCAGTAACCGCCTTTACCCTGGTGTGGCGTGTGGAAACTGGGCAGATCCGGCATGCGGTAACGGCTCACGTAAAGGGGCTGGTAGAGATCCAGGCGTGGCCTACTACAGGAAACGAAGAGAGTGATGTAAGAAAGGTTGTTACATCACACACACACACACACACACACACACACACACACCACACACACACACACACACACACACACAGTATACAGGAAAAAGGGAAAAATGTCGAGAGACATCTCACTCCTGATCTTTCTCGACTTTTCCTCATATTCTCCTGACAGGAAGTGATGTCACGTGCACCGGTTGAACTCACAGGAGCGCCGTGGCAAAAAAAAATGTCCATTATATAGTGCGAGAAACTCGACTCTGGATTTGCAGAGTTCACGTGTAACCCGGGATGTGTGTTTAGCGTCTGCAAAATGTTTAATCAAACAAATAATAATAATCAAAATGATCAACTAATAATCTAATCAATCAATAATCTATTAATCAGTAATCTAATAAATCAATAATCTAATCAATCAATAATCCACCAATCAATAATCCACCAATCATTAATCTATTAATCAATAATCTATTAATCAATAATCACAATCAACCAATAAGATATCAATCAATAATCTATTAATCAGTAATCTAATAAATCAATAATCTAATCAATCAACAATTGATCAATCAATAATCCAAAAATCAATAATCTATTAATAATAATCGAATAAATCAATAATCTATTAATCAATCATCTATAAATCAGTAATCTAATAAACCAACAATCTAATCAATCAATTATCCACCAATCAATTATCCACCAATCATTAATCTATTAATCAATAATCTATTAATCAATAATCACAATCAACCAATAAGATATCAATCAATAATCTATCAATCAGTAATCTAATCGAATCAACCAAATAATAAAAAATAAAATAAAAAAATAAAACTAAAATAATAAAATAATAAAAATAATATAATATATATATAATATATATATATATATATATATATATATATATTATATAATAATATATAATATAATAATAATAATAATCAATAATAATAATAATAATATGGAATAATAATATAATAATAATAATAATAATAATAATAATAATAATAATAATAATCAACCAGATAATCTATCATCAATCAATAATGGAATACACAAAATAATAATAATAATAATAATAATAATAAATAATAATAAAATAAAT
The DNA here is from genome assembly GCA_030449085.1 of Kryptopterus vitreolus. Lineage (NCBI taxonomy): Eukaryota > Metazoa > Chordata > Actinopteri > Siluriformes > Siluridae > Kryptopterus > Kryptopterus vitreolus. Next base: position 9,588,859 of record JACRUU010000014.1, read on the forward strand.
ATAATAATAATAATAATAATAATCAACCAGATAATCTATCAATCAATAAACGAATCAACCAAATAATATTGATCTGAATGTTTAACCCAATAAACCCAATAAAACTTCTCGTTATAGTGAAACGGCTGTTTCGACATAAAGACGTTCATCGTCGCGTCGTTCGTATCCAATTCTTCACTTTATATATTTTTTAAAAAAAGAGGGAAAAAAATTTATTATTTTTTTATGCGAAAAAATAAATCAAATCTGTAGGTGAAATTTCCTGCTGTGTTTCAGAATGAGGTGGGTTCGAATCCCTCTCTCTCTCTCTCTCTCTCTCTCTCTCTCTCTCTCTCTCTCTCTCTCTCTCTCGGTGCATCTGGTCTTTCTTGGCATGTGATTTTAATTTCTCTCTGGCAAAAAAAAGAAAAAGAAAAGAAAAACCCGAAACCACTCGGTCCGTCTCCTTTGGCAGACGTCGTCTAGCGCTCGTGTTCTAAACGTCTGCTTTTCCCTTCTCCATTAATACTGACGCCGAGATCAGCTGCTCCGACCCGTCCCCAACCATGTAGTTATTACAACAAGTACATCACACACACACACACACACACACACACACACACACACACACACACACACACACACACACACACACACACACATCATGTCTTTTCAAAAAGAAAATGAGGGTAAAATGATGGCACGTCTATTTTGGTGGGAGCTCAGAATAAAGCAGAAGATCGCAGGTTCAAATCCCACCACCACACCACCACCAAGCTGGGCCCCTGAGCAAGCCCCTTAACCCTCATTTGTAAGCTGCTCTGGATAAGGGCGTCTCCCGAATGCCGTAAATGTTTTACACCTGGCCTGACGGGCACACACAAGCCACGCCTTTTTTCTTTTTCTGTAAGCTTGCAAGGCCCTTAACCCTCATTTGTAAGCTGCTCTGGATAAGGGCGTCTCCCGAATGCCGTAAATGTTTTACACCTGGCCTGACGGGCACACACAAGCCACGCCTCTTTTTCTTTTCTTCCTGCGATAGACAAGCACACAAGCCACGCCTCTTTTGTCATGCTATAGACAGGCACATAAGCCACGCCTACTTTTTTGGTCATAAAATAGACAGACAGACAAGCCACGCCTCTTTTTTCATGAAATACACAGGCACACAAGCCACGCCTCTTTTTTGATTAAATACACAGGCACCCAAGCCACGCCTCTTTTTCCTGTCTTCTTGCAATAGACAGGCACACAAGCCACGCCTACTTTTTTGGTCATGAAATAGACAGGCAGACAAGCCACGCCTCTTTTTTGATTAAATAGACAGGCCTCTTTTTCCTGTCTTCTTGCAGACAAGCCACGCCTCTTTTTTGATTAGACAAGCACACAAACGCCACGCCTATGCTAAGACAGGCACATAGACAGGCAGACAAGCCACGCCTCTTTTTCATGAAATACACAGGCACACAAGCCACGCCTTTTTTTGATTAAATACACAGGCACCCAAGCCACGCCTTCTAGCAATAGACAAGCACACAAGCCTCTTTTTCCTTTCTTCTAAGCCACGCCTATTTTTTTGTCATGAAATAGACAGGCACACAAGCCACGCCTCTTTTTTCATTCAGGCAGACAAGCCACGCCTTCCTGCGATAGACAAGCACAAAAGCCACGCCTCTTTTGTTCATGAAATACACAGGCACACAAGCCACGCCTCTTTTTCTTTTCTTCCTGCAATAGACAAACACACAAGCCACACCTCTTTTTCTTTCTTCTTGCAATAGACAGGCACACAAGCCACGCCTCTTTTTTCATTCTTCCTGCGATAGACAAACACACAAGCCACACCTCTTTTTCTTTCTTCAGGCCACGGCTGTTTTTTTTTGTTTGTTTTCCTCGTACAGACCCAAAACCCACAATTCTTTTCTTTTTACAAGAGAGAGACGAAAAAACAAGTCACGCTTTTTATTCCTTTGATGTTTTTTGGTTTTGTTACACACACTGATGCCACACCCCTCAACCCCTACAAACCCCCCCCGCCAAACCTCCCCCTCCCACGCTGGGGGTGTTTTCTGGATTGAAACATTGAAATGTCGTTTAATTTGTTTATTTATTTGCATTTTCGAGGCGGCGACTCGTCCACGCAACAACTCAAACTTCTCAAACATATTTACAACATTAACACAACATAACTACAACATACTTACAAATTCATACAAATATACATACATACAAATATAAATAATACAGTAACTAATATTTACCTGAGTATGTAATTAGCAACATACTGCGCTGTTTCAGGATACATGCTTCCTCTGAATCCGTGTGTGTGTGTGTGTGTGTGTGTGTGTGTGTGTGTAGACCTTTTATGTAAAACACACACACACACACACACACACACACCAAAGCTAAAATTAAACCTTCAAAATCCTCCCAGGTGCACAATTATATTTGTGGGCAAAAGTAAAATGGCTCTGGGGACAATGTTGTTGTTGACTTTGTGTTTCTTTTTTTAAACACACACACACACACACACACACACACACACACACACACACAGGACTATATATGGTCTCCTGAACTCATGGATTCATCAGCTATGACCAACAAGTTCAGCCTCGGCGCTGCGGTAATGAGATTGTCGCGCTGGTTTGGGGTTTAACGAGAGGCTGAAAATGGGTCCGGTGAGATTTCAGGATCATTAGGTGCGAATAAGCGAACCCGCGTTAGGAAGCAGAAAAAACGGGGGTTTGATGAAGTCTGGGGAGCGTTCAGTGGCACTAATTATAATGAACACAAACACGGCGCCGATATTTTATAACCGGCGATAATAGTTTTAGCTACGCGCGAGTGTGTGTGTGTGTGTGTGTGTGTGTGTGTCAGCAAGTTTTAATCAAGTCCACACACAAGTATGTCAAACAAATATAGTAAAATATAAGTAACGTAAATGGAAAAAGTTAGCATGTTAGCATGTAATAGACATGTAAGGTCTGGGGAAACATGCAACCTTAGTGTGTTTGTGTGTGTGTGTGTGTGTGTGTGTGTGTGTGTGTGTGTGTGTGTGTGTGTGTGTGAGCAAGTTTTAATCAAGTCCACACACAAGTATGTCAAACAAATATAGTAAAATATAAGTAACGTAAATGGAAAAAGTTAGCATGTTAGCATGTAATGGAAACATGCAACCTTAGTGTGTTTGTGTGTGTGTGTGTGTGTGTGTGTGTGTGTGTGTGTGTGTGTGTGTGTGTGTGTAGTCAGCAAGTCTTTCAAGAAAATATAGTAAAATATAAGTAACGGAAATGGAAAGAGTTAGCATGTTAGCATGTAATAGACATGTAAGGTCTGGGGAAACATGTAACCTTAGTGTGTGTGTGTGTGTGTGTGTGTGTGTGTGTGTGTGTGTGTGTGTGTGTGTGTGTGTGTGTGTGTGTGTGTGTGTGTGTGTGTGTGTGTGTGTGTGTGTGTGAGTCAGCAAGTCTGTCAAGAAAATATAGTAAAATAAAAGTAACCCTAAAATAAATTTTTATGTATTTAGGAATTAATTAAAGTAGAAAAATGGTGGAAAGAGTTAGCATGTTAGCATGTAATAGCCATGTAAGATCTGGGTACACATGTAACCTTGGTGTGTGTGTGTGTGTGTGTGTGTGTGTGTGTGTGTGTGTGTGTGTGTGTGTCAGCAAGTCTGTCAAACAAATATAGTAAAATAAAAGTAACCCTAAAAATAATTTTATGTGTTTATGAATTATTTTACAAGGATAAATGTTGTTAGCATGTAATATCCTGTGTAAGGTCTACGTGTGTGTGTGTGTGTGTGTGTGTGTGTGTGTGTGTGTGTGTGTGTGTGTGTGTGTGTGTGTGCGCGTGCGTAATTCATGCTGAAGATAAGAGCATAAACATGACTTGGAGAGAAGAAGATGATTCATTTGAGCTACACTGCAACATGACATGTGTTGGTGTGTAAATGTGTGTGTGTGTGTGTGTGTGTGTGTGTGTGTGTGTGTACACATAAACACACATTCTTTTAGGTTTTTTGTTGTGACTGGATGGTGAAGCACGCAGGGTTATCAGTCAGTGATACATTTCCTGCCTAGAATTCACCTCTGCTTTGCAAGTCCTCACTATCAGGAGACCTGTAACACACACACACACACACACACACACACACACACACACACACACACACACACACACACTTCGAGATAATGCACTGAGGAATGACAACAGACCACTGGCCACCTGAAACAACACAATCGAGGCACATCGCTGTGAGAAACACTAAACAATAACAATATTATTTATTTTGTAATATATTTGAATAGTATTATTCATAAATAAAAAGAAAATGTAAATAAATAAATGTAAATAAATAAATAATATTAAATAATCAATATTATTATTAAAAAGAGGGGGCACGGTGGTTTAGTGGTTAGCACGTTCGCCTCACACCGCCAGGGTCCGATTTCGATTCCCGTCGGCCATGTGTGTGTGGAGTTTGTGCATGTTCTCCCCGTGTCTCAGGGAGTTATTCTCCGGGTTCTCCGGTTTCCTCCCCCGATCCAAAAACATGCACGGTAGGTTGATTGGTACCTTGGAAAATTGTCCCTAGTGTATGAATGTGTGTGTGTGTGTGTGTGTGTCCTGCGATGGTTTGGCATTCCATCCAGGGTGTATCCTGCCTTAATACCCATAGACGCCTGAGATAGACACAGACTCCCCGTCTCCCCCCCGTGAAGATCGGATAAAGTGGTAGAAGATGAATGAATGAATGTACCATATCGCTTTGTTTGTTCTTGTACCGATATTCGTTGCGATGCAGCTGCTTTATTGATGCTTTATTATTTTTAATAAACAAACTGTTTCCTCAAATACAAAGGTATAAAAAAGGTCGCGTGTAGCTCCGACGACAAATGAGTCATTAGGCGGATGTCAAACAACGTCTGAAATCGATCATGCTACTCACGATGACATCATGTAAGGTGGGCGGAGCCATGCAACATTGTGAGTTTATGCAAATGAGATGTTAATACCAATAAAGTGGAGACATGCAACATAGTGAGTTTATGCAAATGAGATGCTAATAGCAATAAAGCTCGTTTGTAGGGAGGCGTGTAGCTTTATTAAGACGTTGGACCGGAATATCGTAGGTTCAAATCCCACTGCTGACAAATTTCCACAAGTGGGCCCTTGAGCGAGGCCCTCGACTGCTCAGTTGTAAGTCACAATCGATCAGGGCGTCGGCCAGCGTTTTGTTCCCCGGCGCTCTCAGTGCCTATGAGCGGTGTTATGTCATGTTATGTCATGTTTCAGGACGTTTGGAGGAACATTGCAGGTTGTTTTATGTTTCCACTACAGGTGACATGAAGTGGTTTAAGTGACATGAAGATGTTGGGCTGATTGTATGTATTTGGGTGAATTTGTGTGTGTGTGTGTGTGTGTGTGTGTGTGTGTGGGTGTGTGGGCCGACCACTGAACACACACTTTCAGCTTCAAACATAACCTCTGGCTGCCTTTAACCAAACAGGAAGTTCGACTCTCTTCAGTACACTGTATACAGAGCAATCTAATATCTAGCATGTCCTTCTGTACTCTGTGTGTGTGTGTGTGTGTGTGTGTGTGTGTGACTGGAAGCTTGTATTAGGAAGGATTTTCAAAAATGACATGGCTGAGGTGGTCAAAGTGGTCTTGGGTGGTGTAGATTACCGTAAATTCCGGACTATAAAGCGCACCTGGATATAAGCCGCATCTGCTCTATTTAAAAAAAAACCCAAAAAAATTCATAAATAAGCCGCACCTGCATACAAGCCGCATCCGCATCCGCTTTTGAATTGCCGCTTTAGAACCTTTCCTAACCTGTATTTTAACCACGGTGTAACGGTGGACGCTGCACAGAGACGCGGAGATCCGGAATTCATACAAAACAGTATTTATTCGAATAAAGAACTCATACGGAGCGGCCAGACAGGCTAGGGAGCCTTGCGCTCTGCGCGCCGTGGTACCGGGAGTACCGGAGACAAAGGTTAGGCATAAACATATATCAGGCGTCCGTGTCCGCGACACTAGGACACTAGGCGCGCGCGCGCGCGCGCGCGTGTGTGTGTGTGTGTGTGTGTGTGTGTGTGTGTGTGTGTGTGTGTGTGTGTGTGCGTGTGTGTGTGTGTGTGTGTGTGTGTTGTTTTGTGTGGTGTGTGGTGTGTGTGCGTGTGTGCGCGCGCGCGCGCGTGTGTGTGTGTGTGTGTGTTTGTGTGTGTGTGTGCGTGTGTGTGTCTGTGTGCGAGCGAGTGTGCGCGCGCGCGGTGTGTGTGTGTGTGTGTTTGTGTGTGTGTGCGTGCGCGTGTGTGTGTCTGTGTGCGTGCGAGTGTGCGCGCGCGCGTGTGTGTGTGTGTGTGTGTGTGTCTCGTGTGCGTGCGAGTGTGCGCAACGCGCGCGCGTGTGTGTGTGTGTGTGTGTGTGTGTGTGTGTGTGTGTGTGGGGAAAAGAGCAGGGAGGAGAGAGAGAGAGAGCACTGAGCAGAAATTTTACTGATTAAAACGGGACAGAACCAAGAGAAAATAAGCGCTATTTACAGTATTTATCTTCATTTCTCCTGTGTGTGAAATCACGTCACCTTAACCTTGTAAAGATAGAGTTTGTCCTCCTTCTATCCGCTTCTACCCACTTATATCTGCTAAAGAGGAACTAGCGCATTCTTCTTCTTTGCATTTATTTTGTGTTAGTTTTGATTCTA
>JACRUU010000014.1:9600555-9603055 GCA_030449085.1 Kryptopterus vitreolus
TATATTACCATATATTACCGTATGTATACAATATATTACCATAACATACACTGTAAATATTACCGTATAAGACCATATATTACCATATGTATACAGTAAATATTACAATATACGACCATATATTACCGTATGTATACCATATATTACCATAACATACACTGTAAATATTACCGTATACGACCATATATTACCGTATGTATACCATATATTACCATAACATACACTGTAAATATTACCATATACGACCATATATTACCGTATGTATACTGTATATAACAGTATACACTGTATGTATATTAACGTATAAGACCATATATTACCATATGTATACAGTAAAATTACCGTATACGACCATATATTACCGTATGTATACAATATATTACCATAACATACACTGTAAATATTAACATATACGACCATATATTACCATATGTATACAGTAAATATTACCATATACGACCATATATTACCGCATGTATACTGTATATTACAGTAACATACACTGTAAATCTTACCGTATAAGACCATATATTACCATATGTATACCGTATATAACCATATGTATACAGTAAATATTACCGTATACAACCGTATATTACCATATGTATATTATATATTACTGTATGTATATTGTATATTGCTGTATGTACCCTAAATATTACCGTATGGAAGGTAAACGCTGTGCCGTTTTATATGAAAAGCAACCAAAACCGGAACATAACTCTTACAGGACCAAATGTAACAATCAAAACACACACATTAACTTTGAATATTAAATAATTCATTCATTTGGACCCATTTTCTTCGAATTCACATCTACAGAGTTGCTGGTTTGAACATGGCTGGGATACCCCGCCCCCGCACCCGTCCCCGCCCCCGCATGGCTGGGTTTCCCCCCCTGGGTTTGAAAGTATGAAAGGGCAGACGTGTAGTAATGAGTCACCGAGTGCTGTATTTTTACACCTCGGTGTGCCGATGTGACGTGTCCCGGCTCTGCGCTGCCGTTTCACCGTGTTATTCGGAGGTCGTAAAGAAAAAGGAAAAATCCCCTTTAGTGATGATATTTGAGTTGTCGGTTGTGGCGACAAAACCCTCGTAATGTGTCACTTGGGGGAGATGTGTGTGTGTGTGTGTGTGGTGTTGTGTGTTGGCTCAATTGTAATAAAAGTTTCGAATAAAACACTTATATTCCGGATGATACACGTATATTTACTCTTTTTATGTATATATTGCCGAGACACTTGTGTTCACCTCATTCTCACGTCCTTCCGCTCGCACCAGGCAAGTGTACCGAGATGGCAGGGGGAACTTCCTGTTATTCTGGGAAATCCCCTGTCATGAAACACTGGGAGATTTGAACATGAACATCACTGTGTTGTGTGTGTGTGTGTGTGTGTGTGGGTGTGTGTGTGGGGGTGAGTGTGTATGTGTTTTTGAAGTTTTTGCAACAGCTGAAACTCAGCTAATAAGACAACGTACTGTTAAAATTCTAAGTCACATGACTTTACCAGCTGTGTGTGTGGGTGTGTGTGTGTGTGTTTGTGTGTGTGTGTGTGTGTGGGTGTGTGTGTGTGCGGAATGCGACTTCATAACATCAGCGTTTCTCATATATCAGTCCGCTCTCTGTCTGCTCTAAACCTTATTTTATAGCCTTGCAAATCAATTTAAATGTCAATCGACTGATATCACCTCTGGTATCTCCCCTCTTGGGTGCTTGAGCAAGGCCCTTAACCCTGTGCAAGTCTTCTATTAACTATATACAGCCGGCGTAGCAGCAAAGCAAAGTCTCACGACTAAACCTAAACCCGTTAAAACCAACATGGACTCTGGACCGGAAGATCGCAGGTCAAACCCCACCACAAACTACCACTAGTGGTCCCTTGAGCAAGGCCCTTACCCTCAGCTGCTCAGGTTAATGAGAAATGTACCAAAGTTACACGTTTATTTAAAATAAACGAGTGATTTGTCGAGAGGCACGGTGGTTTAGTGGTTAACACGTTCGCCTCACCCGCCAGGGTCCGGGTACGATTCCGTCTCGGTCATGTGTGTGTGGAGTTTGTGCATGTTCTCCCCGTGCCTCAGGGAGGTTTTTCTCCGGGTTTCCGGTTTCCTCCTCGGTCCAAAAACACGCACGGTAGGTTGATTGGCACCTTGGAAATTGTCCCTAGTGTATGAATGTGTGTGTTGTGTGTGGTGTGTGTGTGTGTATGTGTGTGTGTCCTGCGATGGGTTTCATTCCATCCAGGGTGGATCCTCCCTTAATGCCCATAGACGCCTGAGATAGACACAGACTCCCCGTGACCCGAGTGAAGATCGGATAAAGCGATAGAAGATGAATGAATGAATGAATGAGTGATTTGTCTTTGTTCCCTCGTGCGTCGATCTCAGTATCGCAAAGTTTACGTCAGCGGAAACGAACGCTACACTTTCGCAGGAACTGAAACGTTATCTGTCGCGTTAAAACATGTACAAAATGCCATCCTTCACGTATTGGCGTGTT
>JACRUU010000014.1:9615555-9635555 GCA_030449085.1 Kryptopterus vitreolus
CTCCACCTCCTACCTTCTTAAAGGACATAATGCATTATCGCTACATCGAAACCCCCCCCCCCCGAGCAAACAACATAAACAACATAAACAACATAAACAACAAACACAAACGTCGAATAAAAGATCCAATGAGGAGACAAAAGAAGATCCTACGACTTCAAAGAGCCGCATTTTAACCCACAATAGCAGGATATGAAATTTATTGCGACAGGTCGTTCCCACGCACCAAAGGTTGGGAATCTCGGTTCTAGAGAATTTTTATTAAAAAAAAAAATTTAAATAAAAAAAAAAAAAAAAAAAAACTTTTTATATATATATATATATATATATATAGTCATACAGGTGTGGCACGGCGGTTTAGCAGCTTTGCATGTTCGCCTCACACCTCCAGGGTTGGGGGGGGGTTCCATTTGCATGTTTCTCCCGTGCCTCAGGGGGTTTTTTTCTCCGGGTTCTCCGGTTTCCTCCCCCGGTCCAAAAACATGCACGTTAGGTTGATTGGCACCTTGGAAATTTGCCCATAGTGTATGAATGTGTGTGTGTGTGTGTGTGTGTGTGTGTGTCCTGTGATGGGTTGGCATTCCATCCAGGGTGTATCCTGCCTTAATGTCTGTGCCTATCTCAGGTGGTCTATGGGCATTAAGGCAGGATACACCCTGGATGGAATGCCAACCCATCGCAGGACACACACACACACACACACACACACACACACACACACACACACACACACACACACACACACACACACACACACATTCATACACTAGGGACAATTTTCCAAGGTGCCAATCAACCTACCGTGCATGTTTTTGGACCGGGAGGAAACCGGAGAACCCGGAGAGAAAAAACCCAATGAGGCACGGGGAGAACATGCACAAACTCCACACACACACATGGCCGAGACGGGAATCGAACACGGACCCTGGCGGTGTGAGGCGAATGTGCTAACCACTAAACCACCGTGTCCCCATAAATTAAATTGTTCTTAATAATTTATTGTTAACACGCAGTCTAAAATTATATTAACATTTATCTTCAAAAAAAAACAATACGACCGATTTTTTGATATTCGTGGGATTTTTGACTGCGTCTAAATTTTTCAGAATCTCTTTCTCCAGGAGGATGGAGAGATGGAGGATGGAGAGATGGAGGATGGAGAGAACTCCGCCAGGCTTTATGCAAATCAGCAGCCAAACGCGAGTCTTCAAAGCTTTGTTTGCATGTTTTGAGAAACCGGAGGACAAACGAACGTACGGCGGAGAAAACACGGAGCTCGGAACGCTCTCACGGCCGAGATTTTACAGCTTGACAATATAAACACAATACAAACACAATAGAAATAAACACAATACAAACACAATATAAACACAATACAAACACAATACAAACACAATATAAACACAATACAAACACAATAAACACAATACAAACACAATACAAACACAATATAAACACAATACAAACACAATACAAACACAATATAAACACAATACAAACACAATACAAACACAATATAAACACAATACAAACACAATACAAACACAATATAAACACAATATAAACACAATACAAACACAATATAAACACAATACAAACACAATATAAACACAATACAAACACACTATAAACACAATACAAACACAATATAAACACAATATAAACACAATACAAACACAATATAAACACAATACAAACACAATATAAACACAATACAAACACAATATAAACACAATATAAACACAATACAAACACAATATAAACACAATATAAACACAATATAAACACAATATAAACACAATACAAACACAATATAAACACAATACAAACACAATAAACACAATACAAACACAATACAAACACAATATAAACACAATACAAACACAATAAACACAATATAAACAAACACAATACAAACACAATATAAACAGAATATAAACAATATAAACACAATACAAACACAATAAACACAATACAAACACAATATAAACACAATATAAACACAATATAAACACAATACAAACACAATATAAACACAATACAAACACAATATAAACACAATACAAACACAATATAAACACAATACAAACACAATACAAACACAATATAAACACAATACAAACACAATACAAACACAATATAAACAGAATATGAACAATACAAACACAATATAAACAGAATATAAACACAATATAAACACAATACAAACACAATATAAACAAATATAAACACAATATAAACACAATACAAACACAATATAAACAAACACAATATAAACAGAATATGAACACAATACAAACACAATATAAACAAATATGAACACAATACAAACACAATATATAAACAATACAAACACAATATAAACACAATACAAACACAATGCCGTTTACATTCGGGGGTTTTGTTGCTGGAGTTTCAGATTCTCGCTGGCCGAAATGTCACAACACTTAATGTTTTTATGTATAATGTTTTTTTATATATAATGTTTTTTTATATATAATGTTTTTTTATATATAATGTTTTTTTTATATATCTTTAACCTTCCTGAACGTTTTCTTAAATTTACACGGTCTTAAAATATTAAAATAAAAGTAATTTTAGTAAAAACGTGTTTAGATTTATTTGTGTTATGAGTGAAGAAATTAAAAATCTGCCATTTGCAATAAAAAAAAACATTAATTTGTTAATTAGCACGGGGGACACGGTGGTTTTTTGGGTTAGCACGTCCGCCTCACACCGCCAGGGTCCGGGTTCGATTCCCGTCTGTGTGTGTGTAGTTTGTGCATGTTCTCCCCGTGCCTTAGGGGGTTTTTCTCCGGGTTCTCCGGTTTCCTCCCCCGGTCCAAAAACATGCACGGTAGGTTGATTGACACCTTGGAAAATTGTCCCTAGTGTATGAATGTGTGTGTGTGTGTGTGTGTGTGTCCTGTGATGGGTTGGCATTCCATCCAGGGTGTATCCTGCCTTAATGCCCATAGACGCCGGAGATAGACACAGACTCCCCGTGACCCGAGGGAAGATCGGATAAAGCGGTAGAAGATGAATGAATGAATGAATGTTAATTTGCATTTAATTTTAATGTTCAGGGAATGTCAGACTGAACGTCCCCAATATAGTTTCACCTCACCAAATCTGTCCCTCTCTACAAAAAGTTTGGACACCCCTGCCTTACCCACTTTATATTTATATATAAACTTTACAATTTACATCGTTTTCTTCCAAATATCACTTCTTTTCCTCCCAAATTTTTGACCCTCTTCGTCATCCAGCAAACACGCCGAATCCCTTCCCCCGAAAAAAGGTACTCACATATTATCTCAGTATTATGGGATACCGGAGAGAGTGATATTTCTTTCTACACGCTCGTAATTTCACCTCGCGGTTCGTCCGTTTCTTATATTGTTTTAACGTTAATATAACGTGATATAAATCGAGTTTCGGACCCAAAATCCCGCTGCTCCGCTCGCTGTGTTCCCCGGCGCAGGAATGCCATCGCCGGGTTCCTCTGGGATTTCCCGCCGAAAAAAAAAAAGCCTGGCGTGTTATGTTTGAAGAACCTTTGGCGGGGGGAATGCATACATGTGTGTGTGTGTGTGTGTGTGTGTGTGTGTGTGTTTATATATATTATTAAACCCCTCAGAGATGACAGCGCTGTGTGAACGTGAGAGCTGCGAGACCACATGTGTTTGCATTGTTCCCGTACGTTATTCAATCCTACACTATATACACAGGTGTGTGTGTGTGTGTGTGTGTGTGTGTGTGTGTGTGTGTGTGTGTGTGTGTGTGTGTGTGTGATATGACCCAGTGGACAGGGTGTGAACCCCTTTTCCATCTTCTGTTCCCTATTAAACGCCCCTCGTGCACGTTGGGATCGTCGTCTGGGGCCGAAAATTCATATTTCAATAATAATAAAAAGAATATGTGTGTGTGTTTTGTGTGTGTGTGTGTGTGTGTGTGAGAGAGAGAGAGAAAGAGAGAGAGAGAGAGAGACAGAAGGAGATATGGGAGACTTTTAAGAGCATTAAGGTCAGGGATTGTCCACATCTGCTATTCATTACAGATGTTAGAGAGAAACAGGGAGGAGATCGAAACAATAACATCTGATTCCAGGAGGAAATCCAGACGCGGCTGTGAGTAATAAATTAATATCAACGCTTTTTTTTTTTCTTTTTTTCTTTTCTTTTCTTTTTTTTTTTGTAAAAACGATGCCGTGCTCATGAAAGCGTCGCATGAAAATGGACAGATTTCATGTTCCAAGAATGGGGGACACGGTGGTTTAGTGGTTAGCACGTTCGCCTCACACCGCCAGGATCCGGGTTCGATTCCCGTCTCGGCCATGTGTGTGTGGAGTTTGTGCATGTTCTCCCCGTGCCTCAGGGGGTTTTTCTCCGGGTTCTCCGGTTTCCTCCCCCGGTCCAAAAACATGCACGGTTGGTTGATTGGCACCTTGGAAATTTGTCCCTAGTGTATGAATGTGAGTGTGTGTGTGCCCTGCGATGGGTTGGCATTCCATCCAGGGTGTATCCTGCCTTAATGCCCATAGACGCCTGAGATAGACACAGACTCCCCGTGACCCGGATAAAGCGGTAGAAGATGAATGAATGAATGAATGAATGAGTCTCCATAAGCATGACTTTGTAGCAGATATAAAGTCGTTGTGAAGTTCCGGGTGTTTATATCTGGCTACAGCGTTAATAATCTGACTTTACTGCAAATGCAAAAAATATCTCGTCATACGTTTGTGATGAAAAATCGTCTTTCTTCATTTAAAATAAAAAAAGAACGATTTTTTTCCCCTGTTTGTTCTTTTAAATGTGAAAAAAGAGTTTCTTTGCTTAAAAAAAATAAAGACGTGAGGGAGGGGTGTATCTCAGTAGGGCACTGGGTTACTCGGGGGGGGGGTTCGAACTCCGTTATCTCCACTCTTGGGTCCTTGAGCAAGGCCCTTAACCCTCTGTACTCCAGGGGGCGCCGTTTGTCGTCTGACCCTGCGCTCTGAAACTCAAACAGGGATATGCTAGGAAAATAATTTCCCTCGGGGATCGTATGTAAAAATAAAAACCTATTAATTTCCTGTTAAAATGGTGTCGACTGAAACTTCCGAAGACTTTCTATACAATTGCGCGAAAGAAACACAATAAACAATGTTTATCTAAATAGTGTAAACAAGTTCGATACTAATAAACGAATCATGTTACGTATTTACTCCCAACTTTCTTTAAACAATTTTATAATTGCATTTATTTTTTTCGGAATCTGACGCGTCACCTGGTGTTCTGAACGTCTTTACTAATAAATTTTATAATTTATACATTTATAATACTAATAATTTTAAATAAATGAATAATCGTTATATTTTAATCTGCAAATATCTCGTTAATACACTGTTATTGAAATATAATCACAACACAGTAAACTAAAGATGAATCAAGTGTTTGAATGTACACGGTGCCTTATGAGGACCAGGGGAAACAAAAATGTCCTCACAATCCCCTGAACCTGTTTTGTGTGTATGTGTGTGTGTTTTTTTTCGCCTCCATTTCTTTTACAAAACAAAACAAATATTATTATTAATACCACAAAATGTTTCCATCTGGTAAGTGAAATTACTGCATGCACGAGTTATTTACAGGAATCGTTACATCAGTAGAGAGTCCTCAAAAAACAAAACAATCAGTAGAAGTTTGTGTATTCTCTACAGGACGAGTTCGTGATTCCAAAAAATGTCTGTGGAAGCGAAATTTCCATTCCTCTAAATTCAACCCCCAGAAACTGACACAGGTTTCACTTCTTGAAAAAAAAGTTCAACAGAATTATGGGTTTGTTGAAATGACATAGGAAAGTTGTGTGTGTCTTTGTGTGTGTGTGTGTTTGTGTGTGTGTGTGTGTGTGTGTCAAAAGTAACTCTTTTAGTACAGACCCTCCCCAACCTACGAATGAGTTACGTTCCAAGAGTTCGTTCGTATTATCAATGTAAGTTGTTCGTAACGTTCGCTATTGACTACGCTTGTCTCCGAACTATGTTGCTAATATATACATTATAAAAACGCTAGTTTACAGCATTCCGGAATGCCGCACTTAAGACAAGTTATAAAAACAATAAGTGTAAAATAATACAGTAATGTATACAGTAAGTATGTGATGTGGTGGTTAATACGAGTGTGGATGGAAGGAGGAGGATTCGGTTTGAGGCATTATATGGATATTACACAGCATTTTCTTTTTCGAATCCGAACCAATTTTACTCTTTGTACCGGCGAATGTTCATAGAGACTTTGTTCGTAAGGTGGGTAAGGTATAACCCTTCATAAGGCGTGCTATAAACAAAAAGTTTTTTTTTCTTCTGTGGTTACGATTAATCACAATTAAATATTTGAATCCGTATGATATAATTCTGTTAAGTAACTATGTAGTGTGTAAGGAAGCGCAATATACTTATGTAGTTGACTTGCTATTAACGCATTATAGCACACTTCATAAGGCTTACTATGAACATTCACTTCTACAAACAAAAAACATTCCGCGATTAATCGCGATTAAATATTTGAATCGACTGACATCTCTAATATATAATTCTGTTAAGTAACTATATTGTGTGTAAGGATGCGCGATATATGTAGTAGACTTGTGATTAACACATGTTATAACACATTTCATAAAGCGCACGATGAACGTTCAATTCTATAAACAAAAAACATTTTGCGATTAATTGCGATTAAATATTTTAATCGACTGGCATCCCTAATATATAATTCTGTTAAGTAACTATATAGTGTGTAAGGATGTGCGATATATGTAGTAGACTTGCAATTAACATGTTATAACACACTTCATAAGGCGCACTACGACCGTTCACTTCAATAAACAAAAACATTTTGCGATTAATCGCAATAAAATATTTGAATCGACTGACATCCCTAATATATAATTCTGTTAAGTAACTATGTAGTGTGTATGGATGCGCAATATTCGTATGTAGTTGACTTGCGATTAACACATGCTATAACCCACTTCATACGGAATACTATGAACTTTCACTTCAAAAAACCAAAAACATTTTGCCGATTAATCGCGGTAAAATATTTTAATCGACTGACATCCCTAATATATAATCCTGTTAAGTAACAATGTAGTGTGTAAGGATGCGTGATATGTGTAGTTGACTTAGTAGTTGACATGTGATTAGCACATGCTATAACACACTTCATAAGGCGCACTACGACCGTTCACTTCAATAAACAAAAAAACATTTTGCGATTAATCGCAATTAAATATTTGAATCCCTATGATATCCCTAATATATAATCCTGTTAAGTAACTACGTAGTGTGTAAGGATGCGCAATATTCGTATGTAGTTGACTTGTGATTAAAACATGTTATAACACACTTCATAAGGGGCACAATGAACGGACGATACTCCAGGAAAACATTTCGACCGTCACTTCTTTTAAACAAAAAACACATTTTTCCCCCTCTCTGTTTGCAGATGTCCAAGTTTTATTCGGCTACTTCCGTACACATCAAACACTTTCTTTCCTGTGGTTTGATGTTCCTTTTTCGCTTCTCATAAACACGGTTTCCTATAAAAACTTCGTTACTGTTTCTCTAACGCTCCGAGGGCTTCGTAGGGGAACGGAAGGATTTTTCTTGTTGTAGTCTCATGATGAGAAGCGAGCTAATTAGCCGGAGGTGGACATGACTGACAGGAAAAGAAAAAAAAAACAAACGGGGGAATGAATAGAGAGAGAGAGAAGAAAGAGAAAGAGATTAGTAACGTTAAAGAATGGATTCCGGCTACAGAAGGAGCAGTGAGATGGTTGAGGGCCTGCGTTTAAAGGCCGGCGGGATTAGAGGGCCGGAGGAACGCTCGTCATGACTAATTATGACTAATTATCCTGTACGAGGCATCGGCCAGCAAAATATTTACCACATGGGAACACTGTTGTTTTTTTTTCTATACCGGATTCTCACCGGGCACAGCAGGCACACTTTATATATAAGTATATAACTGCGTTATAACATGCATAATACCTAATAATGATATATTGGGGCTGTAAATCGATTCAAATATTTAATCGCGATTAATCGCACGATTGTTAACACGTAAATAATCGCACGTAATCACATGTAGCACAAATGAACACTTTTCATGTTTATAACACTGTAAATAACCGTAACAGATATATAATATATACATTTATATACAGTATATACAGTTTTATATACTATATATACATTTATATAGGGGGCACGGTGGCTTAGTGGTTAGCACGTTCGCCTCACACCGCCAGGATCCGGGTTCGATTCCCGTCTCGGCCATGTGTGTGTGGAGTTTGCATGTTCTCCCCGTGCCTCAGGGGGTTTTTCTCCGGGTTCTCCGGTTTCCTCCCGGTCCAAAAACATGCACGGTAGGTTGATTGGCACCTTGGAAAATTGTCCCTAGTGTATGAATGTGTGTGTGAATGTGAGTGTGTGTGTGTGTGTGTGTGTGTGTCCTGCGATGGGTTGGCATTCCGTCCAGGGTGTATCCTGCCTTAATGCCCATAGACGCCTGAGATAGACACAGACTCCCCGTGACCCGAGAAGATCGGATAAAGCGATAGAAAACAGAATGAATGAATAGGGGGAGAGACGCACCTACATTTAGAATACATTTATATACAGGATATACAGGGGGAGACACTTTTATATACATATATACATTATATATAGTAGATATTTATATACAGTATATACTATATACATATATATACATTTATATACATTTATATACAGTATTTATACAGTTTTATATACTATATATACATTTATATACATTTATATACAGTTTTATATACTATATATACATTTATATACATTTATATACAGTATATACAGTTTTATATACTATATATACATTTATATACATTTATATACAGTTTTATATACTATATATACATTTATATACATTTATATACAGTTTTATATACTATATATACATTTATATACATTTATATACAGTATATACAGTTTTATATACTATATATACATTTATATACAGTATATACAGTTTTATATACTATATATACATTTATATAACAGTTATATACAGTTTTATATACTATATATACATTTATATACATTTATATACATATATACATTTATAAACAGTATATACAGTTTTATATACTATATATACATTTATATACATTTATATACAGTTTTATATACTATATATACATTTATATACATTTATATACAGTATATACAGTTTTATATACTATATATACATTTATATAACAGTACAGTATATACAGTTTTATATACTATATATACATTTATATACAGTTTATATACAGTTTTATATACTATATATACATTTATATACATTTATATACAGTTTTATATACTATATATACATTTATATACATTTATATACAGTATATACAGTTTTATATACTATATATACATTTATAAACAGTATATACAGTTTTATATACTATATATACATTTATATACAGTATATACAGTTTTATATACTATATATACATTTATAAACAGTATATACAGTTTTATATACTATATATACATTTATATACAGTATATACAGTTTTATATACTATATATACATTTATATAGTTATAATTATATACATTTCACTCAAAATCGCTCCCTTTAATACAATTATTGATTATTTCATATTGATTGCACTTTGGAAAGGATTCGTTGAAATGTTACTTTTTGTTATAATTGTAAAATATTGGTACGTGGCTCCTTTAAGAATTATGTACCAGTTTTTCCGCAAAGATGACAATAGATTTGTACACCATCTATATAGGGAGGTGTAGCCCAGTGGTTAAGGTGTTGGACTCTGGACCGGAAGATCACGGGTTCAAAACCCACCACCACCAATCTGCCACTAGTGGGCCCTTGAGCAAGGCCCTTAATCCTCAATTTGTCTCTCAGTTGTAAGTCGCTCTGGTTAAGGGCGTCTGCCAAATACCTTAAATGTAAATGTAAATGTATAATATAAAATACACCACACAGGACTGGACTTTTTTTATTATTATTTAAAAACATTATTATTCTGATACACTTCATTACTTCCTGTTTTTCCTGCTTCGGATTAAATAAAAAAAATTTAAATCCCTCTGAAAGTAATTAACGCAGAAATTCCCAGAATATTCATTCATTCATTCATCTTCTTTATCTGATCTTCCCTCGGGTCACGGGGAGTCTGTGTCTATCTCAGGCGTCTATGGGCATTAAGGCAGGATACACCCTGGACGGAATGCCAACCCATCGCAGGGCACACACACACACACACACACACACATTCATACACTATGGACAATTTTCCAAACTGCCAATCAACCTACCGTGCGTGTTTTTGGACCAGGAGGAAACCGGAGAACCCGGAGAAAAACCCCTTGAGGCACAGGGAGAACATGCACAAACTCCACACACACATGGCCGAGACGGGAATCGAACCCCGACCCTGGCGGTGTGACGCGAACGTGCTAAACACTAAACCACCGTGTCCACCTTCCAGAATATTATCTTTTAATATATTTCAGTAAATATGAATAAAAATAAATAAATAAATACATAAAAATGTTCTGTATAGAACCCAAGTGTTAGGATTGTTATGCTCATTCCTAATACTATCCGGGAAGCCAATAAGGACGGATACTGGGACCGTTTCTCTTATAAGGTCCGTAAATGATCTTTTTAAGTGGTTTGTTTTTCGCTCAGAAACGAACGATCCTTATGAGCCTTTATTTCCTGAAATCAGAAAAGAAAAACCCCGCAAGTAGGATTGATCTCCTGGCCACATGACCATATAAACATCATTCCAGAACAATCCGTCACCGGGATTAACTCCAACGCCGTGATCCTGTAGAAGAAAACAACAAAAAAAAGGGGTTTCTTTCGTTCTTTCTTTCTTCTTTCCACAGCATTTTCTAATTAAGATTAGCCTCGCTGGTGGAGAATCAGCCGTTTTATTATTAAAGATAAAACAGTAATTCATCGTCAGGAAAAACCCCGGGTTTATCTCGGGATCGCTATTTTCCGAACCGCCGTGAGTTTGAAAAGAAAGCCTTCCCCGTGGAACTGATATCAGATTTTACAGCGCGTAGCTGATAGAAATACAGTACGTAGATTTAGTCGCTGATTTAAGTGACTTTTTTTCTTGTTGTTTAAAATGTTGCGTCATTTTTACCAAAAAATATACAGAAAAAACACTTTATTAGAATTGTGTGTGTGTGTGTGTTTGTGTGTGTTTTTGTGTGTGTGTGTGTGTGTGTGGGGGATTGTCAAATACGTCCATAAGTAGAAATCTTTTGTATATCTATACTTTTACCGGAGTAATTATTTTTCGGACGACATTTTTGTACGTCCTCCACCGCTGATTTACACGTTTAAAAAGCACTGGGATTGGTTTCTATAAACAAAAAACTAGTTTTCTCCCCGATTAATCGCGATTAAATATTTTAATCGATTGACAGCCCTGATATATAATTCTGTTGACTAACTATGTAGTGTGTAAGGATGAGCGAGACAGTGTTCATGTAGCTCACATGCGATCAACACTTCTACCAACAAAAAAAACCACACACTCCCACCCCTGTGGTTGCGATTAATCATGATTAAATATTTTAATCGACCGACAGCCCTGATATATAATTAAGGATGTGAGATACAGTGTTCATGTAGTTCACATGTGATCAGCACTTCTATAAACAACAACAACAAAAAAACTTTTCCCGCACTGTGGTTGCGATTAATCACGATTAAACATTTTTATCGACGGACAGCCCTGACATATAAATATACAATTCAATTAATGATGCATGATACAGTGTTCATGTAGTTCACCACTTCTATACCCCCTGTTGACTAACTATGTAGTGTGTAAGGATGAGCGAGACAGTGTTCAGACAGTGTTCAGTAGCTCACATGCGATCAACACTTCTACCAATAAAAACAAAACAAACACACTCCCCCCCCCCCCCCTCCCCCCCCCCCCGTGGTTGCGATTAATCGTGATTAAATATTTTGCAGGCAGACAGAATTAACATGTGCAATTACATAAGGTGTGTAATGAACGTTTTGGACGAATACTCCAGTATAACATTTCGGTCAACACTTCTATAAACAAAAAACAAATCGACGATTAATCACGATTAAATGCTTTAATCGATTAACAGCCCTAATATATAATTCTTTTAAATAATAGCGATACAGCCCTTACATTTTGAAATCACCCCTCGTTATTTCATTCAGCACTCTATCTCACTCTATCTCCATCCGGATAGAGTGAATGTGATTGTGTGATTGGACGGCTCCTAAACTTTTATCCTTAAGGGCATTTTTATATTATATTATAAAATATATATATATATATATATATATATATATATATATATATATATATATATATATATATATATATATATATTATTTTTATACCTTAAGTATTTTCACTTTGACTTGAATAAAAAGCTCGATTTTTCACACCAGTGTTGACAAATAACCTGAAATCAGAAATCAAAATAAAGCCTGTGGGGGTAAACAACAACAGGATGCTAATTCTTATTTCTGATTGGTCAGCAGCAGCACAATAGGTTTAATAATATTGCATCATGGTTTTAATGGTCTGCTATTCAAACACACACACACACTCACACACACACACACACACACACACACACACACACACACACACACACACACACACACACACACACACACACACACACAACACACACATTTAATTTATTGAAACGTCTCACTACAATCACAATCCAATCACACAATCACATTCACTCTATCCGGATGGAGACGTTTATATATATATATATGCACACACACACACACACACACACACACACACACACACACACACACACACACACACACACACACACACATGCACAACACACAACACAACACAGAGTATTATGCAATGATTGTACAGCTCCATTAGCTTAGCCAGTGGAGCATGTTGCTAAGCGCTAGTTCGTGGTTAGCGAGGTTTCAACTGCAATTCCGGTTTGAAAAAGCTTTTCATGTTCTTTTTTTTTTCTTTAATCCCCTTTTTTTCTAAACATTACTGTTTGATGAAGCGATTGAAGAAAATGTAAACGCTAACGAGATGAAATGAAACGCGAGGAAAAACGGGATTAGCGTAGCGGGTGTGGGCAGCTAGTGGCTAATGGGCTAATTAGTCTTTCCTGCTGGTTGATGAGGGAGGAGTAAAAGTGTGTGTTAATTAGTAGTTAATGATTTGAGGGAATTAGGATTCTGTGCTGAAATGAACAGAATCTGCGCTTGTGATTGGACGAGCCGGGAAGCCCCTCCCCCAAGCGTGAGAATTCTCCGTCTGCACTTCTGTCTTTGCTTTCTCTCTTTCATCAAAAACAACTGATACTGAGGTCAAAGTTCGAAAGACTGTTTGATCACACACACACACACACACACACACACACACACACACACACACACACACACACACACACACAACACACTGAGTGTGATGAAACGGAAGACTTTCAATTAATTCTATCCAGAGTTGACTTTTCTCTTGGGGGGGGGGTTATTAATGCGCTAATGAAAATTCGCTTAAACAAAAAATAACACGGCCGTATATTACCGTATGGAACCTTACGCAAGCGCATCGCATTCCCAAATCCGTATTACTGCAATAAAGCGCATTTTTACTGAACGCAATAAAGCGCTTCCGTATAACCTAAACACCGTATCACCAGTTTATATGGAAAAGCAACCGGAACACAATTCTTAAAGGAGCCACGTCCCATATTTTACACTTCAAACCAACACTAAACAAAATAACATTGTCATTAACAAGAAATTCATATTAAAAGAATCATTTCCAGAGTAAAATAAATATTAAATCATCAATAATTGTATTAAAGGGAGAGATTTTGAGAGAAATGTATATAATTATAACATCTGTTACAGTTATTTATAGTATTAGAAACATGAAATATATTCGTTGATGCATGTCACGTGTGTCCCCGCCCTCCAGGAAATGATGCGGAACATACACATGTCAGGTCTCTAAACGCTCGTCCGATCCAGGAGAGATGCATTAGGGGATTTGCAAAATAATAATAATAATAATAATAATAATAATAATAATAATAATAATAATAATACAATTTCCAGTGGGAAACTTTGCACCATCAAACATTGCTCACATTTTCTTCTGGAAAACAAAGAGAGAGAGAAAAAGAGACAGACACACATACACACAGAGAGAAAGAGACACATAAAGAGAGAGAGAGAGAGAGCGAGAGAGAGCGAGAGAGAGAGAAAGAGAGAGAGAGACACACACACACACAAGAGAGAGACACACAGAGAGAGACAGAGGACTGATACACACAGAGAAAGCGAGAAAGACACACACAAACAGAGAGAGAGAGAGAGAGAGATTGATACACACAGAGAAAGAGAGAGAGAGACACACACACACACAGAAGACACACAAACACAGAGAGAGAGAGAATTGAGTGAGGCACACAAACACAGAGATAGAGAGATTGAGATGAGAGAGAGACACACACACACACACACACACACACAGAAGAGAGAGATAGAGAGAGAGAGAACACACAGCACACACATAAAGAGAGACACACACACACACACAGAGAGAGAGAGAGAGATTGAGTGAGAGAGAGACACACACACACACAGAAAGATAGAGAGACACAAACACAGAGAGAGAGATAAAGAGAGACAGATATCTACAATACAGAAACAAACAAGTGTGTACAACAGTTATGAAAATAATACAAAGGCCGTCAGTCAGGTTTCATCTCACACACACACACACACACACACACACACACACACACACACACACACACACACACACACACACAAACACACACACACACCACACACACACACACACACACACACAGTGAGCACTTTGTGACATCACTTCTATCTATCTATCTATCTATAGTGAGCTAGCCTAGCCTACCTACCTAGTCCTAGCTATCTATCTATCTATCTATCTATCTATCTATCTATCTATCTATTGGCTATCTAGCGATCTATCCTACCTATCTATCCTATCTATCTATCTATCTATCTATCTATCTATCTATCTATCTATCTATCGATCTATCTATCTATCTATCTATCTATCTATCTATCTATCTATCTATCTATCTATCTATCTATCTATCTATCTATCTATCTATCTATCTATCTATCTATCTATCTATCTATCTATCTATCTATCTATCTATCCTATCTATCTATCTATCTATCTATCTATCTATCTATCTATCTATCTATCTATCTATCTATCTATCTATCTATCATCTATCTATCTATCTATCTTATCTGTCTACTATCTATCTACTTTATCAATTCTTTTATCTATTCCTATCTATCTACACTATCTATCTATCTATCGATCTATCTATCTATCTATCTATCTATCTATCTATCTATCTATCTATCTACCTACCTACCTACCTACCTATCCTACCTATCTACCTATCTATCTATCTATCTATCTATCTATCTATCTATCTATCTATCTATCTATCTATTCTATCTATCTATCTATCTATCTATCTATCTATCTATCTATCTATCTATCTATCTATCTATCTATCTATCTATCTATCTATCTATCTATCTATCTATCTATCTATCTATCTATCTATCTATCTATCTATCTATCTATCTATCTATCTATCTATCTATCTATCTATCTATCTATCTATCTATCTATCTATCTATCTATCTATCTATCTATCTATCTATCTATCTATCTATCTATCTATCTATCTATCTATCTATCTATCTATCTATCTATCTATCTATCTATCTATCTATCTATCTATCTATCTATCTATCTATCTATCTATCTATCTATCTATCTATCTATCTATCTATCTATCTATCTATCTATCTATCTATCTATCTATCTTCTATCTATCTATCTATCTATCTATCTATCATCTATCTAGTTATCTATCTATCATCGTCTATCTTCTATCTATCTATCTATCTATCTATCTATCTATCTATCTATCTATCTATTATCTATCTATGTTAATTTAATAAGGTATAATTAACATCTAATCATTCTATCATTTCTATCCTACTATCTCTCTAGAACAACAAAATGTCTTTCAAGAACATATTTGTTGGTATGTGGTTAAGTGGATGTGTTTCTACATTGTGATCTGTACGATGTTAAACATTAACCACATTTTTACACCCAACAAATCCGTCAAAGACGAAACGGATTCCGAACTGTTTTTCCGCTGCGTCCTCTTAAGTGCACTTCAGGAATCCAGACAGTCAGTGCTGGTTATGATAAACTAGTCCCCGGACTCCTCCAGTGCAGTCTATTCGTGTGTGTGTGTGTGTGTGTGTGTGTGTGTGTGTGTGTGTGTGTGTGTGTGTGTGTGTGTGTGTGTGTGTGTGTGTGTGTGTGTGTGTGTGTGGGTGCGTCTCTGAAACAGCTGGCAGGTCCATACGCAGTCGCACTGACGAGGACCGGGCGATGATGAATAGCTGGGAGAGGTCAAAGGTCATGGGCTCGGCTTCCTGGTATTTGAGAAGACAGAGACCACTAGGTTGGGCCTGTGTGTGTGTGTGTGTGTGTGTGTGTGTGTGTGTGTGTGTGTGTGTGTGTGTGTGTGTGTGTGTGTGTGTATGTGTGTGTGTGTGTGTGTGTGTGTGTGTGTGTGTGTGTGTGTGTGTGTGTGTGTGTGTGTGTGTGTGTGTGTGTGTGTGTGTGATATATCACATCAGTTGGGAGGTCACTGAGTTGTAAGAACGGTTTTCTCACAGAAAGAGAGAGAATACAGTTTAATGTATTGTGGACTAGGGGGCCTCTTTCAGACACACACACACCACACACACACACCACACACACACACACACACACACACACACACATACACACGTATCCCAACAGGGTTCTGACACCAGCTGTGATTCTCACTGTTGTATCTGTTAAGCCTATTTGGTGGTTGGCAGTGTGTGTGTGTGTGTGTGTGTGTGTGTGTGTGTGTGTGTGTGTGTGTGTGTGTGTGTGTGTGTGTGTGTGTGTGTGTGTGTGTGTGACAATACACAACGTTTCGAGTGTAATGGCATGACTCACTTTGAAAAGACACTGTCAGGGAAAAAGAAAAAAGATAAGGAAGGAAAAAGAAGGGAAACAGGAGAATTTAAGAAGGAGGAGAGGAAAAAAAAGGGAGGAGAAAGTGAAGGAAAGTATTTATTGGGGGGGGGCAGCAGGGGTATAAGTGAGAAGTGATAAGTAAGAAGACAGAAGGAAGATGGAGAGAAAAAAGAGTGAAGGAAGGAGAAGTAGTATTACTTGGGGTGGAAATAAACTGAGGAAAAGAGAAAAGATATTGGAGGACAGATGGAGAGAATAAAAGGGAAGCAAAATAGTAATGAAAGAAAAAACGAGGGAAAATGTGACATAATGGAAGAGAGATAGTAAGTTAGGGAGGAAAAAGAAGGAGAAATGAGGTTTAAATAAAGGCCAGGGAAAGCTTAAGTTAAGGAGGTTGAGAGACAGAGAGAGAGACACACACACAGCGAAAGAGAGACACACACAGAGAGAGAGAGAGAGAGAGACAGAAAGAGAGAGAGAGACACAGAAAGATAGGCATGCAGAGAGAGAGAGAGAGAGAGAGAGAGAGAGACAGAAAGAGCGAGACACACAAACACAGAGAGAGAGAGAGAGAGACATACACACAGAGAAAGAGAGACACACACAGAAAGAAAGACACAGAGAGAGAGAGAAATGAGAGAGAGAGTAAAAGAGAGACACACATACACACAGAGAGAAAGAGACACACAAAGAGAGAGAGAGACACAGAAAGAGAGACATGCAAAGAGAGAGAGAGAGACAGAAAGAGCGAGACACACAAACACACACACACAGAGAGAGAGACATACACACACAGAGAAAGAGAGACACACACAGAAAGAAAGACAGAGAGAGAGAGAGAAATGAGAGAGAGAGTAAAAGAGAGACACACATACACACAGAGAGAAAGAGACACACAAAGAGAGAGAGAGACACAGAAAGAGAGACATGCAAAGAGAGACAGAAAGAGAGAAAGAGCAAGACACATAAACACAGAGAGAGAGAGAGACATACACATAGAGAAAGAGAGACACACACAGAAAGAAAGACAGAGAGAGAGAGAGAGAGAGAGACACACAGACACACACAGACACACACAAACACACACACACAACACACACACACACACACACACACACACAGGTTTCATCTCACACACACACACACACACACACACACACACACACACACACACACACACCAAATGAGTGAGCAAGAAAACTTTGTCTACCTATCTATCTATCTATCTATCTATATCTATCTATCTATCTATCTATCTATCTATCTATCTATCTATCTATCTATCTATCTATCTATCTATCTATCTAAAATAAATAAATAAAAACATTAGTAAACTTAGTCACACTTCCTCATAAATCTGCTTTATAGTGAGTTATAAAGGACTCTTACAGTCTCATAAAACATTAAACTGCTCAGGGTTTTTATACACACACACATAAATTCCTGTTTTTATTCACACGCCACTGAAACGTGAACAACACACAAATCGCACACATGATGCCTGTGCGCTACACAACTCGCCGTAAACACCTGTTTATTCACAACAGAGCTGTTTCTGGATTCTGTTTGATCTCTGTGTGTTATATGTGTGTAATGTCTGTGTTTTGCGTGTGTTATGTGTTATATGTGTGTAATGTCTGTGTTTTATATGTGTGTATATGTGTTTTATATGTTCTGTGTGTGTTGTGTGTTATATGTGTGTAATGTCTGTGTTTTGTGTGTTATATGTGTGTAATGTCTGTGTTTTATGTGTTGTGCTGTGTTTATCTGGGTAATGTCTGTGTTTTCCTTGTGATGTTATGTGTGTGTGTGTTCTGTGTGTATTGTGTTGTATGTGTTATGTGTTGTCTCTGTGTGTGTGGTATGTGTGTTATGTGTGTATTGTGTGTATGTCTGTCTGTGTTATCACCTGTGTTTTATGTGTTATGTGTGTGTGTGTGTTCTCTGTGTGTATGTGTGTGTTTATATGTGTGTGTGTGTGTGTGTTTAATATGTTCTGTGTGTATGTTATTCTGTGTTTGTTGTGTGTGTGTGTATGTGTGTGTGTTATGTGGTGTATGTGTGTTTGTGTGTTAATGTCTTATGTGTGTAATGTCTGTGTTTTATGTGTTATATGTGTGTGTGTGTGTTATATGTGTGTTATATGTGTGTAATGTCTGTGTTTTATGTGTTATATGTGTGTAATGTCTGTGTTTTATGTGTTATATGTGTGTTGGTGTGTATTGTGTGTATGTCTGTGTTTTGTGTTAATGTACTGTTATATGTGTGTAATGTGTGTATGTAGGGCTGTGTTATATAGTGTGTAATGTCGTGTTATATGTGTGTTATAGTGTGTAATGTGTGTTATGTGTTATATGTGTGTTATATGTGTGTAATGTCTGTGTTTTGTGTGTTATATGTGTGTAATGTCTGTGTTTTATGTGTTATATGTGTGTAATGTCTGTGTTTTGTGTGTTATATGTGTGTAATGTCTGTGTTTTATGTGTTATATGTTATATGTGTGTATATGTGTGTAATGTCTGTGTTTTATGTGTGTTTTATGTGTGTATGTGTGTAATGTGTGTGTGTTTTATATGTGTGTAATGTCTGTGTTTTATGTGTTATATGTGTGTAATGTCTGTGTTTTATGTGTTATATGTGTGTTATATGTGTGTTATATGTGTGTAATGTCTGTGTTTTATGTGTTATATGTGTGTAATGTCTGTAATGTGTTTATATGTGTGTTATGTGTGTATATGTGTGTTGTGTAATGTCTGTGTTATATGTGTGTGTATATATGTGTGTAATGTCTGTGTTATATGTGTGTGTTATATGTGTGTAATGTCTGTGTTTTAT
>JACRUU010000014.1:9645555-9665555 GCA_030449085.1 Kryptopterus vitreolus
AATGACTGAGTTGGTGAGTGAATGAATGATTAATTTGGTGAGTTAGTGAATGAGTGTGTCAGTGAATGAATGGCTGAGTTGGTGAGTGAATGAATGATTCATTTGGTGAGTGAATTAGTGTGTGAGTGAAAGAATGGCTGAGTTGGTGAGTGAATGAATGATTCATTTGGTGAATGAATGGCTCAGTTGGTGAGTGAATGAATGATTCATTTGGTGAGTGAATGAATTATCATTTGGTGAGTGAATGAGTGAGCACCTAACATGAGCTTGATCTAAAACATCACTAGATCTAGCTAAACTAAGCCTGGTTATCGGGACGTAAATGACCCTCGTGTGTAAATATAAACGCGCCTATAAACTGCACTGAAATTCCATATTCGGGAAAGGTGTACGGGATGTGTGTTAGAGAGAGGGAGAGAGAGGGAGAGAGGGAGAGAGGGAGAGAGGGAGAGAGGGAGAGAGATTCCATCTAGCATGAAGCCACAGCTGCAGAAATATGGAGAGTGTAAGACGGATGGCGCTCGTCAGCATCTCGGCCAACAGGGAAACACGTCTTTCGGGAGCCAGCGGCGTTTAAGGGGGGGGGGTGCTCGGGGGCGGGGTGCTGCATTTCTCTTCTTTCCCAAGAACAAGATCGGGTCCCCTTTCTAAACAGCTCCATATGCTCGAGTGTGAGAGGAATAAAAGCAGGACAGATGAGACGAGACGAGCGAACCAGCTGCAGGATTGCAACGTTTCAGCATCTTAAGAGGGGGAGGAAAAGAAAAGAAAAAAAGGGGGGGTATGGAGGGAGGGGTTGAGGGGGTGTAATGTATTTAGCAGAAAGGCGCAGCAATAAAACCCTCGGGGTCTGGAGATGCCTGCATAGCGGAATGTGAGCGCTGTGGTTTTTAAGTGGAACATTAAGAAAAAAAAAGGGGCGGAAAGAAGTTGAATGAGTGAAACACTGAGAGACTGGTGATGAGTGAAATGAGATAATGAGGTGAGTGAGTGAGTGAATGAGACACTCAGAGTAGGAAGACGTAAGGGATTGAGATGAAATGGTGAGGGAGGGAGTGAAGGAAAACAGTGAGGGTGTGGAAAAATGAGATAGTAATGAGATAATGAAGGAAAAGAGGCGAGTAAACGAGTGTGATGAAATGGTGATGAGTGTGGAATAACGAGATGCTGAGGGAAATAGTGAGAGGAAGGAGAGTAATGAGACAATCTGAATAGAATCAGCCGAAAGTGCGAGCGAGGGATTGAGATGAAATGGTGAGAGAGTGGGGATTACAGTGATTAAGTGAATGAAATAAGTTAATGGTTTGGTGAGTGAATGAGTGAATAAATTAATGCATGAGTGAATTATTGAGTTGGTCAGTGAGTGACTGAATGTTTGATTTGGTGAGCGAGTGAATTAATGAGTTAGTGAATGAGCGAATAAAGGGTTGGGTTGGTGAGTGAATGAGTGAATTACTGAGCTGTGAATGAATGAATGATTAAGTTGGCTGGTGAGTGAATGAATGATTGAGTTAGTGAGTGAATGATTGAGTTGGTCAGTAAGTGAATGAATGAATGAATGTGTGAGTGAGTGAATGATTGAGTTGGTGGATGAATGCATGAATGATTGAGTTGGTCAGTGAGTGAATGAATGATTGAGTTAAATGGTGAGTGAATGAATGATTAAGTTGGTCAGTGAGTAAATTAATGTGTAAGTGAGTGAATGATTGAGTTGGTGGATGAATGGATGAATGATTGAGTGAATGAATGATTGAGTTGGTGAGTGAATGAATGAATGCTTGGGATGGTGAGCGAGTGAATGCATGATTTGAGTTAGTGAGTGAATGAATGGGTTGGTGAGTGAGTGAATGAGTGAATTACTGAGCTGTGAATGAATGAATGAATGAATAATTGAGTTGGTGAGCAAGTGAATGGGTGAATTACTAAGTTGTCAGTGAGTCAGTGAATGAATGATTGGGTTGGTGATTGATTAAATGAATGAATGATTGGGATGGTGAACAAGTGAATGAATGATTTGAGTTAGTGAGTGAATGAATGATCGGGTTGGTGAGTGAGTGAATTAGTAAATTACTGAGCTGTGACTGACTGAAGGAATAAATGAATGATTGGGTTGGTGAGTGAGTGAATGAATGATTAGGTGGGTGAGTGAGTGAATGAATGATTGAGTTGGTGAGTGAGTGAATGGATGATTGGGATGGTAAACAAGTGAATGAATGATTTGAGTTAGTGAGTGAATAAATGATTGGTTTGGTGAGTAACTAAATGAATGAATGATTGGGTTGGTGAGTGAGTGAATGAATGATCGGGTTGGTGAGTGAGTGAATTAGTGAATTACTGAGCTGTGACTGAATGAATGATTGGGTTGGTGAGTGAGTGAATTAGTGAATTACTGAGCTGTGACTGACTAAATGAATGATTGGGTTGGTGAGTGAGTGAATGAATGATTGGGTTGGTGAGTGAGTGAATGAATGGGTTGGTGAGTGAGTGAATGGATGATTGGGATGGTAAACAGTGAATGAATGATCAGTGAGTGAATGATTGGGTTGGTGAGTGAATGAATGATCGGGTTGGTGAGTGAGTGAATTAGTGAATTACTGAGCTGTGACTGACTGACTGAATGATTGGGTTGGTGAGTGGGTGAGTGAGTGAATGATTGGGTTGATGAGTGAGTGAGTGAATGATTGGGTTGGTGAGTGAGTGAATGAATGATTGGGTTGGTGAGTGAGTGAATGATGAGTGATGATGATGATTGGGTTGGCGAGTGAGTGAGTGAATGATTGGGTTGGTGAGTGAGTGAGTGAATGATTGGGTTGGTGAGTGAGTGAGTGAATGATTGGGTTGGTGAGTGAGTGAGTGAATGATTGGGTTGGTGAGTGAGTGAGTGAGTGAATGATTGGGTTGGTGAGTGAGTGAGTGAATGATTGGGTTGGTGAGTGAGTGAGTGAATGATTGGGTTGGTGAGTGAGTGAGTGAATGATTGGGTTGGTGAGTGAGTGAGTGAATGATTGGGTTGGTGAGTGAGTGAGTGATTGGTGAGATGATTGGGTTGGTGAGTGAGTGAGTGAATGATTGGGTTGGTGAGTGAGTGAGTGAATGATTGGGTTGGTGAGTGAGTGAGTGAATGATTGGGTTGGTGAGTGAGTGAGTGAATGATTGGGTTGGTGGGTGAGTGAGTGAATGATTGGGTTGGTGAGTGAGTGAATGAATGATTGGGTTGGTGGGAGTGAGTGAGTGAATGATTGGGTTGGTGAGTGAGTGAGTGAATGATTGGGTTGGTGAGTGAGTGAGTGACTGAGGACTTGTTGGTGAGTGCGTGAGTGATTGAAATGATGATTGGTGAGTGAGTGAATGATTATGGGTTGGTGAGTGATGAGTGATTGGTGATTGGGTTGAGTGAGGTGATTGGGTTGAATTAGTGTTACGAGTGAGTGATTGGGTTGGTGAGTGAGTGAGTGGGTGAGTGAGTGATGATGGGGTTGGTGAGTGAGTGAATGATTGGGTTGGGAGGATGGAATGATTGGGGTTGGAGTGAGTGAGTGAGTGAATGATTGTGGTGAGTTGATGAGTTGGGTTGGTGAGTGAGTGAGTGAATGATTGGGTTGGTTGGTGAGTGAGTGAATGAATGATGAGTGAGTGATTGACGTGAGTGATAGTGAATGATTGGGTTGGCGAGTGAGTGAGTGATAAGTGAGTGGGTTGGTGAGTGAGTGAGTGAATGATTGGGTTGGTGAGTGAGTGAGTGAATGATTGGGTTGGTGAGTGAGTGAGTGAATGATTGGGTTGGTGAGTGAGTGAATGATTGGGTTGGCGAGTGAATGTGAGTGAGTGAATGATTGGGTTGGTGAGTGAGTGAATGAATATGTTTTCACGTTTATTATCAGGGATATAAAGTGTAATGTTAGATTGTGCGGTTGCTACGGCGATCTCCTTTCTGGTGTTTTTGTCTTCAGGGTGAAAACGAGATCAGGAGAGATTTAGACGGACACAAAGAGAAAGACAGGAAATGCAGAAAGGAAAAAAAAAGCTTCTGCTGATCATCCATCATTTTTTTTTTGAGAGTCGAACCTCAGATGGTGAATCATGAAAGAAGGCGCGACGTCGCCTGAGGAGAAAAACGTCACCGGCAAAAAAACGAGACGGAGAACAAACCTGCACTCGTCCTTTACAGTCTCAGCGAATGAATAATATAAAAAGAAGCCAACGTGCTTTACGTTTATTAATATGTCGACCGTGTGGAGAAAATCAGTGACACGATATAAACTAAATACACCAGGAATCGCTTGTGAGCTTTTATAAGAATTCATTCATTCATTCATCTTCTACTGCTTTATCCGATCTTCCCTCGGGTCACGGGGAGTCTGTGTCTATCTCAGGCGTCTATGGGCATTAAGGCAGGATACACCCTGGATGGAATGCCAACCCATCCACAGGACACACACACACACACACACACACATTCATACAAGGTGCCAAGGTGCCAATCAACCTACCGTGCATGTTTTTGGACCGGGGGAGGAAACCGGAGAACCCGGAGAAAAACCCCCTGAGGCACGGGGAGAACATGCACAACTCCACACACACATGGCCGAGACGGGAATCGAACCCGGACCCTGGCGGTGTGAGGCGAACATGCTAACCACTAAACCACTGTGCACCTGTTATAAGAATGTTTTAGTAAATGAATATATTAATGTTATAAATATGTACATTTCATACAAAATCTTTCCTTTTAATAAATGCTTATTTTAATATTAATTTCTTGTTATTTTGTTTAGTGTTGGTTTGAAGTGTAAAATATGGGACGTGGCTCCTTTAAGAATTGTGTTCCGGTTGCTTTTCCATATAAACTGGTGATACGGTGTTTAGGTTATACGGAAGCGCTTTATTGCGTTCAGTAAAAATGCGCTTTATTGCAGTAATACGGATTTGGGAATGCGATGCGCTTGCGTAAGGTTCCATACGGTAATATACGCTAATATAGTGAGGAGATCGTACCTGTTGTGAATGCGCAGCTAGGGGGCGTCATTGGGGAAGTGTGTGTGGATGCACTGAACGTTTATTTATTTATTTATTTGTTGTTCGGGTTTCGTTCATTCATTCGCACAACTTCTCGCCGACGACGCAGAGTGAAGGAGCAGATCGCTCACATAGTAACACACACTGCACTATAACGCCTTAATAACATTAGTGCCATTAAAGTCAATTTGCATTAACGCATTATTAACTTTGACAGTCCTGTTTATTACATATATATATATATATATATATATATATATATATATATATGGGCAGAAAATACAAATATAAAATGTCCCTCCATCGCCTGTGTGTACATGTTTGTGCCGGGGTGTGTTTTGAAACGCGCTCCTCTCTCTGCATCTAATATCAGATGCGAATTAGTGAGTGAGATGTTTGCCATGGCAGCGGAGAGAGCCGATGCGCTCGGTTCGATCGCTCGGCCGGAGAAAGACGCACGACTGTTTCGTTAACCCTCCTTTCATTAGCCTGGCCTTTACTTTAATAAACAAGTGCTGAATATATATATATATATATATATATATATATATATATAAATATATATATATATATATATTATATATATAAACCTAAGGAAGTGCATGCCGAGTGGCTCACACACACACACACACACACACACACACACACCACACACAGTGAATCTAAAAAAGGTCCAATGCTAATAGGAAGTTTTAAAGTGATAAATTTACATGTACATCATTTGGCAGATGTCCTTGTCCAGAGCGACTTACAACCGAGCAATAGAGGGTTAAGGGCCCCGCTTAAGGGCCCACCAGTGGCAGCTGATTTCAACCTCTGGTCCTTAACCACCGCGCTTCCCCCCGGATTCCATCCTGTGAAGGTTACAGAACAGAAACGCTTCCAAATATGAGTTTTTCGTCTACAGCGTACAAGGTCTTTTCCTCTCCGAGCGCAGACGAAAGGTCACGCCGCCAAAAATAGACACGTCGCGTCAGGAGTTTCGGTACCCGAAGTCGTTTTTGGAAGTCACCGAGTCAGCAGCGCACAAACGCAGACGATTTTTACCCCTTTCGCAACACAGTAACGTGTCGTTTACAGCGATGCATTAGTGATACACATTATATTTACATACGTATAGAGAGAGATGTACAGACGCTCCTCAGCGTACAAACAAACACTTTACGAACTGTAAACAAAGTAAAATTTGTTCGGATTGAAAAAAAAAAAAATATATATATATATATATATATATATATATATATATATATATATATAAAATATAACTTAATGTTTTTCTCTGTAACTATTTGTAGCTGTTTACTTTTATTTACTCCCCAACATATATATATATATATATATATAGGGGGCACGATGGCTTAGTGGTTAGCACATTCGCCTCACACCTCCAGGATCAGGGTTCGATTCCCCGTGTCTCAGGGGGTTTTTTTCTCCGGGTTCTCCGGTTTCTCTGGTCCTCCCCCGGTCCAAAAACATGCACGGTAGGTTGATTGGCACCTTGGAAAATTGTTGCTAGTGTATGAATGTGTGTGTGTGTGTGTGTGTGTGTTGTGTGTGTGTGTGTGTGTGTGTGTGTGTGTGTGTGTGTGTGTGTGTGTGTGATGGGTTGGCATTCCATCCAGGGTGTATCCTGCCTTAATGCCCATAGACGCCTGAGATAGACACAGACTCCCCGTGACCCGAGGGAAGATCGGATAAAGCGGTAGAAGATGAATGAATGAATGAATATATATATATATATCTATATATATATATATATATATATACTGATACTTATATAAGAATAAGAAAGAAAATGAGTCCCTTTTTCAGATCAGTCCGAAATTGTAATAATATCACTATTTTATAAATGTTATTTCACTCAGACGCTTCTCGGATCTCAGGCCCAGCTGCGAGTCTGCTCCGTGCTTCCGGAGCCGCCAGATGTTTTCACCACGGAGCAACGCCACGCGGCGGCTCTACGGCGGCGCTTTGTGAATTTATGACGAGCAGTGCGGAAATGGTGCTAAAAATGATTTGTTGGCAGACTCCTAAAAATCCCGGCGCCAATGTAAAGTACACAAAGGAACGTTCGCTATGGACAAATAACGATCCCAGTCGATTTTGGGTGCGTGTCTACAATCTGTTTTTGGGGGTTTTCATTTCTGAACGCAATAAAGCGCTTCCGTATAACCTAAACACCGTATCACCAGTTTATATGGAAAAGCAACCGGAACACAATTCTTAAAGGAGCCACGTCCCATATTTTACACTTCAAACCAACAATAAACAAATAACATTGTCATTAACAAGAAATTACTATTAAAAAATAATTTCCAGAGTAAAATAAAATATCAAATAATTAATCATTTTATTAAACGCAGAGATTTTTGGGAGAAATGTATATATAATTATAACATCTGTTACAGAGCATCAGAAACATACATTCATCTTCTAGCGCTTTATCCGATCTTCCCTCGGGTCACGGGGAGTCTGTGTCTATCTCAGGCGTCTATGGGCATTAAGGCAGGATACATCTTGGATGGAATGCCAACCCATCGCAGGACACACACACACACACACACACACACATTCACACACACACACTAGGGACAATTTTCCAAGGTGCCAATCAACCTACCGTGCATGTTTTTTGGACCGGGGGAGGAAACCGGAGAACCCGGAGAAAAAAAACCCCCTGAGACACGGGGAGAACATGCACAAACTCCACACACACATGGCCGAGACGGGAATCGAACCTGGACCCTGTCGGTGTGAGGGTATTGAAAATGTGTGATTAATGCAGGATTAATAAGAATTCAATATAAATATATAAATATATAAATATATAAATATATACAGCGAGAGAAAAAAGAGAGACAGAGATGAGATTTTGAGCTGCACTTCTGAATAGTCTTTTAATGTCTGAAAAAGAAAAACTTTTTTGGATTCTAGATTCCCCTCTCTCTCTCTCTCTCTCTCTCTCACACACACACACACACACACACCACACACACACACACACACACACACACACTCACACACGCACTTTTTTTCTCATCTCATTGTCTATCATGTTCCCTCTCATAGTCAATTCAGTCACTTCCTTGGCACCCAAACCCCTGCCTCTCTCTCTCACTCTCTCTCTCTCACACACACACACACACACACACACACACACACACACACACACGCTGGAACAAAGGCCTTAAGAGTGGTGCCTCAGCCTTCGGGCTATCCAGATAAAGGAATAGAAGCTCTTTGTATTCTTCTGTTTGCTGCTAAAGGAAGGCATTCCTCGCATTCCTCTGCATTAAGTGCGACCTCATCATCGCCGCCCGTTACCCACGATGCTCTGGGTGAGAAACGCACAGCTGGGGTAAAAAAAAAAAACCCTCCGACACCGCAGTGCCCGGTAGGCATAACGGCGAATCAAGGCAAGGGATTGTAAAGGAAAGCTGGTCATCTCTGTTCTTACAGAGAGTGGGAAATGACCACACACACACACACACACACACACACACACCACACACACCAATGGATAAGTGAGTATGACTGTATACGCTGTGACTTTCATTAATCTTCACTAAGCGCTTTTTTTTGCTGCTCGGGGTCCCGGAGGATCCTGCGAACGCCGAGGCCTTCAGTCCAACATAATATTCCCAGACTGGACTCCACACACACACACACACACACACACACACACACACACACACACACACTGATACAGTGTCTACTCCACATACTTGCATGTTTTTTAGGAGGTTGGAAGAAACCACAGATTCCTGAGGAAACCCATGGGGACGAAAAAATATTCATCCAACTTTCCAGGATCCGTCCTGCAGCACATTATTGCTTTTTTTATTATTATTCATGGATATTGTGTGTGTGTGTGTGTGTGTGTGTGTGTGTGTGTGTGTGTGTGTTGTACGATTCTAATAACGATACCTTTGCATGTCCCTAAAAAACCCTCCTTGGTCATATAAACACTCCCTGTAAAATGATTGACAGGTATTAGGATGAGGAGGTGGGATTAGAGGGTTTTTTCTTTCTTCCCCCGGACCAGGTGTTGAACATCCCGTGCCAAAGAACCGATTTTTATCGCATCCTAATGCATGCTGGGAATCTGCTCATGTGGGGACTTTCTGAATCAAAACATTGTTATTCGCCTTTTTTTTTTTGCCGCCTCCGAACTCGTCAGAAATCCACTCGAACCTTCGCACAAGTCCGTGAAAGGCCGCGATTGTTTCCGATGTTTTTCACGATTGGATTTCACAGTGGAAAGCAGATTCATTTTAATAAATAAATAAATAATTGTAGGAGCAGAAGCCCTTCGGCCAGGACAAGAAAACCTCGAGACCTCGGGACCCGCGGGACCCAGCGACCAATGAGGAATATATCAATGTGTGTGGGGCTTGTGGGAGAATACAATTATTCACAGGATTCCTGTAATATGGTCTTAAAAATATATATATATATATATATATATATATTATATATATATATATATATATATATATATATATATATATATATATATATATATATATATATATATATATAGGGGGCACGGTGGCGTTAGTGGTTAGCACGTTCGCCTCACACCGCCAGGATCCGGGTTCGATTCCCGTCTCGGCCATGTGTGTGTGGAGTTTGTGTGCATGTTCTCCCCGTGCCTCAGGGGGTTTTTCTCCGGGTTCTCCGGTTTCCTCCCCCCCGGTCCAAAAACATGCACTGGTAGGTTGATTGGCACCTTGGAAAATTGTCCCTAGTGTATGAATGTGTGTGTGTGTGTGTGTGTGTTGTGTGTGTGTGTGTGTGTGTGTGTGCCCTGCGATGGGTTGGCATTCCATCCAGGGTGTATCCTGCCTTAATGCCCATAGACGCCTGAGATAGGCACAGACTCCCCGTGACCCGAGGGAAGATCGGATAAAGCGGTAGAAAATGAATGAATGAATGAATGAATGAATATCTATATATATATATATATATATATATATATATATATATATGCCACCTAGTGGACAAATGAAAGTAATGAAGTGTAATTCATTCATTCATTCATTCATCGTCTGCCACTATATACGATCACGGGGAGTCTGTGTTTATCTCAGGTGTCTATGGGCATTAAGGAGGATACACTCTGGATGGAATGCCAACCCACCACACACACACACACACACACACACACACACACAAAACACATTCATACACTAGGGACAATTTTCAAGGTGCAAATCAACCGACCGTGCATGTTTTTGGACCGGGGGAGGAAACCGGAGAACCCGGAGAAAAAACCCCCTGAGGCACGGGGAGAACATGCACAAACTCCACACACACATGGCCGAGACGGGAATCGAACCCGGACCCTGGCGGTGTGAGGCGAACGTGCTAACCACTAAACCACCGTGCACTGGTACTTTTATACAGTCAATGAAAATTAACACAACTTATTACATTTTGAATTTGTAATCTGTAATCTATTATATTTATAAAGTAACATTCACAATGCTGAAAACAGTCATACGGAAAGCGTCTCCAGTGGTGAAAAACAAAAGCCAAAACATCAACAGGATTTTACGTAAAAAAATGTGGCCAATTTTTGTTTCATTATAATTGTCAATCGTTAGACTCCGCCCACATGCCTTATAAGGCATGTACATGCAGTACAATGTGCATGTTCTAAGTGGCGTAATGAGCCAAATATATTCACATTTCACTCGTCTGCTCGTTCTGGCTCGTATGTTCGTCCCAGATGCAAATACGATTAAAAAAACGATAAAAAACGAGTGTGTAAAAGAATTTAATGATGATACATGAACTTGTGGTTTTGTTCGTCATGTGTCTACTACACGGGAATCCCCCCCCCCCCCGCTCCGACACCAACCCCCCCCCCCCCCCCCCCCCCCATGATTCAGATCCTGATTCTCGTCCAAACTATGAGTAACAGATGATTCATTAGTCTTGACATGACTCGGTGGATTTCTGTCATTTCGAAATCTGGTTTGAAGGAACTGGTCTTCCTTAAAAAAGAAATGCTGCAATATTGCATTTCCTGCATGCACACACACACACACACACACACACACACACACACACAACACGTAGTAATGTCATGTGTAAAGTAACTCATTCCTCAGGTCGAAGTGTAGATATTAGGGTTTAAAACGACTTCTGTAGAGTAAAAGTGTAAAAAAAATGGTTTTAAAATCACTTAAGGTATAAAAGTAATGTACGGAGGAGAAAATGCCCTTAAGGATAAATAATTCACTACTTTATTGAAGCGTCTCTCTACAGAACTCACTGGTAGATAGATAGATAGATAGATAGATAGATAGAAGATAGATCCATCTATCTATTCATCCATTCATCTGTCTTCCATCCATCCATCCAACCACATGTTTGTGTGTCTAACCATCTACCTACCTACCTACCTAT
Organism: Kryptopterus vitreolus; assembly: GCA_030449085.1. NCBI lineage: Eukaryota > Metazoa > Chordata > Actinopteri > Siluriformes > Siluridae > Kryptopterus > Kryptopterus vitreolus. The sequence continues at coordinate 9,656,989 of JACRUU010000014.1, forward strand.
CTATCTATCTATCTATCTATCTATCTCTATCTATCTATCTATTATCTATCTATCTATCTATCTATCTATCTATCTATCTATCTATCTAATGAGAGAGAGAGAGAGAGAGAGTGAGAGACAGTGAGAGAGAGAACTGAGAGAGAGAGAGAGAAAGAGAGAGAGAGCAAGAGAAACATTGAGAGAGAGAGAGAAAAGAGAGAGAGTGAGAGAGAGAGTGAGAGATAGAAAGTGAGAGAGAGTGGGGGGATAGAGAGAGTGAGAGAGAGTGAGGGTATAGATAGAGTGAGAGAGAGTGAGCGAGAAAGAGAGCGAGAGACCGTGATAGTGAGAGAGATAGAGAGTGAGAGAGTATAGAGAGAGAAAGAGGAGAGAGAGAGATAGAGAGAGAGTGAGAAATAGAAAGTGAGAGAGTGGGGGATAGAGAGAGTGAGAGAGAAAAAGAGTGAGAGACTGTGGTAGTGAGAGAGAGATAGAGAGTGAGAGAGTGAAAGAGAGAGTGATAGAGATAGAGTGAGAGAGTGAAAGAGAGAGTGAGAGAGACAGAGTGAGAGATAGAAAGTGAGAGAGACAGAGTGAGAGATAGAAAGTGAGAGAGAGTGGGGGGATAGACAGAGTCAGAGAGAGTGAGAGAGAAAGAGATAGAGAGAGAGAGTGAGAGAGAGAGAGATAGAGAGAGTTCGAGAGACTGTGATAGTGAGAGAGAGAGAGATGAGAGAGTGAGAGAGAGAGAGAGTGAGAGAGAGAGAGATAGAGAGATGAGAGAGAGAGATGAGATAGAGAGATAGAGAGAGTGAGAGCGAGAGACTGTGATAGTGAGAGAGAGAGAGAGAGAGAGAGAGAGATAGTGAGAGAGAGAGAGAGTGTGAGAGAGAGAGAGAGAGAGTGAGAGAGAGAGAGAGAGAGTGAGGGCGAGAGACTGTGATAGTGAGAGAGAGAGAGAGAGAGAGATAGAGAGAGAGTGAAGAGAGAGAGAGATGCGAGAGATAGAGAGAGAGAGTGAAAGAGAGAGTGAGAGAGAGTGAGTGAAAGAGAGAGTGAGATATAGAGAGAGTGAGAGAGAGAGAGAGAGAGTTAAAGCCCTTTCTTGTTTCTATGGTTACCAGCCTTCTTGCTTTCCCGTGGTCTTTTGGAAGAGTGTTAAAGTTAAATAATGAAGGTCATTTTCTTCTCTACTCTCGTTTTTTTCCCGTTTTATGGACACAGACGTGACATTCAACTCGCTATCTGTATTTTACAGAGAAACAATAGAGACAGGAAGACACACAGATAGATAGATAGATAGATAGATAGATAGATAGATAGATAGATAGATAGATAGATAGATAGATAGATAGTAGATAGATAGATAGATATAGATAGATAGATATATATAGATAGAGAGATAGATAGATAGATAGATAGATAGATAGATAGATAACTAGATAGATAGATAGATAGATAGCTAGATAGTCGAGATAGATAGATAGATAGATAGATAGATAGATAGATAGATAATATTGGATGGATAGATAGATAGACATATCATTATTGATAAACAGATAGATATATAGACAGTAATATGCAGACAGACAGACAGAGTGAAAACAAGACAGATATATAGATAGATAGACAGACAGACAGACAGAGCGATTGCCAGATGGGCAAATAGATAGATATAAACGGTTTATAAGTCGACATATTGGTTCATATGATGAACGAGTAGACGGACATGTATTCAAACAGACAGACAGACAGACAGATGCGCAGAGAGAAAACAGACAGACAAACAGATAGACAGACAGATACAGAGAACCAAATACCACCTGAAGAATTCCATTGTCAGCTCGGCCAAAGGCACAGGATCGCGGCGCTCTACGGTACTGCGCAGCGAAGCATCGCCTTCAAAAAACCCAGCAGCCAAAATAAACACTGACACCAAAACACCACTCTTAACCAAAACACTACACTCTTAACCAAAACACCACACTCTTAAACCAAAACACCACACCCGAAACACCACTCTTAACCAAAACACCACACTCTTAACCAAAACACCACACTCTAAACCAAAACACCACACTCTAAACCAAAACACCACACTCTTAACCAAAACACCACACTCTTAAACCAAAACACTACAGTCTTAACCAAAACACCACACTCTAAACCAAAACACCACACTCTAAACCAAAACACCACACTCTAAACCAAAACACCACACTCTAAACCAAAACACCACACTCTAAACCAACACACCACACTAACCAAAACACCACACTCTTAACCAAAACACCACACTCTTAACCAAAACACCACACTCTTAACCAAAACACCACACTCTAAACCAAAACACCACACTCTTAACCAAAACACCACACTCTAAACCAAAACACCACACTCTTAACCAAAACACCACACTCTAAACCAAAACACCACACTCTAAACCAAAACACCACACTCTAAACCAAAACACCACACTCTAAACCAAAACACCACACTCTAACCACCAAAACACCACACTCTAAACCACACTCTAACCAAAACACACAGTCTAACCAAAACACACAGTCTTAACCAAAACACCTCTAAACCAAAACACCACTCTTAACCAAAACAATACATTCTAAACCAAAACACCACAGTCTTAACCAAAACACCACACTCTAAACCAAAACACCACACTCTAAACCAAAACACCACACTCTAAACCAAAACACCACACTCTAAACCAAAACACCACACTCTAAACCAAAACACCACACTCTAAACCAAAACACCACACTCTAAACCAAAACACCACACTCTAAACCAAAACACCACACTCTAAACCAAAACACCACACTCTAAACCAAAACACCACACTCTTAACCAAAACACCACACTCTTAACCAAAACACCACAGTCTTAAAAAATACCAAAACACACTACACTCTAACAACCAAAACACCACACAAAACCACCCACACTTAACCAAAACACCACACAAACCCCACCTCTAAACCACCACACCACAACACTCTAAACCAAACTAAAACAAAAACCCACAAACCAAAACACCACACGTCTTAACCAAACCACCACACTCTTAACCAAAACACCACACGCAACCACGCTCTAAAAGAACCAAAAACACCAACTCCAAACCACAAAACACCACACTCTTAACCAAAACAACCCACACTCGAGAAAACAAACCAAACCTTAACCAAAACACTACACTCTTAACCACCAAAACACCACACTCTAATCCAAAACACCACACTCTTAACCAAAACGCCACACTCTTAACCAAAACGCCACACTCTTAACCAAAACGCCACACTCTTAACCAAAACACCACAGTCTTAACCAAAACACACTCTTAACCAAAACTCTTAACCAAAACACCACAAAACTCTTAACCAAAACACCACACTCTTAACAAAACACCACAGTCTTAACCAAAACACTACACTCTTAACCAAAACACCACACTCTAATCCAAAACACCACAGTCTTAACCAAAACACTACACTCTTAACCAAAACACTACAGTCTTAACCAAAACACCACACTCTAAACCAAAACACCACACTCTTAAACCAAAACACCACACTCTTAATTAACCAAAACACCACACTCTTAACCAAAACACCACACTCTTAACCAAAACACCACACTCTAAACCAAAACACCACACTCTAACCCCCAAAACAACAAGTCTAAACAAAACACACACTTAACCAAAACACCACACTCTTAACCAAAACACTACACTCTTAACCAAAACACCACACTCTAATCCAAAACACCACAGTCTTAACCAAAACACCACACTCTTAACCAAAACTCTTACACTCTTAACCAACTCTAACAAAACCACACTCTTCTAACCAAAACACCACACTCTTAAACCAAAACACCACACTCCAAAACACCACACTCTTAACCAAAACACCACACTCTTAACCAAAACACCACACTCTTAACCAAAACACCACACTCTTAACCAAAACACACCACACTCTTAACCAAAACACCACACTCTAACCAAAACACCACACTCTTAACCAAAACGCCACACTAAAACCAACTCTTAACAAAACACACTCTTAACCAAAACACCACACTCTTAACCAAAACACCACACTCTAATCCAAAACACCACAGTCTTAACCAAAACACTACACTCTTAACCAAAACACCACACTCTAATCCAAAACACCACAGTCTTAACCAAAACACTACACTCTTAACCAAAACACCACACTCTAATCCAAAACACCACAGTCTTAACCAAAACACTACACTCTTAACCAAAACACCACACTCTAATCCAAAACACCACAGTCTTAACCAAAACACCACTCTTAACCAAAACACCACACTCTAAACCAAAACACCACACTCTAAACCAAAACACCACACTCTAAACCAAAACACCACACTCTAAACCAAAACACCACACTCTAAACCAAAACACCACACTCTAAACCAAAACACCACACTCTAAACCAAAACACCACACTCTAAACCAAAACACCACACTCTAAACCAAAACACCACACTCTAAACCAAAACACCACACTCTAAACCAAAACACCACACTAACCAAAACACTAAACCAAAACACCACACTCTAAACCAAAACACCACACTCTTAACCAAAACACCACACTCTTAACCAAAACACCACACTCTAATCCAAAACACCACAGTCTTAACCAAAACACCACAGTCTACCACTCTTAACCAAAACACCACACCAAAACACTCTAATCCAAAACACCACAGTCTTAACCAAAACACTACACTCTTAACCAAAACACTACAGTCTTAACCAAAACACCACACTCTTAACAAAAACACAACTCTTAACCAAAACATCACACTCTAAATAAAACACCACACTCTTAACCAAAACCACACTCTTAACCAAAACACCAACTCTAACCAAAACCACACTCTTAACCAAAACACCACAGTCTTAACCAAAACACCACACTCTTAACCAAAACACCACACTCTTAACCAAAACACCACACTTAACCAAAACACCACACTTAACCAAAACACCACAGTCTTAACCAAAACACCACACTCTAAACCAAAACACCACACTTAACCAAAACACCACACTAAACCAAAACACCACACTCTTAACCAAAACACCACACTCTAAACCAAAACACCACACTCTAAACCAAAACACCACACTCTAAACCAAAACACCACAGTCTTAAACCAAAACACCACACTCTTAACCAAAACACCACACTCTAAACCAAAACACCACACTCTAAACCAAAACACCACACTCTAAACCAAAACACCACACTTAACCAAAACACCACACTCTAAACCAAAACACCACAGTCTTAACCAAAACACCACACTCTAACCAAAACACCACCTCTAACCAAAACACCACACTCTTAAACAAAAACCACCAAACACAACTCTTACTCTTAACCAAAACCCCACTCTTACAGTCTTAACCAAAACACACCAACCTAAAACACCACACTCTAACAAAAACACAAACCAAAACACCACAGTCTTAACCAAAAAAACACCACTCTTAACCAAAACACCAACCAAAACTCTAAACCAAAACACTCACAAACTCTAACCACAAACCACACACACTCTACTCCAAAACACACTTAACCAAAACACCACAGTCTTACCAAAACACTAACCAAAACACCACAAACACAACACCACACTCTTAACCAAAACACCACACTCTAATCCAAAACACCACCCACACTCCTTAACGTCTTAACCAAAACACCACACACCACAGTCTTAACCAAAACACCACACTCTTAACCAAAACACCACACTCTTAACCAAAACACCACAGTCTTACCAAAACACCACACTCTAAAACCAAAAACCACACTCTAAACCAAAACACCAACCAAAACACCACACTCTTAAAAAAACACCAAACACTCTTAACCAAAACACACACATCTTAACCAAAACACCACACTCTAACCAAAACACCACACTCTTAACCAAAACGTCTTAACCAAAACACCACTCTTAACCAAAACACCACACTCTTAACCAAAACCCCACACTCTTAACCAAAACACCACACACTTAACCAAAACACCACACTCTTAACAAAAACACCACACTCTTAACCAAAACACAACACTCTTAACCAAAACACCACACTCTAAACCAAAACACCACACTCTTAACCAAAACACCACAGTCTTAAACCAAAACACCACACTCTTAACCAAAACACCACAGTCTTAACCAAAACACTACACTCTTAACCAAAACACCACACTCTTAACCAAAACCAACTCTAACAAAACCACAGTCTTAACCAAAACACTACACTCTTAACCAAAACACCACACTCTTAACCAAAAGACCACCTCCAAAACACCACACTCTAATCCAAACACCACAGTCTTAACCAAAACACTACACTCTTAACCAAAACACCACACTCTAACCAAAACACCACACTCTAAACCAAAACACCACTCTTAACCAAAACACCACAGTCTTAACCAAAACACTCTTACAAAACTCTTAACCAAAACACCACACTCTAATCCAAAACACCACAGTCTTAACCAAAACACTACACTCTTAACCAAAACACCACACTCTAATCCAAAACACCACAGTCTTAACCAAAACACTACACTCTTAACCAAAACACTACAGTCTTAACCAAAACACCACACTCTTAACCAAAACACCACACTCTTAACCAAAACACCACACAAACTTAACCAAAACACCACACTCTTAACAAAAACACCACACTCTTAACCAAAACACAACACTCTTAACCAAAACACCACACTCTAAACCAAAACACCACACTCTTAACCAAAACACCACAGTCTTAACCAAAACACCACACTCTTAACCAAAACACCACACTCTAATCCAAAACACCACAGTCTCTTAACCAAAACACCACACTCTTAACCAAAACACCACACTCTTAACAAAAACACCACACTCTTAACCAAAACACCACACTCTTAACCAAAACACCACACTCTTAACCAAAACACCACACTCTTAACCAAAACACCACACTCTTAACCAAAACACCACACTCTTATCCAAAACACCACACCAAAACACCACACTCTTAACCAAAACACACACTCTTAACCAAAACGTCTAACCAAAACACCACACTCAACACACACTCTTAACCAAAACACCACACTCTTAACCAAAACACCACACTCTTAACCAAAACACCACACTCTAAACCAAAACACCACACTCTTAAAAACACCACACTCTTAACCAAAACACACACTCTTAACCAAAACACCACACTCTAAACCAAAACACCACACTCTAAACCAAAACACCACACTCTAAACCAAAACACCACACTCTAAACCAAAACACCACACTCTAAACCAAAACACCACACTCTAAACCAAAACACCACACTCTAAACCAAAACACCACACTCTAAACCAAAACACCACACTCTAAACCAAAACACCACACTCTAAACCAAAACACCACACTCTAAACCAAAACACCACACTCTTAAACCAAAACACCACACTCTAAACCAAAACACCACACTCTAAACCAAAACACCACAACACCACAGTCTTAACCAAAACACCACACTCTAACACCACACTCTACACCACCTAAACCAAAACCACACTCTAAACCAAAACACCACACTCCAAAACACCACTAACCAAAACCAAAACACCACACCGTCCAAACACTAATAACCAAAACACCACAGCTCTTAACCAAAACACCCCACTCTAACCAAAACCAAAACACCACACTCTAAACCAAAACAACAACACAAAACACCACTCTTAACCAAAACACCACAGTCTTAACCAAAACACCACACGTTAACACACTCTCCACCACTCTTAACCAAAACACCAACACTCTAACCACCAAAACACCACACTCTAACCAAAACAACACACTCTTACACCAAAACACCTCAAAACGCCAACTCTTAACCAAAACACTACACTCTTAACCAAAACACCACACTCTAATCCAAAACACCACAGTCTTAACAAAACACACACTCTTAACCAAAACACCACACTCTAACCAAAACACCACAGTCTTAACCAAAACACCACAACCAAAACACCAGTCTTAACCAAAACACCACACTCTTAACCAAAACACCACACTGTAACCAAAACACCACACTCTTAACCAAAACACAACACTCTTAACCAAAACACCACACTCTAATCCAAAACACCACAGTCTTAACCAAAACACTACACTCTTAACCAAAACACCACACTCTTAACCAAAACACCACACTCTTAACCAAAACACCACAGTCTTAACCAAAACACCTTAACCAAAACACCACACTCTTAACCAAAACACCACACTCTAAACCAAAACACCAAACACACTCTCTAACACCACACCAACTCTTAACCAAAACACCACACTCTTAACCAAAACACCACACTCTTAACCAAAACACCACACTCTAAACCAAAACACCACACTCTTAACCAAAACACCACACTCTTAACCAAAACACCACACTCTTAACCAAAACACCACAGTCTAAACCAAAACACTACACT
>JACRUU010000014.1:9670555-9675555 GCA_030449085.1 Kryptopterus vitreolus
CCTTCCACACAGGTCAACCTGCCAGGGCCTTCCATGTGTCCAATCTGCCAGGACCTTCCGCACGTGTCAACCTGCCAGGACCTTCAGCACGTGCCAACCTGCCAGGACCTTCAGAACGTGTCAATCTGCCAGGACCTTCAGCACGTGTCAACCTGCCAGGACCTTCAGCACGTGTCAATCTGTCAGGACCTTCAGCACGTGTCAATCTGCCAGGACCTTCAGCACGTGTCAACCTGCCGTGTCAATCTGGACCTTCAGCACGTGTCAACCTGCCAGGACCTTCCGTGCATCCAACACGTGTCCAATCTGCCAGGACCTTCAGCACGTGTCAATCTGCCAGGACCTTCCAGCACGTGCCAACCTGCCAGGACCTTCTAAACGTGCATCCAACCTGCCAGGACCTTCCAGCTACATCCAACCTGCCAGGACCTTCAGCACATGCAGGACCTCCAACCTGCCAGGACCTTCAGCACGTGTCAATCTGCCAGGACCTTCAGCACGTGTCAATCTGCCAGGACCTTCAGCACGTGTCAATCTACCAGGACCTTACGTTCAAAAGTGTGGCTGCAATTCGTGTCTACAAAAACGAATACGTTACGAGCAAAGTGTCACGACCAACACGACTACGTTTCATTCGCTGTCTGGAATTGAAAATGATTAAAAATGATACCCAACCCTAGTGAACACACACACACACACACACACACACACACACACACACACACAAACCTTTCATCTGTCTTTAGTCAAATAGGAACAGTCTCAACATGACAAATTACAATCCCCGCCCACATTCCCAACATTCCACACAACATTCAACAAAGTCACGTAGCATGATGTATTGATGATACGAAAGTGCAACAGTCGTTTACGAAAAGGACAAAATAAACATAGCGATGCTTATTCAAAAAAAAAGAAAAAAGAAGAAAAAGAAACTGCTCGCATAACATTAGAGGCGTCAGAATCCGACAAAAGAGAACAGAAAGCCAAAAAGACGTTACGCTGAAGAAAAGAAGAAGAAAACATAAATTACACACACAGAGTCGTGACTAATCCCATAAACACAACGAATCTCGCGGTAAACGCCGATAAAGCCCCGCAAACGTGAACGATTATTCGTAGTAGAACAAAATGACATAATGTACGCTCAGGTCGCCGTCACTCGTGCGGTTTTTTTTATATACATTTTATTAAACTGTCCTGATCTGCTTCTGCTCTAAAGCACATTTTCCACCCCGGGAACCGAAAAAAAGAAAAAGAAATAAACGGCTCGTGGAAAGATCGAATGAATTCAGCTACTAAACGTCACCGGATGTAAAGTTTGGCCGGTGGATGGACCCGAAGGCCGCCGTCTTGCTCCCGCTGGCCGAATGCGAAGGTGTGGACGTGGAATTAAGAGTCTCGAGATGTAAAAGCGCAGAAGGGGGGGGGGGGTCGTTAAACGCTGGGGTTCTGGAGTTGTCAGCGTCAGGTCCGGTCCAGTCTGCCTCAGTCCCAGTTCTCCCAGTCCTCGTCGTCAAACTGGGACAGAAAAAGACAATATTTAGGACATGCGTAACTGTGGTGTAGGGATTCGGGGGGGGTAACACGCAGGTAAGAAAGTGCATAAGTGAAGCAAGAGCATAATAAAATCAATGAGTATGTTTATAAGTGTGCAAGTACACAAGCATTCGAGTGAATAAATACGCAAGTAAATGTGAATAAATAAATACACAAGTATGTTAATGCATAAATACATAAGTGCATAAGTATGTAATAAGCATGTTAGCAAGTATGTAATGTGTGCAAGTACATGAGTGTGTAATAAGTGTGCAAGTACATAAGGACATAAGTGTGTAAGTACTTAAGTGTGTAATAAGTGTGCAAGTACATACGTGTGTAATAAGTGTGCAAGTACATGAGTTTGTAATAAGTGTGCAAGTACATAAGTACATTAGTGTGTAAGTACATAAGTGTGTAAGTACATAAGTGTGTAAGTACATAAGTGTGTAATAAGTGTGCAAGTACATAAGTGTGTAATAAGTGTGCAAGTACATAAGTACATAAGTATGCAATAAGTGTGCAAGTACACAAGTATGCAATAAGTGTGCAAGTACATAAGTGTGTAATAAGTGAACAAGTACATAAGTGTGTAATAAGTGTGCAAGTACATAAGTGTGTAATAAGTGTGCAAGTACATAAGTGTGTAATAAGTGAACAAGTACATAAGTAAGTACATAAGTGTGTAATAAGTGTGTAATAAGTGAACAAGTACATAAGTATGCAAGTACATAAGTGTGCAAGTAATAAGTGTGTAATAAGTGAACAAGTACATAAGTGTGTAATAAGTGAACAAGTACATAAGTGTGTAATAAGTGAACAAGTACATAAGTATGCAATAAGTGTGCAAGTACATAAGTGTGCAAGTAATAAGTGTGTAATAAGTGTGTAATAAGTGTGCAAGTACATAAGTGTGTAATAAGTGAACAAGTACATAAGTGTGTAATAAGTGAACAAGTACATAAGTGTGTAATAAGTGTGCAAGTACATAAGTGTGCAAGTACATAAGTGTGTAAGTACATAAGTGTGTAATAAGTGTGCAAGTACATAAGTGTGTAATAAGTGTGCAAGTACATAAGTACATAAGTATGCAATAAGTGTGCAAGTACACAAGTATGCAATAAGTGTGCAAGTACATACAAGTATAAGTGTGCAATAAGTGTGTAATAAGTGTGCAAGTACATAAGTGTGTAATAAGTGAAGTACAAGTACGTAATAAGTGTGCAAGTACACAAGTATGCAATAAGTGTGCAAGTACACAAGTATGCAATAAGTGTGCAAGTACACAAGTATGCAATAAGTGTGCAAGTACACAAGTATGCAATAAGTGTGCAAGTACATAAGTGTGTAATAAGTGAGCAAGTACATAAGTGTGTAATAAGTGCAAGTACATAAGTGTAAATAAGTGGCAAGTAAGTGTACAAGTAACAGTAAGTGTGTAATAAGTGTGCAAGTACATAAGTGTGCAAGTACATAAGTGTGTAATAAGTGTAATAAGTGTGCAAGTACATAAGTGTGTAATAAGTGTGCAAGTACATAAGTGTGCAAGTACATAGTTTGTAATAAGTGTGCAAGTACATAAGTGTGTAATAAGTGAACAAGTACATAAGTGTGTAATAAGTGAACAAGTACATAAGTGTGTAATAAGTGAACAAGTACATAAGTGTTAATAAGTGAACAAGTACATAGTAATAAGTGTGCAAGTACATAAGTGTGCAAGTACATAAGTGTGTAAGTACAAGTAATAAGTGTGTAAGTACATAAGTGTGTAATAAGTGTGCAAGTACATAAGTGTGTAATAAGTGTGCAGTACATAAGTAATAAGTGGCAATACATAAGTACATAAGTATGCAATAAGTGTGCAAGTACACAAGTATGCAATAAGTGTGCAAGTACATAAGTGTGTAATAAGTGAACAAGTACATAAGTGTGTAATAAGTGTGCAAGTACATAAGTGTGTAATAAGTGTGCAAGTACATAAGTGTGTAATAAGTGTACAAGTACATAAGTGTGTAATAAGTGTGCAAGTACATAAGTGTGTAATAAGTGAAAAGTACAAAGTAAGTGTGTAATAAGTAAGTGTGCAAGTACATAAGTGTGCAAGTACATAAGTGTGTAATAAGTGTGCAAGTACATAAGTGTGTAATAAGTGAACAAGTACATAAGTGTGTAATAAGTGAACAAGTACAAGTGTGTAAGTGTGTAATAAGTGTGCAAGTACATAAGTGTGCAAGTACATAAGTGTGCAAGTACATAAGTGTGTAATAAGTGAACAAGTATATAAGTGTGTAATAAGTGTGCAAGTACATAAGTGTGCAAGTACATAAGTGTGTAATAAGTGAACAAGTACATAAGTGTGTAATAAGTGTGCAAGTACATAAGTAATAAGTGTGCAAGTACATACGCATGTAATGTGTGCAATACATATGTAATAAGTATGCAATAAGTGTGCAAGTACTTAAGCATGTAATAAGTGTGTAATTACGCGGGTACGTAAACAATAAATAATGATTTGGTGTGGAATAGGAAGGTGTATAAGATTAGAGGGCGTGTACCTCTGTGGTGGCGTCGGCTTTAGCGAGCGCCATCTGAACCTCTTCCTCAGTCATGTCCAGGTCAAAGTCTTTCTCCCAGTCCTCACTCACATCAGTACTGGACCCTGGTGTTAAACGACATAAAAAAACCCCGTCACAATAAAACAAGAGTACAAAACGGAAACACACACACACACACACACACACACACACACACACACACACACACACACACACACACACACACACGCACGCACACGTCACCTTTTTTGCCGTTGGTGGAAGGCGTGGACTTCCCGCTGTCGGAGTTGAGCTCGAACACTCGCAGGTCCTGCACCGGCTCCTCTTTCACAGCTTCTTTCTTTGCCTCCTGCTCCCTCGCTCCCTCCGTCCGGGCCCTCTCCTCCCTCACTCCCTCCGTCCGGGCCCTCTCCTCCCTCGCTCCCTCCGTTCTAGCGCCCTCCACTTCCCTCGCTCCCTCCGTCGTTCCGGCGCTCTTCTGCGTCTCGGCCTCGCTCGCCGCCGCGCCGCAGCTCTCCGGAAGGTTCTCCAGTTGCGTCGGGAGACTCAACGTGTCGCTGCTGACCGACGGAGTGACGTCGGACGCGCCGTCGCCGTGGGAACCCGCCGCCTTGGACACAGACGGGGCGCGTGAAGGGCCGGTCTCGGCGGATGCCGGAGACGGACTGAAGTCCAAGCGAGACGGAGACGAGGCTCCAAGGAAATCGTCTGGGGGACACAGCGTGAAGATCATGTGATCACCAAAAAAAAAGAGGCGGATTTTTAGATCCGATTAGAAATGAATCTCACCTTCCTCTTCCTCCTCCCATCCCAAAGTCTCGGGCTGGGAAGTTTCCTCCGCTCGCCGCTTCAGCGCCACTCTCCTGGCTTCCTCCTGCTCACAAATCAAACGATCAGAAATGGAGA
>JACRUU010000014.1:9678055-9693726 GCA_030449085.1 Kryptopterus vitreolus
AGTGTTATGTCTGACCTTGGTGCTGTCGTACACTTCGGTGGTTCCGGCCGGCGTGGCCACCAGCGTGATGACATCGCAGTCGATGGTCTTGTCGGGCGGAGGAGCGAGCGTGTCTGTGATCACGCCCAAAATGTTCGTAAGGCTCTTCTTCACCTTTTCCGTGGCCTCGGATGAACCTTCCACCTAGGGGAGAAATAATGGATACATTAACACATCTGTGTGTGTGTGTGTGTGTGTGTGTGTGTGTGTGTGTGTGTGTGTGTGTGTGTGATAGAAAAGCCTACCGCCAGCTTGCTCTTGACGGCGTTGGCCGTGGCGACGATGGAGCAGGCCGTGTCATGCTGGACGACGTTGGAGAACTCCGTCAGATCCCGCTTGATGAACTCGTACGCCTCGGATGACTGCGCAGGCGGAGATATGACATGTCACGGGTCAGACGACAGGGTTAGGACACAAACCATGTTGCGATATTCACTGCATGAGAAACTCACTCTGTCTTTGATGGACTGGAAGCTCTGCTGCAACCAGCCTCCCCACCAGGCTCCTTCCCTGAGACCGTCACACATACCGAGATCCATTAATCCATCAATCAGTAAATAACAATATCGCACTCGCATAAAAAAAAAACCGGTATATATTCAGTATCGAACCGCCCGACCTCTAGCTTTAGGAAAAATCTAGAAAGGCTTTACAGCTGACGTAGACACCAACGCTAGCGCTCAACTAGCCAACAAATGTTTTTAAATATGAATTAAAATAAGTTATTTTGTATAAAATAGAAGACAATAATTAAAACAAGCTGAGTTTATCGGTTCACAACAACAACAACAACAACAACACTGGCGTCTGCAAGGGTCGCGCTTCTTTACAGACTAAACCCGGCTCGATCCCAAACAGCGCGACACTCACTATCAGAGCGCCCTCGAAACCAAATACAAAGCGACACACCGAGCTCCCTGCGTAGGGCGCCTAACTAGTGAGCACCGGGCGATTTGACGCGCACCCTCTTACCCCAGCAAAGCAACACGGTTGTAAACAAACCCGAAACGCCACAGGGCCTCGGTGCGGACCGCGGAAACCTTCCCGGTGCCGACCGTCGTGGCCCACCGGTACGCCAACCGAACCCCGTCCGAATCACCGCCACGCCGCCCGAAACCAACACCCATCTACAGCGGACAGCGCAAAAGCATTCCCTTCTACACACCCGACTTAACAACTCACCCTTCCGCCATCTTCAGCGCATGACGTCATACAATATACCGGAACCGGGAAGCGGATCTCTAGTAACGTTAGAATAAAAAAATAAACAAGAAATAGTCAATAAGAAACGGATATTTAATATATTTATATTTATATTTATATTTGTGGTTTTTAAATTACAAGTAAATAAAAAGTGAATTTAGAAGACGGGGGTGGTTTAAAAGGAGCACGCGCGACATATTAATTAAATGTTTTTTTTTTTTATTAAATATTAAGTTTATCGTTTAAAAAGAAATACAAATAAAAATACATTATTGTATCACCCTTGATGATCCTTCTGCTGGAAAAATTTTTTTGTGGAAAATACGGTATTTTGGGAATTATTATTATTATTATTGTTGTTGTTGTTGTTGTTGTTGTTGTTGTTGTTGTTGTTGTGTTTGTTGTTTGTTTAAAAATCTCGTCTGTAAATATCCCACGCCTGGACGCAAGGCTTTATTTTGGAAACCGTAGATGAAATAAAATGTGCATGACGTCACATAGGCGGTGTCGCGTGAAATGAATTAACAGCGCGCACGTGCAAATAATGGAAAAATTCGCCTTCAGTGACATCATTTTCGATATTTTTTTTGTTAGACTTTGCATCGCATAAACAACAGATATGTTATCGTATATTATTTATTTAATTGAAAAACCATGAACAAGGGACCTTCACATAAATCTAAATAAATAAAATAAACAAGCAGAAAAAAAAGAACTAAAAAAGCACAACGTGAAAAACAGTTAGTGCAAAGAAAGACAAAACAAGAAACAATTAACAGTAGCGCTGATTAATAAACATGCAAAAGTGGATTTTTTTCCCCCAAAGCAATTAAAAATTAATTATTTTAGAATAAACAATGTAAACACTTATTGAGGTAGAATAATGTGCAAATTTATGTGAGTTTTATATATATATATATATATATATATATATATATATATATATATATATATATATATATATATATATATATAGGAGTAACTGGTTACATGTACATAATTTAATAACTGTAGGGACACAGTGGTTTAGTTAGCACGTTCGCCTCACACCACCAGGGTCCGGGTTCGATTCCCGTCTCGGCCATGTGTGTGTGTGGAGTTTGTGCATGTTCTCCCCGTGTCTCAGGGGGTTTTTTTTTCTCCGGGTTCTCCGGTTTCCTCCCCCGGTCCAAAAAAAACATGCACGGTAGGTTGATTGACACCTTGGAAAAATTGTCCCTAGTGTATGAATGTGTGTGTGTGTGTGTGTGTGTGTGTGTGATGGGTTGGCATTCCATCCAGGGTGTATAACTGCCGTTAATACCCATAGACGCCTGAGATAGACACAGACTCCCAGTGGTGACCCGAGGGAAGATCGGATAAAGCGGTAGAAGATGAATGAATGAATGAATTAATAAAAGTCACATTAATCCGTTTTACTGTGAAAAAAAATATATGTAATTATATTAAAGTTACTTTTGAAAATGTTGAAGATTACAAATTCCAAAAAGATCACTGCCTAACCCCCTAACCCACTCTTTCCCGAGCGCCACCTAGTGGACAAATTTAAGTAATTAAAAAGTAAACAAATGTAATGAGTTACTTTACTTTTCTAAAGTGATTGAAAAGTTACACTACTTATTACATTTTGAATAGGGTCATATGTCATTTGTAATCTATTACATTTCTAAAGTAACCTTCCCACTGCATATATATATATATATATATATATATATATATATATATATATATATATATATATATATATATATATATTTATATTCATTCATTCATTCATCTTCTACCGCTATATCCGATCTTCACTCGGGTCACGGGGAGCCTGTGCCTATCTCAGGCGTCTATGGGCATTAAGGCAGGATACACCCTGGATGGAATGCCAACCCATCGCAGGGCATACATACACACACACACACACACACACACACACACACACACACACACACCACACACCCACACACACACACACACATTCATACACAAGGGACAATTTTCCAAGGTGCCGATCAACCTACCGTGCATGTTTTTGGACCGGGAGGAAACCGGAGAACCCGGAGAAAAACCCCCTGAGACACGGGGAGAACATGCACAAACTCCACACACACATGGCCGAGACGGGAATCGAACCCGGATCCTGGCGGTGTGGAGGCGAACGTGCTAACCACTAAACCACCGTGCCCCCTATATATATATATATATATATAGATATATACCGGTATATATATATATATATATATATCAGTTCCTTTGTGTTAAGGAGTTTGATGGCTTATGGAAAAAAAGAATCCGGCCTTTAAAACCAGTTCAAAAACAGAAGTGTATTTTCGGGGTGACGTTTTCAGAGCGTGATGTATGGCGCTCTGAACGCGGCGTCTCTCGGGGGAGAAGCTCAGCTCCGTCACCCTGTTACACACAATCAGCTAATGAAATTGCCCATAATGGAAGTGACAAGAGGAGTTTATCACGTCATTAGAATTCAGCCCGCTCCATATGGATGAAGGCGTGATGGGTGTGAGTGAACACCCACCTGAGCCCCCTGCCCTCTTCGGCCCTTGAGGCTGTGTGTGTGTGTGTGTGTGTGTGTGCATGTCATATGCGCGAAGTGCACTCGTATGCTACGTGTCTCGTCCCAGCTGTGTTTTGCTCATCAGTATGCAGGCCGTGTGTGTGTGTGTGTGTGTGTGTGTGTGTGTGTTCGAGGAAGCTCGGTTTAAGGGGTCACGATTCCTCCCCGTTTTAATTGAAGCCGCGTTGCAGCCAGAAGCTCCGCAATATGTGCATTTGTTACACAATATGTCCTTCCCCTTCCCCACAATTCCACTAATTGGGTCCTTCAGTTCCCTAATTAACTCTGTTAGAAAGTCCCCGGGGCCACAGAAAAAACGCCCTCTTTCTCCTCATCGATCTGAGCTCCACTCACTGGTCGGTTCAGACTGGGTTTCGCTTTAATCCCATTAAAAACTGTAAAAAAAATCTTGATGGGAAACGTCATACCAACAATTAAGCCATTTCATATTTATTATTTTTTATATTTGTAAATTTTCGTATATTTTTTTCTATATTATTTAATATTATATATTATTCTATATTATTATAGAATATTATTATTATATTCTATATTATATTATATTAATATTCTATATTATTTAATAATATATTAATAGTTGTAATATTTTTTTTAGCATTTTTAACAATTAATATTTTTGATTTTTATTTTAATTTTAATTCTTATTTGACCTAATTCCTATTTCTTTTATACACACTATTTTAATTTAAAAAAATCCATTTATTTATTATTTTATTATTTATTATTTAAGCATTTCACTGCATGTCGTACTCTGTATGATTTTTTATTGTGTATGGAATCAATAAAAAAATCGAACGTGATTTGAATGTATTAAATGTTAATATTAATACATTTTTATTGTGTAAATCGTGTGAAAAACACGAGGAGCGATGATGACGGTGAGATTCGCTGAGTACGTCAATAGAATCCTGCTGTACATCGGAGATCCAAACATTCACTCTGCGTGTTTCCTCCGGGTTCTCCGGTTTCCTCTCGTCTATACACATGTCCAGTACATTTACGCAATTTGGGAGACGCCCCTTTCCAGAGCAACTTACAAGTGAGAAATTGGGGGGTTAAGGGCCTTGCACAAGGGCCCCACTAGTGGCAGTTTGGTAATGTCGGTGGTGGGATTTAAACCTGTAATAACCACCTCCCTCATAGATGACTAGTACACACTAAATAGTTGTTGAGTGAAGGTTATGGGTTCATCGCTCATCGTCCAATACAAGCGACGTCCGAGGCCAAGCCGCGATGTCCACCTCAGATGTCCCGGTCGGAGTGCGGAACCGGCCCATCTGCCTCCGATCAGGAAACACCAGCTTTGCACGAGTCAATGTGTCTAATTATCCCTCTGCAGCGGGACGACTAATCCCCCACAATGTGTTTCGCTTCCCATTCCCACCTGTGCTCCGGGAATCGAAAACGCGGAAAAAAAGGGGGCACCTGCGGGCTCTCAGTATCCCACAATCCCCTCCTCGGTCCAGGCTGGCAGCTGCCTCCCCCCGCTGGGACGTCCTCCAGCTGACGGAGCCTCTTAGCCGTGTCAATGGGGCCATAAATAAAGGAGCTAACCGCTTTTGTGTGGCCTTGAGTGTCAGATCCCTGTGCGGCCTGACGGCGCTTGTTACCGTGATGAAATGCGGAGAGAAAGGGCGACAGAAAGAAGGAAGGCGTGCGAGGAGCAGGGGTTTGGGGGTGGCGTGGGGTTGGAAGGGGGGGGGGGGGGGAATCTGTGTTTCAGGGCGGCCCCCTGCCCTCACTTTTTGTCCCGCTAGCGAGTTGTGTCATTGTCCCGGTCCTTTGAAAGCCACGGACGGAGGGAGGAGGAGAGACGAAGCATCTCTTCATTTCTCCTCTGATCTCGCCTTGATCAGGACGCAGAGTCGCGTGAGGACGAGCGTGTTTTCTTCACGGCCAATTTGGCTCCTGAGAAACGCTGCGTGTGTTGTGTGTGGTGTGTGTGTGTGTGTGTGTGTGTTAAAAAAGACAGAGGTAATGAAGATCTCCAGGATCTAATACTCTAGTAATACTGCTCATGTAGTGGCCAAAGGTCCGCCTTCAATACTCATGCATTTTATTAAGAAAACACACACACCACACACACACACACACACACACACACACACACACACACACACACACACACACCACACACACACACACACACACCTAATTAATCCACTAATAAAAAGCATTAAATAAGAATATAATAATAACAATAAGTAAATATATTGCAGATCGAAATTCATTCATTTTATTTTTCTTGTTTATTATGCTGTATTTAATAACATGTCTAATGCAAAAAGTGGCATTTCATGAAATGATTATAAATAATATGTATTATTTGTATAATTATATATTTATAATATTATATACTATCATAATAATAATATTGAATGTAGTTATATTTATATATGTGAATCTTACTATTAATTTTTATAATATATTATATATATATATATATATATATATATAATATATAATAATATTATAGATATGAATAGATCATATATACTAAACATATAGATATATAGGATATCTAGATATAATATATATAAGGATATAGGATATCTCTATATATATCTATATATATTATATGATCTACCCCTTCCTATTGATATTAATATTCACATACACTTTATATTTTATTTATATATTTACAGACACACACACATATATATATATATATATATATATATATATATATATATATATATCCTATCTATATATACACACCCACACTATATACACTGTAATATATATGTATATATATAAAATTAACAATGATTTACTTTACTTTCTTGACCCCAGTAACTTGTTGAATTGACTCGATATTTAGCAATAAATAACTAATAAACAATAATAATTATAATAATAATGATTCTGCCGAGTAAGACAACACAGTGATAAACACTTTCGTCATTAATGAGATTGTTGCTGCTTTTTCCGGATCGTGAAACAGAAACTAGTTGAATGAGCGGATCTTTCGCACTCGTCCGTCTAACAAATGTCCGCTTGCAGATGCCAGGCCGTCTCGTAATTAATGACAGCGGCCGAGGGGCTGAATATGGACGCAGCTTTGTTGGACATTGACAAATCTTCCCGCGCGCACATGAAAAGAAACGGTCCCTGTCCCCTGTGTGTGGGACACAATAGAGACGCGCCAACCTGGCGACGGCCTCCTCCTTTCTTCCCTGGCGCTGCCCGCTGGGCGCTCACGACTGATGGGCTCCTCTGACTCTCTCTCTGTTGCGTTGACTAGCCTTTGTACGCCTTTTATTTTTTTTAAAGCATGACTAGCGTCACGCAGCACATGCTAGCTAGCGAGCGTAAGTGCTGTTGCATATGTTCAGTGCAGGAGTAGATCGAGGCCAATATTGCTGTAAAGGCTTCGCAAAGGTGTGATACATATGGTGTCTGATTTGATAAAACAAACACACACACACACACACACACACACACACACACACACACACACACACACACACACACACACACACACACGTGTGTATAGTTAGCAGCTGGCGTCCCTGACAGCTCTTTAGCATGTCACACTTCCAGGTCCTTTATATTTTTACAGTTTAACTCTCTTTAAATACTGTCTTAATGTATTGTTTTGTGTTTTAAAATATACATATATTATATCATTTTAATACGCACACACACACACACACACACACACACACACACACACACACACAAACACACTATTTAGGCAGCCACACTGCTACAAACTTATGTTGATATTATTAGTACTACTGATATCTGTCTATCTATCTATCTATCTATCTATCTATCTATCTATCTATCGCGTCTATCTATCTATCTATCTATCTATCTATCTATCTATCTTCTATCTATCTATCTACTATCTATCTATCTATCTATCTATCTATCTATCTATCTATCTATCTATCTATCTATCTATCTATCTATCTATCTATCTATCTATCTATCTATCTATCTATCTATCTATCTATCTATCTATCTATCTATCTATCTATCCTATCTATCTATCTATCTATCTATCATCTATCTATCTATCTATCTATCCAAAACTATCTATCTATCTATCTATCTATCTATCTAGCCATCCTATCCATCTACTATCCATCTATCCATCTATCTACCTACATACATACATACATAAATACATATTTGTGTGTGTTTGCATACATTAAATATATATATATACATATATATATATAATATTTTAATAGTGGTCATAAATGTTATTCTTTCATTAATTTACTTTGAAATCTAGGAAGAATCTTAAGCAGGAAAAAAGACTGGAAAAAGCCTTTCAAACGAAGGTTTATAAACTCTTCCTACTGCTCATATGGTGTGGGTCGACTATAAATATACATATAAATATATAAATGTCCTCCTCGCTAAGTGTGAATTGTTGTCGTGGAAAAATGGAAAGACGACGGCATTTTAATAATAATAAACTTTTAATTTACGAAATCGTACAAAACTGTACAGGAACAAAAAAAAAAACGACTGTACAAAACTTCACACATTATTCACATTGTTTGACCTACAGTGAAGTTTATCGTTCCTGTAACCAGGAAACACAGAATTATATACATACACGATAAAACATTATATACAGGATTCAACCGTTCCCGGATCTTTTTCTCCAAGCTTTGAGTTCATGTTGAACATTTTGCATCCGGTTCATTTGCTCATGGAGAGGCCGTGCAGGCTGGCGGTGGACGCGGGTAACGGTTGGCACAGCGAGCACGGGCACGGCATGCCGGGGAAGTGCCTGCTGTACGAACCGGCCAGATGAAGCGGGTCCTTCAGGAGGCTTGGAATCGGTGGCGCGTGGAAGCCCAGATATCCTGCTGATGGAGGAGAATGGGGAGCTTGCGCTGTAGCCGGGTGCGCGCCGGCGTGCTGCAGGGGGGCGGAGCTCATGGCCGCGGCGCCGCCTGCCAACGTGTGCAAGGACTGGGCCAGGGGGTGCAGGGGAAGCGGTGCGGACGCTAAGACAGGCCTGGGCGCGTGGTTCTGCGCCACGCTGGACCCGTAAACCTCGCCCACCAGCTTCTTCATCTCCTCCAAGGAACTGGAGAGCATGAGGATGTAGTTGCGTGCCAGCAGGAGGGTGGAGATCTTGGACAGCTTGCGCACGGAGGGCCCCTGGGCGTAGGGCATGACTTCGCGGAGGCCGTCCATGGCTTGGTTGAGGTCGTGCATGCGCTTCCGCTCGCGGCTGTTCACCTTCAGGCGCAGCTCCTGAAGATCTTCCTTGGAGATCTCGGGCCGGGGGCGGATTTTGCCCCCGGAAACCGGGGACCCGTTGGACGATTTCTCCGTTTGCTGGAACATCTTGCTCGAGAAGAACCCGGAGTCGACGGCGAGGTCCGGGGACGAGGAGCGACTGCAGGTGGAGCCGGTGTCGGAATCCATCGTAGCTGAACCGAATCGATATGTCGATATGTGAAGATCCCACCGGTCCTCAAAAAACGTCTGTCGATAAGGACTCTTTCGTTTAGCAAAACCGGAAACTCACACACACAAGCACACACACACATACACACACACATACACACACACTCCGTCCTCTCTCCGCTCTTAAGCAAGTGCGTGTCTCAAGGCTCAATGCTTTGGCCGAATCCCTACAGCTTGCCTTTTTATAGCTCTCCTCACCCACAAAGACACAATGACATGCATAATGCGACTAGAGACCTCGAGCCAATAACAGAGGGGACACACTTTCACCCACACACACCCCCTTCTTAACAAATACACCTCCCCACCCACCCCAAAACACACACACACGCACACACACACACACATACACATTAACTACAGCCGACAAAATTCGCACATTAGAGAAAAGTGGAAACACTTCACGAAAGTGTGTGAAACACTTTTTATGGTCCGTGTTCATTGAGTCCCCGTAACGTTCGAATTAGAAAATGTGTTTCGCGGGAAAAGACCTTTATATTCATTTACACTGTGTTTTCATCTCATGATTATTATTATTATTATTATTATTACTTACACTAAGCTTTAAATGCCCATTAACACACACACACACACACACACACACACACACACACACACACACACACATGATTTTGGATTTTGGAAAAAAAAAAACACATGACCGCCTGTAACTTTCTGTTTACTGCATCAAATACACAGTTTATCGCACGTCGATCGCTCATCGTTTATAATCTTCTCCCTAAAATGCTAAAGTCACCCGGAATGATCCGGAGCGCGTCGACTCTGGCGTGGAAACGTCCTACATTAATGGTAAACCAGGTCGGAATTCAGCGCTGGCCGAAGCCTTTTGGAAGGAGCGAGAAGCCGTCCTGCCGAGAGTGGAAGAGGGAGGAGAGGGGAGGAGGTAGTTAAAGAGACACTAAAATGTGCCTCGCGTATTGTGTTGCCCCCTCACCGGGTCATAAAAACTCGGCCATGAAGCCCGTGGGATTCTGCTATTACCCCCCTGCTATGTGCTTAAGCTTCTACAGTGTTCATTAGCATCACTATCACGCGCTGCGTAACGCACTCCCACTCGCCCAGATCACATGGAGGAGAAACTAGCCGGGTTGCAGACTCTTTCTTACACACACACACACACACACACACACACACACACACATACACACACACAGATGGCAGAAGTTAACAAAAACATATAAGTAATAACTTTTTCAAATGGAAATGTTGCGAAGTGAAATATCGTTAATATTGGTTATAGATTAATTTGCACTTTAAAAGCGACTGCCGGACTTGTTTGGAAGACAAAACCCGCTCCGTAAATTATTTCCGAATTTTATTGTACGGAGATAAAATCGAATAAAAGTTTAGTATACGATCGCAAAATGAATCGTATACTAATATGAACGTTTGTATTTTATCTAATACATTTTATTGTAATAAATATTTTGCTACATAATAAACTACGCTAAAACATGTAAAAAACTATTTTCCTACGGAGATAAAATCGAATAAAAGTTTAGCATACGATTGCAAAATGATGAAATTACATTTTATCGAATACATTTTATTGCAGAAAAAATTTTGTTACATAATAAAATTTGGTAAAAAAAAAAAGGTTTTACCACTATTTTATTATCCCTTTTTTTTCTACAGAGATAAATTCGAATAAAAGTTTAGTATACGATCGCAAAATTAAAAATTGTATTTTATACCATAGATTTTGTTGCAATACATTTTTTGCTACAAAATAAACTACAGTAAAACAGTAAAAATTATTTCCAGCTTTTTTCCTACGGAGATAAAATCGAATAAAAGATTGTATACGATCACAATAGTGAAAATTTTACTTTACCTAATAAATCTGATTGTAATAATTATTTCGTTACATATAAAACTCCTGTAAAACCTGTTTTTCTGACTTTTTTCTACGGAAATAAAATCGAATAAATGTGTAGTGTAAGATTGCGAAATGAGTCGCATATTAAAATGAAAATTTGGATTTTACCTAATAAATTTTATTGTAGTAAACATTACATGACGTTAGTTTATTTTCTACCGAGGTAAAATCCGAACAAATGTTTAGTATACGATGAAAAATTGTATTTGATCTAATACATTTTATTGCAATACATTTACTGCGAACTAATAAACTACAATAAAACATGACTTTTATTCTACGAAATGAAAGTTTAGTATACGATCGAAAGGAAAATGAAAAATTGCGTTTTATCCAATACATTTTTTTGGTACATAATAAAGGAATTCTGACTTTTTAAGCTTTGTTTATTGTATTGAAATGAACTCATCCAACGTTTTCTTTCCTGCAAGAAGAAATTCGCTAGCTAATTTCGTAGGGTAGTATTTATTTTCCGACGTTGTGGCACTTTCTCTTCAAGTCATAATTGTCTCCCTGGTGTGTTTTTTTTGTTGTCGTCTTTATTATTATTGCCGTTGTTGCGGCATTACCTATTAACTCGTAACTGTTTTAGTAATAGCGTCTGAAAGAGGGGAAAAAAAAGACAAAGATGCACCTCGGGCCGTTCTCTCTGCAGGCGTCCGAACCTCTCGGCGCTCTCAGTGTGTCGCTGTGTGTGTTGTTGTCAGCGCATATTGTATCGCTGTGCATTGTGATCCTGCTTGTGTGTGTGTGTGTGTGTGTTGTTGTTTTGAGCATATGGATGTTCTCATGGTGCGGGCGCAAAGCCAGCACACGAGCAGACCTCAGCCAGGCCTAATTAAAGCCTGGCACAACACGGCGTGTTAGTTACGGCCGTCCGCTCGCCTAAATTACACTCGCATCACACTCACATCACACTCACATCACACTTGCATCACACTCGCATTACACTCGCATTACACGCGCATCACACTCGCGTTACACGCGCATTACACTCGCATCACACTCGCATTACACGTGCATCACACTAGCATTACACTTACATCATACTCACATTACACTTGCATCACATTCGCATGACACTCGCATCACTACGCATCACACTCGCATCACACTCGCATCACACACTCACTCGCATCACACTCGCACACACTCGCATCACACTCGCATCACACTCGCATCATCACACTCGCACACTACACTCGCATCACACTTGCATTACACTCGCATGACACTCGCATGACACTCGCATCACACTCACATTACACTCGTATCACACTCACATTACACTCACTCGCATTACACTTGCATCACACTCACATTACACTCGCATCACACTCACATTACACTCGCATCACACTCGCATCACACTTGCATTACACTCACATCACACTTGCATTACACTCGCATTACACTCGCATTATACTCGCATGATACTCGCATTACACTCACATTACACTCGCATTACACTCATATCACACTCACATTACACTCACTCGCATTACACTCGCGTGACACTCGCATCAAATTCACATTACACTCGTATCACATTCACATTACACTCTCATTACACTCTCATTACACTCACATCACACTCACATCACAATCACATTATACTCGCATAGCACTCGCATGACACTTGCATCACACTCGCATTACACTCGCTTCACATTCACATTACACTCTCATTACAATCACATCACACTCGCATCACACTTCACACTCACAATCCGCATCCACTTACACATAAAACGCATCACACTCGCATTACACGCATCGCACTCGCATCACACTCGCATTACACTCGCTCACTCGCATCACACTCGCATCACACTTGCATCACACTCGCATTACGCTCGCATCACACTTGCATCACACTCGCATTACGCTCGCATCTCACTTGCATTACACTCGCATCACACTTGCATCACACTTGCATTACACTCGCATCACACTTGCATCACACTTGTAAGTAAAACCTTTTCGAACCAATCAGGATCCAGAGACGTTTATCAAATTTGTTTATCGATTGTGCATCTTATAAAAAAATAATAAAATAAACTCAGGAGGGTAAATTTTGTGTGTGTGTGTGTGTGTCTGTGTTGTGTGTGTGTGTGTGTGTGTGTGTGTGTGTGTGTGTGTGTGTGTGTAATCGCTCTGAGCTTTGTGTGCTCAATGCATGCACGAGGATGAGTGAAGAGGCTCATTCGTATTCATGTGTGTACTCCAGCTACAGGCCACACAGAGAGAGAAAGAGAAGACGATCAGAGAGAGAGAGAGAGAGCGAGAGAGAGAGAGAGAGGGAGAGAGAGAGAAAGAGTGGGGGGGGAGAGAGATGGAGAGAGTGAAGAGGATTAGATGCTCATGAATACATGAAAGAGTATCAACTCCTCTTATTCGTGTCTAAGATAATCCCTCTGTCTTTAACCTGGTATTAAAGTGTTTGACTTTCCTCTCAGAGCATCGAGCATGTGTGTGTGTGTGTGTGTGTGTGTGTGTGTGTGTGTGTGTGTGTGTGTGTGTGTGTGTGTGTGTGTGTGCGTGTGCGTTTTCAAGGGGGTCTGAGCGAGTCAAAGCATTTAGGTGACCAGATAATAAGAGTCGTGTGCTTTCAGGATCAGAGGATCGCTCGTTCGCCGTCGCTCACCACAACTCACACACACACACACACACACACACACACACACACTCACACACCACACACACACACACACACACACACACACACACACACACACACACACACACACACAAATACTTTAAAAGGATCAGAGAAGGGAATTGGGTATAATCCCTGTAGAGAACATGAACAAACAGCGCTGTTTCTCACAGAACTTCATCGGAGCGACATAAAAACCCTTTGACTGAGATTTTATTGCTGTGAGAACTTCAGCACCGGAGAGTGGCGAAGTCACTACCCCGAGTCACTACCCCGAGTCACTACCCCGAGTGACGACCACGCGTCACGACCACACGTCACTACCGCCACGTCACTACTCCAATTCACTACCGCTGCGTCACGACCTTGCGCCACTACCCCGAGTCACGACCACGCGTCACTACTGCCGTGTCACTGCCCCGATTCACTACCGCCGCGTCACGACCCCGCGTCACTACCCCGAGTCACGACCACGTGTCACTACCGCCGCGTCACTACCCAATTCACTAACGCTGCGTCACTACCCCCCGTCACGACCCCGCGTCACGACCCCACACGACCACGCGTCACTACCGCCGTGTCACTACCCCGAGTCACGACCACCCCCCGTGTCACTACCGCTGCGCGCACTACTGCCCCGTCCATTACCACACCTACCGATCACGCCACTGTCACTTCACTACCCCGTTGCGATCACTCCCGCTGCGTCACGACCTCGCGTCACTACCCCGAGTCACGACCACGCGTCACTACCGCCGTGTCACTGCCCCGATTCACTACCGCCGCATCATGATCCCGCGTCACTACCCTGCGTCACTACCCCACGTCACTACCCCGTGTCACGACCACGTGTCACTATTAGTGGGCCCTTCAGTAAGGCCCTTAACTGCAATTGAGGGCTGAGTTTGTAGATCTGAGCTAGTTCTTCACAACAAGTGTGTATGCATGTGTGTGCACTTGTATATGTATGTATATTTATGTATGTGTGTGTGTTTGTGTGTGTATATACATATTTTTTTGTGTGTGTGAATTATACTGGGTGAGAGTATACGAAATCATGTGTGTGTGTGTGTGTGCCTAGTTTTTGTATACCATGTGTGTGTGTGTGTGTTGTGTGCATATGTGTTTGTGTTTAGGCTATATGCATGTGTTGTGTGTTCGTCTATATGGGTGCATATGTGTCTTTGTATTGTTTATGTCATGTGTATGTGTGTGTGTGTGTGTGTGTGTGTGTGTGTGTGTGTATGTGAAAGTGTGTATTGGTGTATGCATGGGTATATGTGTTTGTGCATGCATTTTTATGTATGTATGTATATGTGTGTGTGTGTGTGTGTGTATGTTGGAATATTTGTGTGTGTTTGTGTGAATTTACTAATAATTTATGTGTGTGTGTTTAAGTGTGTATATGTGTTTGTGTATGCATTTCTATGTATGTATGTATGTATGTATGTGTGTGTGTGTGTCTGTGTATGTTTGCATATTTGTGTGTGTGTGTGTTTGTGTGAATTTACTAATATTTATGTGTGTGTGTGTGTGTGTGTGTGTGTGTGTGTGTGATGCAGTAAAAGGACCTCCTCATAATTCAGGTTCATGATCCTCAGAAGTGTGAAAGTCTTTGCTAAATGTGTGTGGTGTGTGTGTGTGTGTGTGTGTGTGTGTGTGTGTGTGTGTGTGTGTCTGTGATTTATTAACTCGAGTCTAGATAACCTAACGGCGGTATTTAAAGTACATCAGGACAAGCATTGCCTCGAGTGCTTTACAACCGTCACTAACGAGCCCCGTCACTTTCCCTAACAGAGAGAGGAGAGAGGGAGAGGGAGGGAGGGAGAGAGAGAGAGAGAGAG
>JACRUU010000014.1:9694226-9786726 GCA_030449085.1 Kryptopterus vitreolus
CCCCATGTTGTTTCAAACAAACTGAATTCACTTAGGTTTGGCATGACAATCACTGTTTGTATAAGGACGTGTTAGATTAAGGCTGTTGAGGACATCAGGAGGCAGTTTAGCGTCGGACTGTGGTCCAACCATCGTTGTCGGTCTCGATTCTTTGTGCGGCGCGGAGTGTCTTTCTCTTTCTCTGAGCGCCAGGAGCTTTTTTCTCCATCGCGTTCACGAGGTTTTGAAGGAGCGTCACGGTCGTCCTTACGCTCGTCCTTACGGTCTTCACCACCACGGCGCCAGGATCCGCCTGGATCACGATATATAAAGCACGCAGGATCAAACTCGATGCACCAAGTACAAATATACTCAAAGAGAGAGAGGACTTTATATAAACAAGGACTTTACCGGCATCATTGTCTCGATTCGAGGGTCTGTGATCACGGTCGCGATCGTCTCGCCGATCTCTGAGGTCGCGCCGTTCCCGGCGATCGTCACGATCAAAGTCATCACGCCGACTATCTCGCCAACTGCTGGGCTCGTCAGATCCGCCTCTCCTCCAGGCTCCTTCCTCCCTACAGACAAACACACACAGCGTTTCAGACTAGATCCAGTACACCTGATTCACCACGTCCCTGCATGTCCATATTGATAAGTATGAGCACCTGGGGGGGCGGCGCTCTCTGAAACGCTCCCCATCATGATTCTCATCTTCATCATCATCATCATCATCACGAGTACCAGAGTCACGTGGAGGACCCCAGCTCTCCTCGCGGGCCTTCTCCCTCTCTCTCCAACCACCTGCTAAAAAATAAACATTACACCACATAAGCAAGGATAAAGGTTATGGATTATCTAAGGTCACCGTTTCGATGCACACGATCTCCAAGTTAAATATTCCTTTCTTCTCTATACCTGATCTGCCCAAAGGTTTCCAAGGCTTGGAGTCGTCTCCGCCTCTCCTGCCTCCTCTTTCATCGTCACCGCCGCCACCTCTCCTAGAACCCCAGTCGTCGTCGTCAGCACCACGTCTGGAGCCTCTAGACTCGTCCGTGCCCCGCCGAGGACCACGATCATCATCGAATCCCCTTCTGGGCCCACGCTCGTCATCCATACCGCGTCGAGGCCCGCGATCATCATCTCTCCTGGGTCCACGGTCATCATCGAAGCCACGCCTGGGACCGCGGTCATCATCAAAACCTCTTCTGGGACCGCGGTCATCATCAAAACCTCTTCTGGGTCCGCGGTCATCATCAAAGCCCCTACGAAGGACCTTTGTCGTCTGAAGGGCCTCGGCGGGAGCCCTCTCCACTTCTTCTGAAGGCAGGCTCGCGCTCTTCCTGCTCATTATCTTCACGGCCTTCCTGACGCCAATCCCTGATTTCAAAGTTATTCACATCATAGTAAACCAAACCTTATAGTCAAAGCTATGTGACTGCAGAATGGTGTCCTAAAAGTAACCTTATGTAGGTGCTGTTCACTCACTTGTCAGAAACGGGGCGCCTCCACTCTGATTCCGCGACATCGGTACGTTTCCTCCAGCCGCCCTCCTCGTTCTCAGCCCAGTCCTGCTGTAACAGACAGATAATTAGCCATACTCTGTCTGAGACCTGCTCTGGGACAACTCATTGTATGGCGTCATTGAGTGTTCTAAAATGTTTTTTATAAAATGCCAGTAGAAATAGAGAGAAAGGGATCAAAGTGTGTGTATGTGTTTTTTTTTTTTTTATTACTTTGCTCGATTTCTCCTCTTGGGGCCTTTTCATCTCCTCCTCTTTACGGCGTTCGCGCTCCTCGATTTCCTGCTGCCTGGCTCGCTGCTTCCTCTCCTGTTCCTCCAGCTTGCGCAGGCGCTCCTGGTACTCTCGCTCCTCCTCCTCCCTCTGCTCCTGTTCCTGACGCTCATGCTCCTCACGCTCTGAAATACCAGAAATGTTCACCTTAATGCGGCTTCAATAACAGACACTGAAGCATTTTGAACCATAACAATGGAAATCTATCCATCATTAATGGAATTTAAATAAATGAGTTACTAATAGACTCAGAGTAGGTGATAAACACTGAAGTACCCTAAATAAAGAACAGTACCCTTTTTCAGCTGTTCCTCCTGGATCCTCTGTTCCTCCTCCTCTTTCTGGCGATAGAAAGCATTTCGTCGATCCTCCTTGCGCTGTATCCTGCGCTCTTCCAGGCGCTTCTTCCTCTCCTCAACCAAGCGCTCTTGGAACAGCTTCAGTTTTTCCTTTAAGATATTAAAAGTGTTACAGATTCATTATGAACAGCTCACATTGCGGAAAATGAGCGCCACAAATATTGACTTCACATAAGTTCTAAAAGTCTCCTTTACCTCGTAGATGAAGCTTCGTGCAGCCGTTATTTTAGACAAAAAGTTCTCCTGATCCTCCATCATCCTGGACATCCTCTGTTTGTGCTCGAGAGCCTTCTCACGCTCCACCTGCATGTTGCTGATCTAATAAAGATATTCAAAATAACATTGTTAAATAAC
Source organism: Kryptopterus vitreolus (assembly GCA_030449085.1). Taxonomy (NCBI): domain Eukaryota; kingdom Metazoa; phylum Chordata; class Actinopteri; order Siluriformes; family Siluridae; genus Kryptopterus; species Kryptopterus vitreolus. The sequence goes on from JACRUU010000014.1 coordinate 9,696,715, forward strand.
GATCATACATTTCCCCATCATCACTACACACGACTTCCACCTGCAGGTGTAACCAAAGATACTGTTTCACATATACACAAATTTATCATCAGGACCTTTATAAGCCTTTAAAAGAAAATCAGAGGAATATAAGGCGTTACCCTCTCCTCCTCCTGGATATCCCACAGCTCCATATCTTTGATGCGCTGTTCCTCATAGGCTTTTTTAATCAGGGGGATTTCCTCCAAACGTTTCGCCCTTTCAAAGTAGTCGATCTGCAACACATTTTCACACAAAAGGCTTAAATATTTAACATATTATTATTATTATTATTATTATTAATAATGTGCCTGTACTGCAATTTCAAATGATGGAAGATGAAATCTTGGTCCAAAAACTGCTTAAGAAGAATGTAAGATGAAAAGGTACGACATACATGAGATTATTTGTCTTTATGAAACCTGAAACTGTACCTTTTTCTCCTGATTCTTTAAGCGCTCCTGCAGCTCTTTCTTCTCTTTCTCAAGCTGCTCCACCTGTTTGGCCATGATGAAATCAGGGTCCAACTCCTCCAGATCCTGCACAGTAACACACACATATCTCATAAACTATATATCTAATTAACTTTTATATTACACTTATCTGCTGAAAAAAAACAATAATGAAAATAGTGCGCTATTTGACTAAAAGCAAAATGTAATGAAACAATAGAAGTGTGTCATGTTCATTTCACGTTCTGGACTCCTCCTTTTGTACCTCAATGTCAATGTCTTTAAACGCTTTGGCTCCCAGCTCGGTCTTCTTGATTTGTTCCAGACGCTCACGTACGGTCTTCTTCTTGATCTGCTCGTGCTCCTGCATGATGCGCTCTTTCTCCCTCTCCTTGGCCTCCTGGCGCAGGCGCTCCTCCTCCGCCTTGCGCACCTTCTGGAGTTCAGCTTCGCGCTGCTCCAGCTCCTCTTTCTCACGCTGGATATTCAGATTCTCCAGGCGTTCCTTGCGCTCCTCGATCGTCTGACGGCGAGCCAGGATGCGCTGATGCTCCTTACGACCATTTTTAAGGTAGGCAGCGATGGCCTGCTGACTATGCTCCTGTCGTTCTTGCTACAGGAAGAAAACAACAATTAGAGCGGTGCCGCAGAGCACATAAGAAATAACCTGAAAATACGGTCAAGTTAAATATATAAAAAAAAAGGAAAGGAAAAGCGGTTCTGTGTAGAGAAATGTAAAAACAGTTCACTGCCTTACCAGAATGGAGGCTGGTTTGATGATCTGAATGGCCTTGGACAGAGTAGAAGACATGGCCGTGAGCTGGTTACGGATGTGCTCAGAAGGCATGTTCTGCAGGAACGGTCCCACTGGGGCGTCCTCTTTAGTGGAATAGTTCAGATCCGAGCCAAAGCTTAAGGTTCGTGAGGAATGGTCAATACGGACCTGCAAACAAACAAACAAACAAAAAAAAAAAAAAAACAACAGCACTGTTGAATGCTCTTGTAGACATTATTCACTAATATATCTAAAAATAAAGCATACATTTTAAAATGAACAACAAAACACAACAGAAATGAAACCTACCTGCAAGTCACAATGTCGTGCAGCATCAACGATGGAGCGCTCCAACTGGAAGGCATCCACAAATGGGACAAGAGAGGCCAGCCGGCTAAATTCGATACTCTGATAGATCTGAGCCACCTGAAATCATCATAGCAGAGGATTTGCACACGTTAATTCTCTTCAATCCACATCTGAAGGTTTTGCAGTTCTGTTTTTTATCTTATTCATAATAATTATTAATATGATAATTATTTATACACTTATTGATGCAATATCTCTACACTTCAATTTTAAACCATATGTGTGTGTGAGAAATAAGGTCAGAACACCAACCTGCTGCAGAAGTCTAAGAATGGTGTTGTTCTGTAAGTGAGGAACGTACTGCTGCAGGTCAGACTCCTTCTCTGGATGATCCCTGATCCAGTCTAGAACCTGGAGAACCACAGATACAATCAGAAACACAGCTTACAATGACCACGACACAATCTCTGTTTAAAATCAGTCATTTTACAAATGTCAGGGCGGTACCTTGGTAACACGTGAACACAGTTTGAGGGGATGGAAGTCCACCTCCAGCCAGCTGTACAGCTCCTTGACATCAGAGACAATGTACTGGAGAAGATTAAACCTCACCTGCAAGAACATTAATGACTTGTTGAGCACGGTGCTGCATTATTAATGTTTTTTCATGCAGCTTTACTGAATCAAAATAGACATTACCATATCGTTGATGAGGCTCTGGCGGGTGGGTGGCGACTGAAGTCCAAGCAAAGTGGCCAGTCTGCGTTGCTTCTCCACAATAATCCCGTCCATATCCAACAAACGTGCGATATCGGTACGTTCCGGCGTTATGGGGATGGACAGAGTGGCCAAAAGCACACGAGTCGACATCCTGTAGAAACGTTACATTTAAAAAGTTTTGCACTTTTTTCTTTTGAGTCATTGATGGAGAAAATAAAACAAACTCCAACCTCTGCATTTCCTCCTGGGTGAGGTTCTTCCTCATTTCTCTGGAAAGATGGTACAGGCGGTGCAGTGTACAGGCATGGAACAGAGCATTACCAGACTTCCAGAACACAGTGGAAACCTTGTTATAGTAGTTTGCCATCAGCTGAGGCTTGGGAGGTTTCTTAGAGAGCGCAAACAGGCCATGAATATCCTCCACTGCCTTAAAAGCTTCCTGGAATACAAATAGTTTCATTACTATTTATTAATAGTAATTACCTTTATCTTATCTCCCGGGAAGGTTTACACGATTCCAACACATTCGTGAGCGTTTGACGTGACCGCACCTGCCAGAGCTCCATGCTGATTGCACTGTCCAGCTGCACCAATCGAGTCTCCAGATGCATCGACTGGCTCTCGGGGTTGTTCAAGTTGATGGCTGTGCTCTGGTTGTGGTGCCTCTGGATCTGTCCGAGGTGCATGCGCAAGTTATCGCACAGCTTCCGGAACTCGGCCTTGCGAGTGTACTGCAGGCAGAACTTGAAAGCTGTACAAAACATATTTACGTTTGTAAAGAACAAGGTGTGTTATAAGTGGGATTATAAATCTCTGACATATCTGCATCATGCACTGACCTTGCTGAGCAATGTCATGGTAAAGACGCTCCACTTTTGAGTTGTTCCTCAGGAGGTCCAGACACTGGCGATAAGACTCCCACAAAAATTTCACCCAAGGAGTGAGCAGCAAGCGGTCAGTACGATCCTGAGTGTCCTCTCCACTCACAGCGCTCAACAGCACACTGAAGACACAAGATACGATTGTTTTTTCGCCCGGTATATCAGTTTACTCATCAGCACAGATATATAAACTAATCAATATTGTCACGCACCTCTCTGGGGTCTGAATGTTATCCAGATCCTCAATATCCAAAACCATTTGCTGAGACTCCCCTTTGGCAGTCTCGGTCTTCTCCTCTGCGAGTTTCAGGTAAGCACGAACCACATCCTCAAGGGACTTGATATTCACCTAAGAAGAAAAGCATAATCATTTAGTTTTGGTACTTAACAGTCCTGAACTTCTAAAACCTGAAATGTACATGATACAACACTTTTAAAGAAAAACACAAACCTGCTGACAGATGTTCTTGTATTGGTAAAGGCCTTCCTTGGCCAGGTGGCTCTTGCGCAGGTCCACACAGAGCTCCAGGTACTTGAGCATAATAGGCTCGTGAATCTTTTGCCATGTTCGATGTTTTTTGCTCTTGATGACATCGTAGAGGACGTCGAGAGCAGGCTGCTTCTTACCAACTTCAAGAAACTCTGAATAGAGAGTGGAAACAGAAACATTTTTAGTAATCAAAATATACATCAAACTTTAATTTCTGCCTCAAAAATTATATTTACAAAACATGTAATCATCCCCCTTTCACCCCCATTATATATAATGTGTGTGGGCATTACAATGTATTACAAACTATACAATTAACATTCTAGTAGATTTCAGTAAAATAAATATTTAGACTTAAAAATTGTTTTTAATCATGTAAGTGGTTTCTAACTATTTGTTAGTTAGTTTGCCTGATGGTCTTTGTTGAAGTAGGAAAGCCAATCAAGCCAGAATTCTCATGCAAAATGCGTATGAATTAATTTTTTTTCTGAAAATGAAAAGCATGAAAATATCGAGCACATGAAAGCTCATTAAGACACATTTATAGTACTCAAAATGCAAACAGGAAAAAACAAAGTCCATTGTTAAGCAGCAGACAGCTGTTCATTCCCAAGGACCTCCTGATGCAGGATGCTTCTTCAGAGTCTGGCTGCTGTACATCAAATTGTACTTCATCCACCCCAAATCAAAGATCACACACAGAAAGATTGTCAGGGGGATCAGAAATGTATGAAGACCATTTTTTTCAAGCAGTTTCCTTCTACAGAACTGGAATATTCTCAAAAGGAAGCCCAGAAATGAGAAATGACAATACTAACATTCCTCGTATGAAATACAGGCAGAAACTATACATGGATATATACATGTTTAATGGATGACAGTTGTTAAAATCATCTCAAAGACATTAATATGTAACTGGAAATGTACATGATTTTATTTGTCTGAAACATGTATTGTCCGCGCATCCACATATGAGTCTTTAACTCGTTATAACATGTTGAATGTTTCCAGAGTGTATTTTACACAATTATTCGGAATAGCATATCTTGTAATTTAGGATGACACTGTAAGCGAGGCCTGTTGCCGCTAAAAACCGGCCTGGTTTCACGTTGAAGGGAGGAAAGATGTCGGCGGCGGCGCCATGCTGCAGCGCGGAAAGCACCGAGCGCAAGGACGCTTACCGTTAGCTCTCTTCAGAGCGTTCTCCGGTCTTTGGAAATACGCCGGCATTGTTGTGTCTCGTCGGTCACAACGTAATTCGGGAGTGTCGAGATTTTACTGGGGAATTAATTATAACAGAGCTTCTTCGTCCATCCGCACTCCAACGTGGACAATCCTACAGCGCGTCCCAGCAACGTCACAAGGACCCGTATGTACTCGTTCCGATGAAGTGAATCAACACCAAAAGGAATCGGAATCGATTCTCCATCCTACAGTGTGGATTTGGAGAGTCGAATAGCTAAAAAAAAATACAAATACATAAAAAAAAACAATAAATAGATCTTTATTATGATTGAGTATTATTATTATTATACAATATACAATTAAATACACAGTCACTGTTTGCAGCCACAAAGGCCTGAATTATAAGATTGATGAGGTATTTCTTCAATATGTAAATCTATTTTATTTCTTTCTTTATTTTTATGTCTTATCTTCCAGTGGTGTCCTTGTTGAATCAGTCCAACTCTTCACACCACAGATATTAAAACCATCAAAATGATAAAGAAATGCATTATAATAGAGCGCTGCATCACAGACATCTCATACTGCGAGAATGAATGACATTGTGAAAGCAAGAACCCAATGAGCACACATTTAAAATTCTTCTTCCCATATACATCATCTCAAGCAGATTATAAATATAAATCTTACAAAATGACCCCAAGTTTTCCATGTTTGTTCATTTGCATTACAGTTTTCCTAACGAATGCAAATTGTGTGCTTTTGTACAAATTCTACAGGAAAGAAACCCTAAAGTATAAATGGTTCTTGGAAAAAGCTCAACAACTATTGTTAACTGTTTTGGACAACTTTCACATATAAAACACAATTGAAAAATATTTTGTAAGCCAAATAATGTCCACTTGAAACAACGCAATAAAATTATAGGCTAAATGTCTGTCCCCTGAGGATGAATTATAGTTAACGTATATAACGTATTCGAGATCAGAAATAAGTGTGTCAGTATTTACAGTCCTTTCTATATGTCTAATCCTGTATATGTCCAGCATATGTTAAAGGTCTCCACCCTTTTCCGAGCCTTGTAGCTATCTGAGAAGAACACTGACAGCACTTGGCCTCATTTTCTCTTTGTTTTTAACTGCACACTTACAGATCAGTGCTAAAGATAACAACTCCACAACGTTTCGACTCTCATGTCTGTCTTTTATCTGAACAATAAAGCAATTTCTTCCACCAAATTTCGCTCATTTTATTACATGCTAATATGAATTTAACAATCATCGGCATGTAAAGAATAAACATAGCTTTATATGCAATTTTATACCCCACACATCAACTCTTACAGGGCTATAAACTCAGATACTTCTGCCAAATATCAAACGCAGGCTGTAAAGGTACATGGACTTGTGAAAATAAAGGTACATGAAATATATAATATAATAAGAAGAATTTGTGTTTCCATCTTACTATAAAATGTAACACTACATTTATAAAATAATAAATGTTATAAAAACATAGACCTTTTACCAAATGTAATGAATTAAATTATATTTTTATGGCATTTAAACAGTGGGAATTATCCTAAAGTAACGTAAACAGCTTGTAAATATGACTGTATTTGAAGTTTTGATCGCTTATGTCTGTTATAAATAAAAAGAAAGCAAGCCAGTGGTAACTGTGGCAAGGAAAAAATCCCTGAGATGGGTCAGTCATTAAGATACATTTAAAGGTTTCTCAGGCTATTATTGGTCAGTGTACTCTTTATTGCTATAATAAATAACCCAAAAGTCACCAAAGTCAACACCATCAGTGTTGGACAATTGAAAAGGTAATTAACGACACACAAAATACAGTCTTTCTGTGTTGTTTGAAAGCGAGGAAGACGCATAGTTCATAAAGCACCAAGTACACAAGCACTGAACAATTTGGTTGTATTTACCAAGTATGAACGCTAGACGGAGACATAATCCGGATTTCTCATAATAATTCGGATTGCTCATAATAATCAAAAAGAGCAATATGACTTAAAAGTTACAGAAAATCCCCTCACAGAAAAATCACATTTAAATATAATATGCATATTTGGTTTAGTTTTTAGCCATGTCGCATGCAACAACTAAAATTGTGATATGAATTGCAAATGATTTGTTTATTATGATGCATAAATCTTTCTTTGAAAGATTTTAAAACATCTGAAAATATACAGACAGTAATGCATGAACAACAACATAGTAATACGTGTCTTATCAAAATATAGCATAATCTGATGTGATTTAATTAATACCAGTTTTACACACTTATAGCTGGGGTCCTAATAAAACACTGCTCCACATGACGTAACGTGTTACATAATCAGAATGGCCACTTCTAACCCTAACACTGTTCATTTATCATTGTCACGTCTTTACTATTACTTACTTTTCACCAAATGTAACTCATTAAACCTTTTTTATTTAACTTTTTTTGAAATTTTTTGCCACACTTGGTGCTTTCAGTTTGCAAATGCTGCTATTTAAAAAAAATTGCATGCAAATAGCTTATAGTGTGTTATAATGTGGTATTTTGTCTTCCCTAATTTTCCATTTTTTATATTTTGAGGAACTTTAAGGAGGTTTAACGACACACAAAGGGCAGAAATCGAACGACAGCTGACACGGTAAACTGTACTTTGTAGCATACGCACACAACTATATGAGGCAATAAGCAATTCCTTTTAAGGGACGTCCACTTGGTAATATTATATGGCCTTTGAAATCTCTACAAATTTGGAGCTCAGCAAAGGAATTTGATCTCCTGGAACGAATCTGGTATATTAAAATTGATACTGGAAATCAAATTGTAATTTGGTTTACTTGTCATTAATCATTAATACTTACACCAATATCAAAGAGAAGGCGCAGTGTGAGTAAGAGCGACAGAAAAGACAGCAGTGCTCATGACATGAAGCTGGTCCTTTTCATTCAAATGTTTTCCTAAATGGCATTTTTAGTTTGTATTTTTTCAACTTTTCTCATATAAGGGACCAGTTTGGACATATCTGTTGTAAAGCTTTCTGGTATTTTTACAGGCTGAGCAATAGTGTTGGGCCATGGAAAGCATGTGTGTAATATCTGACCATTAACATCCTGCCAACTGGCTTTTTTAAACAGTTCAAAAATATCACACCCATGACGTCAAGCATTGTGATGCTCAGGTATTTCAATCATCAGTGCGGCATGAAGGCAAATTGCTCTTCTCTTCCTTGAATTAAATCTGCTCAGGCAGGTCACGCATCTTCTATACCCCTTTCCTAGCACCCGAAGTAGACTCAGGACAGTCGTCTAGTTTCAAGCTGCATTTAATTCAATACCAGTGCTGTGATGAAGAATGACCCATATACTTGCAACCCCAGTGCTTGGATACTCAGTCAGCACAGTATCATCCCCCCACCCATTTAAATTATTTACTTATTTTTATGTTGAACAAATACCGCCAGGGTCTGAGTTCAATTCCCGTCTCGGCCATGTGTGTGTGGAGTTTGCATGTTCTCCCCGTGCCTCAGTGGGGTTTCCTCCCGGTCCAGAAACATGCACTGTAGGTTGATTGGCACCTTGGAAAAATTGTTCCTAGTGTATGAATATGTGTGTGTGTGTGTGTGTGTGTGTGTGTGTGTGTGTGTGTGTTTATCCTGCGATGGGTTGGCATTCCATCCAGGGTGTATCCTGCCTTAATGCCCATAGACGCCTGAGAAAGGCACAGTCCCATGACCCTAGGGAAGATCGGATATAGCGGTAGAAGATGAATGAATGTTGATATGTAATATACAATGCATGTCTAAACCTCACCTTTTTATGTATTTTTATGTATTATTCATACTCTCAATATCATCATCATCTTTAGGCTAATACTCTTAAAGTGAGTTTTTATAATATCATAATATATTTTATTTATAGCGTAACTGTCAATTATTCACCACCTAGGAGATGTTAATGTGAAAAAAATACAATAGGACTAACACTTCCACATGATAATCATAAGCAGGATTGTTAATGTGCAAATAATAAAATTTTAAATTGATCTATAGAAAAAAATAAGCTTTACTGAACACTGAAGCTTTCTGAATAGACTTCTAGGAAAGAGCTATTTACTGCCATCAAATGTCCTTGAGAAACCCCTGGATAACCTATATGTGTATGTGTGTGTATGTGTGTGTGTGTCTGTCTGGGAGATTGTGGAGTGCACCCAGAATAATTCAGATTCAGATTCAGATTTTATATGTCACATACATACACAGTACATCATGCAGTACGTTGTTTTTTGTTTTTTTTTACCACCGTCCAGCATGTAAACATAATTATAAATATAAATAATATGGATAAGGGAAGAAATGTAGAATAAAATAAAAAATATAAAATAAAGAGTAAAAAAAAGAGATTTCATCTATATAAATATATAGAAATATAACAATATAGATATATAATAATATAAGATATACAATATAAATATATAACAATACAAGATATACAAATATTGTGTAAGGTGCAGAAGTGTGTAAAGTGACGGGTGCAAGATGGAATGTCCTCTGCCTTGTGACCCCTTCCCCACTCCTGTCGTTTAGACAAGTGGATTTACGTCAGCAGAACCTGAACTCCGCTTACAACATGTAGATTAGTGAGCAAAGTATACCTATGATTAATATGTTGTAAAAGGCGTCATAAACTCTAATGTGGTCTGTTCACAGACTTGCGAAGAAATAACTGAGGATGGATGTCAACTAATAGGGTCCAAACTAAAAACAAATATATATATATATATATATATATATATATGGATGTGAATGTGAATATAAAAATATAAATGCAAATTATTTAAGAAATGCCTAACAAAGGATGCTTTTTGCCAAACACCCTGCTAGACTGCAGTCATGGAATCACTCCTGAACCTAAGAATACTGATCTTGTGGGTCACTATTGGATGTAGTTCTATAAATAGTGAGAACTACACAAGGACTATTTGGTGCATTGATGGATATTTAAAATATAAGCATTTGTCCAGGGATGTCAAGAGTCAAGCATCTTTTAATTTCATTTAGACCATGTGTAGCAGATGCAGTACTCAGTAAAAAGAGACTTTTTTTCCGAGACCCTGGTGAAGAGATGTTTGAACTGAAAACTAATTATTCTTCTAAACATGAAATAAACCTGGATTTGGATAAATATGCTTGACAGCACGTATGGACCTTATACATCTGCAAGTTTAACATCGTCATACTAGAGACATAAACATGGCAATTATCTTCAAACACCTTTCTAGTCACTCTTAAGGTTTCACATGACAGTGGATTGTTGGCATACATTAACCAGGTGATCCTGATGGCTTTGAAGAGGGCAATAAGAGATTAGTTACGTTGAACTATTCAATAATTGATTGTAGAGAGATCAGGGGGGAAATAGGCGAAAGATAATGGTATTCATTGTAAATACTGTACCACATGTTACTTTATGATTCATTAGATGTTTTGGTGTGCGCATACGCAAGCCTAATAATGAAACATAGAACACTCCTACTGGAGGTTATCCAAGGTAATCCATCAGAATAATCATCTAATTTAAAAAAAGAGGCAGATTGATACTCAGGGACTGACGTTATGCCCAGACTTTACTAATAGGTAATTAACTAAAAAAATCAAATGATGGGAAATGTCTAAAAAAAAATATATATATATATATATATATATATATATATATATATATATAGAGAGAGAGAGAGAGAGAGAGAGAGAGAGAGAGAGATGTATATCTGTCAAGAAAATGTGCTAAAAAGTCTTTACATTTTTTAACCATTTGTCATTATATACAATTAAACTAAAATAAACTCAATCTCAAATTGAGTAACAGTAACTTAATGTTTGCTAAAGTCGAAACTATACTGAAAATGCTGCCTATTGTACAGTAGCATAGGCATTCCAAGCTGAGTTGGGTTGCAAATCTCTGCTTATCAACTGTAAAGACAATAACACATGCAATATAATTTACAGTAAAGATAATGTAACGGTTAATTATTGACCACATATAAAAAGGTGGACCGTTTGATGGTAGCTATTACAGTTGAAATAAAAAGCAAACCTGTTGCCCTCGGACAAAAACCATGAATTAAACATAAAACTCTGTTCAATTCAGAAAATTTAAGAAAGGAAAAAAATGCCGGTCGGGAAACCAAAGGTTTGGACCAAAATCCGATGTACACATTTTTTTATTGTACAGGAAGCGAGGCGCGTTTCCGATCTTGTAGAAGTTTCTGTGGAAGGAATTGAAAGCGTTAAATAAAAATCACATTAGATGCCTAAAAAACATTTGGGGAAAAAGAAAAAAAAATCTAATAAAATTCTCACTGTTTCAAACAGTGCCACCCAGTGGACATAATTATAACTGTACTTTTACATTTACATTTACATTTGCAGTATTTAGCAGACGCCTTTATCCAGGGCGACGTACACAAAGTGCTTTAGGTCTCGCTCTAAGGATGAGATTTAGTCAAGAAAGGGGTTTTGCTGGGAGAAGATCTCTGAGGCGTTCTCCACCTCGCTCACATTTTGATCTTGGAGTAGAGATGATTGATTTGCTCTTGGAAGTGATCCCTCAACTCGCTTCTCTTGGCCTTCAGGGTGCACGTGAGGAGGCCATTCTGCACCAAGAACATCTATGGCCATGAGCTTTGGGTCATGACCGAAAGGGACACAGGCGGCCGAAATGAGCTTCCTTCATAGGGTGGCTGGGTGCTCCTTTAGAGATAGAGTGAGAAGCTCAGTCACTCGGGAGGAGCTCAGAGTAGATCATCTGCTCCTTCACATCGAGAGGGCCCACCTGGCGTGGCTCGGGCATCTATTTCTGATGCCTCCTGGGCGCCTTCCAGGGGAGGTGTTTCGGGCATGAGACCTCGGGGAAGACCCAGAACATGTTGGAGGGACTATGTTTCTCGACAGTCCTGAGAACGCCTCGGTGTCCCCCCTGGAGAAGCTAGAGGAAGTGGCTGGAGAGAGGGAAGCCTGGGCATCTCTGCTCAGACTGTTGCCCTCGTGACCGGGTCCCGGATAAGCAGTAGAAGATGGATGGATGAATGGACTCTGTTCAAAGTGTTAAAATGTCACCACTGCTTCCCTCAACTCTAATGTACACTTAATGGTCACATGATCATCCTATAGAATGCTACAGCATTACAATGGTGCCCCAGAACTTGAGTTTTCTATACAGACTGCACTAAACAACATCATGTCACTGCTGTACATTTGCAATAAATTTGCAGGATATTCATTCATTAATTCATCTCCCATAGCTTTAACCGATCTTCCCTCGGGTCACGGGGAGTCTGTGCCTATCTCAGGCATCTATGGGCATTAAGGCAGGATACACCATGGATGGAATGCCAACCCATCGTAGGGCACACACACTCACATTCACTCACACATTCCACATTCATACACTAGGGCAGGGGTGGGCAATTATATTTTCCAAAGGGCCACATGAGAAACCTGAGGTGTGTTCGTGGGCCGAACCAACAATAACGTTGAACATAACTTGTGTTCAATATAAATTTTTCCACTTGTAAAGAGCGGTAAATGATATCATGTTCATTATGCTACCAAAAGAATAAGGATATTCTATTTAAGGAAAATAAACACAAAAAAATCACTGTATTTTTCCTTCCTTTTTCTCACGCACAGCATGTCAGCACTGCTGTGCGGTTATACTTTCTTCTGGTGCGGCAAAGAAGCCGAAGCAGTTCAGCGGGCCGGATTAAAAGGACCAAGGGGCCGGATGTGGCCCCCGGGCCGTAGTTTGCCCACCCCTGCACTAGGGGGACAATTTTTCCAAAGAGCCAATCAACCTACCGTGCATGTTTGTGGACATGGGGGGAAACCGGAGAGGAAACCCCCCGAGGCACGGAGAGAACATGCAAACTCCCCACACACATGGCCGAGACGGGAATCGAACCCGGACCCTGGAGGTGTGAGGCGAACGTGCTAACCACTAAGCCACCGTGCCTATAGTATCAATACAGTGTCTCAAAATATTACAACTCTCTGTTATACCTGAATTTACAGCATCCTTTATACACTGAAATATAATGTATTCAGTAACAACAAGACTTGCTCCACACATACATGGCCGAGACGGGAATCGAACTCCGAACCTGGCAGTGTGAGGCGAATGTGCTAACCACTAAGCCACCGTGCTCCCTCTGCAGGACATTAGTGCACTGAATTGTAATATCACATTTGTAGGATGCTATATTTATGATTTGCAATTGACTGGATCCCCATCCAAGGGGGGTAAGTCCTTACCTTATCCTTAATGTTCTCAGATATGTGACCTAAACATGGTAAAGTGGTTACTGAAGACGAATAAATGACTGAATTATGCGCACAGGTGTAACTGCATCTGTTTCATTAGGAGACAACAATGATCTTGAAATTTTTTTTGCGTGTTCATTATTCACAGAAATAACAAACCTGACTAAACTGGATTAGATTGTGGTAAAAATGTGCTGATGGTCACATGTGTGGACTGTATGCATCACCTGTAAGTCTTTACGTCTGTGTAAATGACCTAAATCCTGTTATAGTGTAACGTTGTTTATGGGCGTCTACGTATAAGGTGTATTCTATTAAAAGGTGTGTATATTTTCATGCAACTAGAAGTTCACACACGCGTCTCAAAGTTCATGGTTATCAATGTCGTTATCGTTCATATAAGGCGGAATTTAGAGAGAGTGTGTGCTGTCTGGTCATCAGGTATTAGCCAAGAAACATATCGCTCGAAGAATTCCAGGGTTCAAGATATTTCTATACAAGGTTTCAATGATCTCAAGAGGACACGGTTAACGCTTTTATATTTGCACCTGCTGTCTTTTTTATTTGAACATTCTAGTGTGGATAAGGGACACTTTACGCATGAGAAATGGGTCGCTATTCGGGGAAAAGCTGTCGCCTGGTTTTCATGCTGACCATGACCAGCGTGTTTTTCTTGGCCGAGATTGTGGCCGGTTATGTCGGGAACTCCATCGCTCTGGTATCGGACTCTTTTAACATGTTGTCCGACATCATTTCGCTGTCGGTAGGTCTAATAGCGGCGCGGGTTCGTCGCCACTCTTCGTCTCCGCGCTGCACGTACGGGTTGGTGCGCGTCGAGGTGTTGGGCGCGCTGGCGAACGCCGTGTTCCTGGCCGCCGTGCGCTTCTCCGTTTCGGCACAAGCCCTCGAGCGACTCGCACAGCCCGAGCCCATAGACAAACCCGAATTGGTGCTTGTCGTCGGCAGCATCGGACTCTGCATCAACGTGGTGGGACTGCTCGTCTTCCAAGACTGGAGATGCCTGCGCAGCAAAAAAGGGCGCATGGTGCGCCGTGACAGCCAATCGAAGAGCGACATGAACACAGAAACAGGTGCAGTTAAATCTAAATATGAAATATAAAATATAGCTATTTATCAATCTAAATCACAAGAAGAATCGTTTTTTTAATGCACATTTCACATTATAACCACCCGAACCAAGTTCACCACCATGAATCAATTAGCATTTAATAACGATTAATAACGATTAATCTGTCATTTAGACAAAATCTGCAAATCAAAATAATCTCCACACTCTGGAGAAATCTTCTGGAGAAACTCTTTTTGTGCTTTAAGTTTTACGTTATTTAAAATAAATAAACAAATAAATATTATATATATATATATATATATATATATATATATATATACACATATGTACACACACACACACACACACACACATATATATATATATATATATATATATATATATATATATATATATATATATATATATATATATATATATATATACTGAAATTTACATTTTGTCATTATAACGCATTGCTTGTGTAGAATCCAGAAGCAACAATAAATGTCATTTAAATACACCGTTATGTGTTTTTCGTTCTTTAATTAGTTTAGAAATGAACGCTCCCTGTATGAGGATAGCATTTGTTGTGTACTTGAGAAAACCCCAGTTATATTGTTACTGCTATTAACACACGGCATGTTGCGTTTTTAATACCGATCCAAAATAGTTGTCAAAGTAGCAATAATTCTAACATATGTACAAAAAAGGGAAAATATTCATTAATACAGACTTAATAATCAAATGCTGCTTATTTCAATATTCCATTCATCAGATTTCTCTAAAAATAATTGATTATTTTCATGCTGGATAAGAGAATCCCTGATAGACACAGGACAAGATTTTGTCACCATTGTCCCTCACAGATAATTAATGTGGAAATAATATGCTCTGTTCACAGGCATACAACAAAGAGAATTGGATGAAGAAGACGAATTTGAAGATGAAGGACACCATCTTAACATTAGAGGTATGGCTCGTACACATTAAGGTCCATGCCAATAAAAAAATTTTTTTAATAAATATATGTATTCGTGAGTTTTGGGGCACTGATTTCTTCTGCCATATTAAACACAATGTTTTCTCTCTTAGGAGTGCTACTCCATATGCTAAACGATGCTCTAGGATCAGTGGTGGTAGTGGTGACATCGGCTCTGTTCACAGCCTGGCCTAAAGAAGAAAATACTCCATGTAACTGGCAGTGTTACGTGGATCCGAGCCTGACGCTGCTCATGGTAGCCATCATCATGCCTTCTGCCATTCCCCTGGCTCGGGAAACAGCAAGCATCCTGCTGCAAATCATCCCTCGTAACATGCCTTTCAACAGAGTCTGTGAGTAAAATAAACGCTAATGGAAATCTCCGTCTGTGTGTGCGTGTGTGTGTATGTATCGGCACCGTGGTTTCAGAATATTTTGTTTATTAAAACTCGGGTTCATTGCCGAGTTAGCGATGGTTATTCTCGTAGACACGGTTATTGATCCAACATGAAATAGCATTTGTTATGTTTTTATATCAGCGCATTTAATTAGCTTCCCCTATATTACAAAAACAGAAGAAATATAGGAAAATATGTGCCTTTATTTATAAAAATTGAGTTTAAACGTTAGTGTATAAATGTTATATTTTATGGATATAAATTATGATTCCCCTTACACGCACAACTAGGTTTTATGCAATTTTATGCGTGGCTTAAATTTTTTTTTTTCAAGTTTCAAATAAGAACATTGCTGAGAAATTAGGGTTTGAAATTGAATCTTGGACTAGTCGTAATAATTTCAACCCAGTTACTGTTAACAGATACATATTCATTCCACTTTGTATAAATAAATATAAATAACATAATAAAAAATATCAAACTGAGTTTTTTTTCTTATTTGCATTGCTCACCATAGTACAAGAAGTGTGCAACATTCCCGGGGTCCTGAGTGTCCATGACGCCCACCTGTGGGAGCTGACGAAGAGTCGATATGTAGCCTCAATGCACGTGCGGGTCTCCGCCGAGCTCCACAGTTCTCTCAGTGGGATCAAAATGATCCATGAGCAAATCAGAAAGGCACTCCATCATGTCGGCATCCACAGCGTGACCATCCAGCTGGAATTTGGCGACGGGAGCTTGGAGAAGAGCTACTGCAGCACTCCGTGTTCATCCCCGTCCTGTCTGAAAGTCTCCTGTTGCCCTCCAGACGTGGCCGGACTTCCAGTGTGTAAAGCACAACAAATCTCTTATCACGGAGAAACTCCAGGAGACATGTATGAAACAAGCAGCCTACCTAAAATACCGTCAACAGCATCCACAGCCACAAAGTTTTAGCCATACGACTGAAATATTTCTATTTGACTTGTAACATAAGTCTAAGGTTTAACTTAGGTCAGAGTAAAATGTCGGAGAAGCACAAGATACATTACAAACTGTGATATCTTTAACCCCCCCCCCACACACACACACACCCTGGTTTGGTCGACTGTAGACTACACTTGGTTACTAGGCTAGCACACTTCAGCCAATATCCAAATCACCCATGGATTTCAGTTTTAGTATTTAGTCTGATATGGTTAGTGAGCGACATATCAAGGAAAGCGTCACGCAAGAAGATAAGTGTCAGCAAATCAGTCCTTGTACGTCTAGAGCAACACAACTACATTCATGCATTCTTTTTTGATCTCTTGTATTTTAAGATTTTGAAAAACTATTTTGTTATATATTAATCTTACAGCTGTAAAGGATCGATGTTGTCTGTGTACTGTATGTTAAATGTTTTGTAAAGCACTTTTTTTTCTATATAAAAACAACAATACTTTCTGATTGTCAAGTGTAGCATTCTTTAAAAAAAAATGCAAAGGTATGACAACTCAACTTTATCTTCATATCAACCTTTATATGTTTCATTGCTTTATGCATAAGAGTACAGTCATGCTAGGGGTTGAATGGAAGAGAAGAGAAACTAATGCTGGTGGACAGAGAACTGAATACAAGTTCATGCTTTCAGATTTATGGCTAATGTCTGGGAAGAACTATAAATGATGGGATGGTGTCCACATAGTTTTGGCAATAGTGTCTATTAACCCGTTTTTTATTTATAGTTTGGCTGAGATAATGGGTATGATTTAAGAAACAGCCCCCCAAAACAATATAGTATATTTGAATATAATCCTTGTCCATAAAGCCCCATTCTATAATAGCATATACTGTATAATTTATTCAATTATTAATTTATAGAGTGTTAAAGCAAACAGTAAATAAGCCTAAAGTGTCCATCTCAATGAAACAAAGAAAGTTTAGATTTAAATGTGTAATGAGACTGCAATGCTCACAAAATAACGTGTATAAAAGCCAATATATAAATCCGATATAAAATCCTGACATCACACTCATGGTTCCAGATCAGAAATGTGTGGGTTTTGTAGCCCCAATATTCCAAATATTTATTTATTTATTTATTTACCAATCCCAACCTTTTTAAAAATCATTTGAATTACTTATTATTCATATATATATGTGTGTGTGTGTGTGTGTACACATGCCACTACATTGGATAAACTCATACACATTTTCTTGAATGTAAATGTAATTTTCCTTTTAACTCCAAAAAAGTACAAAATGTGCATAAAACAGCGACAATACACAGAAACATACATGCAAATTTATAGAAGCAGGTATTTAAGAACATGAACACCTACACAAATACAAGACAGATTCTGGCCAGTGAGTGTCCACTGTCAAAGGAAGAGACAAAAATCAAGATGTCGCTGTGTAAAGAGGGACATAATAATCACCTCAGATAAAATACACAACATAGTTAAAAGGGTGTTTTATCCAAAAGCAGAAAGGCAGTGAAATCAGCGAATGTAAAAAAATCTGCTTCTTCTGGCAAGAATGAAGGGAAATTCTAATGCGTTTACCTCCGTTTCCCCAGTGTCAAACCACAAGTAAACAAAATCTACCACATATATACAAACACACACTATAGAAAAAAGATCCACGGAAACTTACTTTTTCCGAACAGAAACAAAAGTGCGTAAAAAAAAGTGCAAACCCGGTTTGTGCCAACAGGGGTTTTGGAAGGGAAGAAATATCGTACGTCTCATCAACAGGGGTACAGTGGGTCCAGAGGAGATGATGAATATGAAAGGGGGCCTGAGATATGCGTCATTAATACAGAGTGCGGTGTTTTATTTACTGAAAGGTTCAAAGCATTTCAGTTCGCTTGAACACCAGAGGCACTTGGGCAAAGCGGGCATAATGACGATAGTTAAGGTTTTGCCATTGATCCAGGGAGAGCAGACGACCGCTGTTACTCAGCCGGTAGTTTCTTTAAAGCACAGAGAAATAATATACATCATAAACAGATACAATGACAGCATAATGCCATGATGTATAGGGGTGATACCATGAGGTATTTCAATAAACCAGCATATTGAGGTGACTCTGAGGATTGCTAATAAATTGCTCCAAATAAAATATACTAACTGTGAAATGTTTTTTTATTATTGTTATAATTAACTGTCTGCCAATACGATGTCAATGTTTTGACTGCAACTTCCTTGTGTGTAAACACACTCGGTAATAAAGCTATTTTATATTTCTGATTACATTTATTCTGCCCTTTGCCTCGTACAATGTCAGCATACCTCCGTGTAAGGTCCGAGGGGGACTGCCACCCTCTCCTGTTTCCTCCTCTCTCCTGATTGGATACATCCTTAATGAGGCACAAAAGCTCAGACATTACACCTGTAAGGTGATCAGAAGTAAAGACACGTCAGCAAGTGCTTATCTCCTGAAGAAATCCTAACCGCTAACAAAACATCTTATCACCGATTGTTTTATCATGAGTCATGTTACAACAGTAAACCTAATTGTGAAGCTTCTGTTTCAAATGTAGGGGAAAAACAAGTATTGGAATTTTACCATGTTGCTTGTTATCCGCCATATGCCTCCTCACCGAGTCCACATACAACTTCTTTTCTTTCTCCAAAACCTCCTCACGGTATAATACCGTTGGCCTGCAAAAACACACACCAAACCACTCGGTTGTAACACAGAGGTTACATGGCTAACATCCGGTCATACAAACCAAGCACAAACTGAGATTAATTCACTTTGAATAATTTTTATATGATTTCTAGCAACTAATAATTGCCAACTCCTTTTTCTGCATGCAACGTAAAAGCGACATGCGAGAATTCTTCAGCGTTAATTTGCAATCTCCTGAAAGGGTTAATACAAGAAAATAAAAGTGTTAAGGGTTGGGATTAAAATGACAGGAAAGAGTTCTCAGACAATGAATTTTACTAATCATGCACAAAGGGTAGCAGACACTAGAACCTGGGCAATATGTTTAAAATAAATAAATAAATAAATAAATAAAACAGTATACGGTTAAAATTTTGTTCACATATGACCATCACACCACAAATATGTACTTTTTGAAGGTACCATTTCAGAGATTTAGCCCTCCCCCTTCTCTTATAATAAGCTACATGGGCACCCCAAAGAATGCGTTTTTTATTGAAAATGCAATGCTACAGCATAAAAAGGAAATAAATATTTTGACCTTTGTGGCAATAATTTGAAGAAACAATTTATGGGTGTAATGGTCATAGAACCACATACTTGTACCCATATAGTACATCTCATCCAAAAATCATACCTAAAGGAGGTGGAAAGCATAGTTCCTCATTTAAAAATCTTTACAAATGCCCAATAACTAATAAATGAGACAAAAAACACCCCATTTCCATGCTGTCATATTGCCCAGGTTTCATAAACACTACAGGTTAATCAAAATTTGATCCAGTGTGCAAAAATGAGTGTTTAAAGATGGCAGGAACCTTTCAATTAACCTCAAATATCTGAGCCAATGGTCCAGCGAGGAACATCTCAGAACTGCTGAGGAGAGAAGTGATCTTTAAAAACCGCAGAAGCAGCAGCGCTCCATCTACTGGTTAAAACAAACATGGACACTTTTTTTTTTATCTTATCCAAACAGAGTACCTAGGAATGTCTTTCAAGAGATTTTCTTGGCTCGCAGACACTTTTTTCCCTGGTTGTTGCTGTACATTGACTGTTCTTGGTTGCTGGATGTCGGGCAAAACATCATTTGACATCACCTAAACATGACATATCGGTTAGGCTTATGTGAAGTATATGATCACCTGGCAAATGTGCACTTTATCAATGTATTTATGCATTTTATGTCAAACCTGGACCTCAAGCGGCAGCTTGTTGTCGGTGTCGGCCTGCTGCTGACCATCACAAAGCACTTCTTTGTTCTCCTTCACCTGGATAGCAGTCTGCTTGTGGTCTAACGACTTGCAGATCGTCGTGCCTTCAGGAACTAAGTTACTCTCTTCTTGCTTTATGTTCAGGAATGGGACTGTGGGAATCGCTTCGGTTTTAAGAGCATCCAAATTAAAAGCAATGGCAGAGGAATCTTTTACATGCTTGCAATTTATTGTCGGTGAGGGCTGGCTCTCATAGTCCGAAGAATTTTCCAAACATTTAACAAGCTCCCCGGATTTTTCCAAAGGGGTTGATGTGATTGGGGTGGACACAAGCGGTGACGTGTATGACAAATTTGGGAGAGTAATTTTAAGCGATTTCACAAACCGCTTCTCACCGCTTTTGATGATCTCACTTTCTGTTCCGACCGTTGACTCTCCTGGGGCGACAGGATATGATTTTGTAACATAGCCCTCATCTCTGTTAATGGAAAATTGGCCTTCCTCCGAATTCTGATAGCTCTGAATGAAATCCTCCACGCCATCAGCGTTGGTATCACCACTGTCAATTGGGCTGAGACACATGATCTCATCTATGTCATAATCAAACGCAACAACATCCGCGCTGTCTTTATTGGGTACCAACACCGGGCTACTCGAGCAAACATTGGTTAGTGAAGTGCTGCTCTGACCGGCAGTCATTTCACTGCTATTGGTCCAATCCAGGCCTAATGATTTCTGACAAGACAAAGTTTCCTCTATCCTTTCAATCTCAAGTCCTACAGAAGGCGACTTTTTGGAGACAAGTTTCACTTGTCGGTAAGGGTTAAAAGAATCTCCCGTTAATGCGCAGGATGAATCTGGTGAAGAGCGATAAACGAGGAGGGGCTTTTTCGGCGGGGTATCGTACGTCTCATCAAGACACGAATCATCCAATCGGCGTTTACCTACAACAGTTGCCCTGCTGTTAATTAACTCAACTTTCAAGTTCCAGGGAGGACTGTTGGGACACGATCGATTGACAGAACAGGATCGGATGACACTGCAATAGACCATACGTGAATAAACTGAGAGGGGTTTAAAGTGTAGACAACTTCCTGTCTGATCTGAGCCCTGCTCGTGGGGTGCAGTCTCAATTAGTTTCTTCCTGTCTGCCATCATTAGTTCCGTTGCTGGTAACTCATGTCAGATCATGTAATACAGCACTGGAAGCACTATGGAAAGAAAAGTTAAAGCCATTACATTTTATTTTTGTAAAAAGGCATATTTATTGGTAACAAAAATGTATTTGATTGAATGTTTTGTATATTTATACACACATTATATATATATATATATATATATATATATATATATATATATATATATATATATATATATATATATATATATACATACATATATATATACATACACAACACACACACCACACACACACACACACACACACACACACACACACACACACACACACACACACACACACACACACACACACACACACACACACAACACAACAATATACATACACACACACATTGTGAAACCAATTTGGGATCTTTTCCTTTCTAATTTAAGCATTATTCTGGTCAGTGTTTGAAGAAAAGTCTATCCCAGGCTACAAAATGGGAATATTTCATTGATGATATGGTACATGGGTCACCACACAAACTTGCACTTTAGAGTCTAATTTAGTGTTACCAATCCTACGTACACACATCATACCTATAAGCGCTTTGGTGTCGGCTTTGGTGTCGGCTTTGGTGTCCTACAACCCTCACTCTTCTGGAGGCACACGGATTAATCCAGATGAATCCAGTGTTAAATAGAGTTGTGGTCAACACCTAAACATTTTGGTTCAAATCATAAAACAATTCCAATATTTTCCATACATCAACTAGTAGATTAGGACTTAAATACAAAAATATGGTCTTTAATACAAATATTGACTGACATGACAAATGAAATGAGATCAAAGCAATGTAATGTTTACGAATAAGGACCAAGCAAACTATTACCAAGTAGTAAAGTTAAAGGAGTATATATTTGTTATGCAATTATCTGATAGTAGCCATAACAATTTACTGTTTAATCTGGGCAAAATACAAACAAATAAAATGTGTCTTTGATCATAAAAATTCTCTGCTGTAGCTGTGTTCATCCAAAGTTATCTCAGTCTGTAAATTCATCAAATGTTTACAATATGTGCCTCTCTATATGTAATGGCAATGAGATGTTACTATTTATAGGTAGAACATTCATTCATTCATCTTCTACCGCTATATCCGATCTTCCCTCGGGTCACGGGGAGTCTATGTCTATCTCAGGCATCTATGGGCATTAAGGCAGGATACACCCTGGATGGAATGCCAACCCATCGCAGGGCACACATACTCTCACACACACATTCATACACTAGGGACAATTTTCCAAGGTGCCAATCAACCTACCGTGCATGTTTTTGGACCGGGAGGAAACTGAATAACCCGGAGAAAAACCCCTGAGGCACGGGGAGAACATGCAAACTCCACACACACACATGGCCGAGACGGGAATCGAACCCGGACCCTGGCGGTGTGAGGCGAACGTGCTAACCACAAAGCCACCGTGCCCACAGGCAGAATATTAATATTGACAATTGATATAAAGTTTCTTGGAACTAGCTGTGTTCTCCAGCCAAACATAATTGATTATTCAGACATACTTTTGGATAAATGGGGGAAAAAATATCAGTAATATATTCTGTCAGTTTTCTCTTTTTATACTTAAAAGTTTTATTTTATACACAGTGTTGAGAAGGCTACTTTGGAAATGTAATAGATTACAGATTACAAATGACGGTATTCAAAATGTAATAAGCAGTGTAACTTTTCAATGACTTTATAAAAGTACATTCGATTACTTTCATTTGTCCACTAGGTGGCGCTTTCACTTAACAAGAAAAACGTTTCAAATGTTAAAAAAAATTGATAAGTTTTTTTAATTGAAACTGAAACTAATTTCAGCTGAAAATCATGCCGTAGCCTAAAGCACTGGCTTTACATGAAATAGTTCCGATGTAATTCTATTTGTAATCTTTAATATTTTCATTTGTAACTAATTCAATTACACATTTTTTTCACTAACTAACGAATTGCTGTTACAATAATTTTGTAATTAAATTACGTAACGCCGTTACATGCAACTAGTTACTCCCCAACACTTTTAATACATTATATTTATAATAGGATTTAACACTTTATTCATTCATTTATATTCTATAAATTGTACAATTTTACTTAAATGAACTCCTCTTACAAATCTGGTGTTGCATTTGCCATCAAAATATAATTACATCACTACATTTTCCCCTATTTATTACATGAAAACGGATCAAGAAATTGGCCATACAAAGAGTATAAAGACAAAATTGTGCATTTGATTTCCTCTATCAGAGGAACTGACCTTCCGCTGAACTTCACAGATCTGAAATGCAAACTTCTCACACGCTGTCTTAAAGCAGTGTTTTCAACATCGTGTTTTTGGAAACATTATTGACTGAAAACCTTCAGCAAAAAACTACATCAAGTGATAAACGATCCACACTTTGGGCCTGATATGAATCCCGAGGATATGGCAGTGAGCTGGTTCAGAGAGATGGTGGCTTAGTGTTAAGGTGTTGGCCTTTGGACCAGAAGATTGCAGGTTCAAAAACCCCACAACCACCAAGCTACCACTAGTGGGCCCTTGAGCAAGGCCCTTAACCCTTAATTGCTCAGTTGTAAGTCAGAGGTTAAGGGCGCCTGCCAAATGCCATAAATGTAATGTAAACGAATGAAAACTAGTTTCTGATTAATAGCTGCATTGGACACAATAATTCGCATACATGCATGTCTATTTTTAATAGACAAAAACAAAAATGAGATTAGCTCTCGCTATCTATAATAAATCTACACAATTCCATATATATTCTTTTATAGTATGGATGCATTCGGGATTAACGTACAATGTTTAAAATGAGAAAAAATGAAGAAAAACACTGAAGAAGACGGTGTACAAACTTTTGATTTAAACCTTTCTGAAGTGAAGTTTAAAAAAATACAGAAAAATATCTAAAATGTTTTTGTCAACGTTTGTTAATTAATTAGCTGTTCTGGAACTCGGGAGTTTGTGCAACAGCTAATCTGTATAGGAGAATCACTGCTAGCGTATACACAGCTAACAGCCAAAATTAGTAACAAAAAAAGAAGTAAATAAATGTATTTTAAGGGTTTATTTAGATTTAGGTTTCGTATATGTTGAGTGAAAAAAGTGTCTACCTTGAGAGTTATTCCGAATAACGGCACTAGAAGGAATAACGCAGCAACAGAAACTTAGAGAAACTCCGGCGCCACGCCTATTTATAGCTTTTGACGAACGGCAATGATCTGTGATTGGCCGAGCTGTCCGTCCACGTGCGTTCAGCGTGGTTTCCCAGTGGTTACTTTATTAGGTACGCTTCATAAGCGGTCCCTACGCTCACTAATTGGCGTAAGACAACAGTGCAGCTCTAGTGCACCTGTCTAATCATGGTTCCTTGCGGATCAGGCACCAAATTATAGTGAATAAAACTGCTAATAAAGAGACAATAAAAGACAATATTAAGCAGGTGGTCATAAACTTATGACTGTTCTGTATATACTGTGTAATGCTATGGTGGAAACACTTCCATCCAAGCTATAAAACCACACGTATACAATCCACACTTAGGGCCTGATATGAATCCCGAGCATATGACAGTGAGGTTATGGATCTGTCCACAAGGCATGATCTGCAGAAGTGGTCTCCTCTTTCGATGAGTAGTTGAGATCTGAGCCAAAGCTATAGTTTCGGGATGTATGGTCAATACACTCTTGAAAAACAACAGTTTGTTTAATGCTACAAAACCTATGCAAAATTATATGCAACCAGATTTCAGGCATCAACTCACATGTTGCCAGTATCAAAGGCAACAACCTTCACAATTAAGTTTTGTTAATCAAATTGCTTACCAATCAGGGTGCGAGATGGAGTTACCGTGGACGTTCAGAAGCCATCCAATAACATTTCGTCGAATGATTTAATGGTCCGAAGACTTATTTTATTGTGTTCATTGGATTTCTAGGTTTAATACTGCTTTATGAAATACCTGTCTGTGATGAGGTACTCTGTTATACTGCATTTCCGTCAAATTAATTAGTTTCTATAGCCATGGCACTGTAGTATGTAATTATTTTGGTTTACACCTTAAAATGATTTCACTATTTTCCACACACTCACTGGTAGATAATGGTCTTTAATACAAAAATGCGTTATGCAATGCAGGCTAACTGAAGTGAGCAATGAAAAAAAAGGTAAATCCAAAATACGTAATGTTTAACACTGAGCTGGAGAAAAGTAAAAATTAAAAAATAATAAAAAATACCCATATCCCAGGCATGTAAAACCGAGCAAGTGAAATATTACCATGAAGTAAAGTTATGCAGTAAGTATACATTCCTTATGTAATGATCTGATAGTAAACAGGACAACTCACTGTTTAATGTGGGCCAAATACAAATGGATAAACCATGTATGTATTTACTTTTGGAAATAATTTACCTGAAATTAAACCATGTGCTTCTGGCAGGGTGTAGAAAAATACATTTCCAATAAAAAATATAAGAAAAGATTGTCTTCAGTATAAACTCTCGCCAC
This sequence comes from Kryptopterus vitreolus, assembly GCA_030449085.1. Lineage (NCBI taxonomy): Eukaryota > Metazoa > Chordata > Actinopteri > Siluriformes > Siluridae > Kryptopterus > Kryptopterus vitreolus. The sequence continues at coordinate 9,722,861 of JACRUU010000014.1, forward strand.
ATATTTTTGGTTGTGAATTCTTGGCCGAAAGTGTGACATTCAACAAGCCAAAAATCAAATAAAATCAAATAAAATAAATCATAAGCAATGTCAACATTTCTTCCATCTCATCACAACCATACACACCACATTCTACCCTCAGCACATAGACACCTTACAATGTAACAACAAAATTGGTGTTCGTATCTCTTTGTGAGAGAACCTTACAGTGTTACGCTGCATAGCCCAGTTCTCAAAGCTGACCTGAACCACTGCAAAAAAAAAAAATTAGACATACTATACAAATCCATACACACAACTCATCATTTATGCGATTATCACACATTTCATATAGCTTACACAACAATTTAGAGAAATTAAAAAATAACGATGTTACAGGAAGAGTTATCATACAAAAGCAGACTAAAGCCAAATACCGTTCACACACACACACACACACACACACACACACACACACACACACACACACACACACACACACACACACACACACACACAATACTATTATTGCTTTGGTCTGTGCAGTTCATGGATTCTAATGACGCTGCAGCATCCGTTTATTTTCCACTCCAGTCCTGTTCATCCATCAGCAACACGATCGTCTTTTTTCCCCTTTTTTTCCCCACATTTACAGCCTCTGTCTTTTCTAGTGCTCTCAGAAGCCGAATGCATCCTCGCCGTCGAATTTGTCCCAGTTGCAGGGTGACAGGCACTCTTCAGCGTTGTAGTCCTGAGGGTTTAACCCAGTGTCCAGGACCTGGGGGTTAGCGCGACACTCAGCGAGTCTGTATATCACAAATGTAGAAAGGACAATTTATTAACAAGCAAATCAATTACAAACAAATCAAGTACAGGCAAGCAGCTGTGGGCATAAAAATTAAGGGTGGCAAAAATATAATAAAAAAAAATTATAATTAAATGGTGAAAGCTTTTTAAATCTGGTATTGCATTCCATAAGTATAATGAACACAATGAGCTGACAAACGTTTAGGTATATAACCCTTAACAATATGACTGTCACCTCATTAAGAGCTACTTGTCCCCTTCTACTTGTTTAATATAGTAAGAAAGACGTGTATGAACCATGCCAGAATGTTTTTTACAGTTAAATGAAACCTTGAAATACTATTTTTATCATTATTTTTATGAGTGCAATTGGTGCCTTAGACGATTCAAAAAAACCCTGTATGCATATCATGTCAATAAGATAACAGTGACCCAATTCAATAAGAATATTCATATTATTGCATCATACATGAATAAAATGCACTACATAGGTGAAAATGAATGCCTATTTGTAGTAAGTCAGACTGGATTTCCTTTGAATAATAACTTTGGACATTTTACTGAATAGGGAGGAATTGCTTGGTTTTACTGTATAGTACATTATAAAAGATCAGCGTACAATAATTGGTCAAAATTGAAGGTTGAAACCAGGAGTCGTCTATCATTCTAATCATTCAAGGCTCTTGTTTGAGTCTTCACAGTGACTTACTACTATTAGACAACCACAAAAATGAGAAACTCTACAATCGAGCTACAATAGGCAAAGAACCCTGCTATTTCTAAATGGGCCGTCAATGCACTTTTTGTGACAGACTATTAATCAAGTTTTTTAAATAATATTTTAGCTTCTGAACAGGGTTCTAAGCAGGAAATGAGTCAAATGAGAGAATTCTACACATCAGCTATGGTGAAGTCCACCACTGGTGCTAGGTTTAATGGTGATGCAAATGGAGTAAAACGGACAGTGAGGACACTATGAGACTGGTAATGACACTAAACACTGTATGAAGCGTTTCTTTACCTGAACATGACTCAAAACTATCCAAACTGTGGCTGAAGAAAAACAAATCATCACACACACACACACACAAAATAAACGAAATAAAAAAAAGAGTGAGCAAAGACTTCAGCAAGCAAAAATGTTAATCTACATTTAAAAGTTGAAACGTTTCCCCCTTCAGCCTGTAGATGGCACTAGAGGCCTTCCGTATCCTGTAAGTGTTTTAAATCTCTTAATGGACCACATGCTGACAGTAATTTAAACACTTTACTCTAGGGCAGCCAGTGCTGAGGGAAAAAGGTCAGAGGTGTAGCCACAAGCTGTGTGGGTTTGCTCAGGACAAGAGCGATTCAGGAAAAAGTCTGAAAAGCGTGTGAAGTGCGTACGATGGTTACTTGATATGTACAGAGTTGCTTCAAAGACATACAGACGGAAAAACAAAAGACAGACGGGACAGAAAGTGTCATTGTCAACCTATTTTCTTTAAAAGAAAAATGCATAGCAATCAGAAGCCAATGATAAACAGAGTTTTAAAAATACATTATTTAACAAAGAAAGGCGCAAATAAATCAGAGTGGTATCATTTTTCTAATAATAGAATCTGACTTAAATTGTGAAACTATCAAATACTAAACAAAATAACTAGTGCAGAAAAGACTCAAAACAAACAACCACACCTTTTACACCTTTTCCCAAGGTGTATGTGAACACTTTATCCTAATTTGTACACAATGGGAGCATGCGCAATACATGCATCGACATTATTTAAAATATAATAAGATAAAATAACCCTTTGCTAGGGACAACATGCCCTTAAAAAGCATGCGTCTGTGTGTTCTCGTAAATACTCGCAACACTTTTAAAACGTCATAGCAATATAAAAAAAAAGGCCAAACGTCCGAAAGTGAACTTATGGTTCAAAGGCAAACATATAAAGGTGAGACTGTCATGATCCTCTTTGTAAATAGAGTAAAATATTTAAGTGAAATTGAGTTCTGTCTGCTTCATTTTATGTTAAAATCATTTCATTGTAAAGAAAAAATGCCTGAGATATAAAACCAGGTGGCAGATGTCATAGAATTCTTCAGATCGTTAACAGAAAAGGATGTTATTTTGTGTCAATATATAATATATCCGATCTTCCCTCGGGTCACGGGGAGTCTGTGCCTATCTTAGGCGTCTATGGGCATTAAGGCAGGACACACCTAGGATGGAATGCCAACCCATAGCAGGGCACACACACACACACACACACTCACACACATTCACACACTAGGGACAATTTTCCAAGGTGCCAATCAACCTACCGTGCATGTTTTTGGACCGGGGGGAAACCGGAGAACCCGGAGAAAAACCCCCTGAGGCACGGGGAGAACATGCAAACTCCACACACACATGGCCAAGACAGGAATCGAACCTGCTAACCACTAAGCCACCGTGCCCCATAGCCTTGATTCTAGCAAAGTATATTTTCCACAATATACGGATATTAGAAAATAAGCTGTACAGTTTGTACCATGTGTTGGAGTGTGTGTTGCACTGTATAGGTTGATGAATGTGTGTGAACCCCCGTCCTTAACTTATGGTCTGCCGTCAGCTCTGGACTTACTACTGCAGCATGACATGGATGTCTAAAAAAAGGTACAATTACCACTAAATTAGGAAAACATACAGTAAACCTAGAATAAACACAATTCTATTGTGTTTATAAAGTTGAAACTTTTAAGCAGGATGGTCTGTGAGTGATGACATGGCACACTAAAACAAACTACAGCCATCCTGCCAAAACATTATCTCTGGGGTTTAATAAGGTTTGCTGCAAGTATGGTAGCTGTCTTTTCTGTTGGATTCATACTAGAAAACCTAACACACACACACACACACACACACACACACACACACACACACACATACACACCAGGCTGAAGTAGCTGAAGTTTCCCAGAAGCAACTGAAATGTCTGATATGAGCTCTAACTGGAATGAACCTGAGCTTCTCATATTGATTACATTACCATTGGGTATGACTAATTGAATTTGTAGAATTTGTCCAGTCTCGGCACTCAATAAACAGAATAATACAGTCTACGGAGAAGAGGTCAGAGATTTGGGGCTCTTAGCTTTGAGCTCTCACAAAAGAAACTCGGTCCATAGTTTCTCTTTTTAATGCTCAAAACTTGAACTAAATATATGTACATTACTCCTGTTCATCAAATCAATAAAGATATGCAACTCTTTGCTACTATAAGTTACTGCAGTACTGCATAGTTTCAATGCATTATAAATTGCATCATGTTATGAGCAATTCGAGGGGCACGGTGGCTTAGTGGTTAGCACGTTCGCCTCACACCGCCAATGTCCGGGTTCGATTCCCGTCTCGGCCATGTGTGTGTGGAGGTTTGCATGTTCTCAGGGGGTTTTTCTCCGGGTTCTCTGGTTTCCCCCCGGTCCAAAAACATGTTTGATTGGCACCTTGGAAAATTGTCCCTAGTGTATGAATGTGTGTGTGTGTGTGTGTGTGTGCCCTGCGATGGGTTGGCATTCCATCCAGGGTGTATCCTGCCTCAAAGACCATAGACGCCTGAGATAGACACAGACTCCCTGTGACCCGAGGGACGATCGGATAAAGCGGCAGAAGATGGATGAATGAATGAATGAGCAATTCGGCACATTTATGAATAGGAGCACACAAAGTCTGCACTAAAAGAATCCAATTCCTCACTTCAACCAGTTAAGTATTCGATTAAGGCTTTGCCTTAATACACTTAAAGGGTGCACTAACCGAGTTCCTATATGGGTGTGGCGTTACTGCTCACAACCAATGATACAACCTTACGGCCTATTTTTAGAGCTGTGCGTGAAGGACAGAAATGAATCTCTCGAAACTGACTCAGCACGCCCAGAGTCAATAGTTACAGTGCGTAATGTGTAGTGTGACAGTACAGGATGTGGTCAAACGGATCATATAGAGAAAGTTACCTTATGTATAACGTGTTCATATAATATATGATAAACAGTATCAGGGCACCTGACTTTTGCTGCAATATGTGGGTCGTCCCTGAACTGTTGAAGTTGCACACGATTGTTTAGCAAGTGTCTTGATGAAGGAGCATGAAATGTTCCCTTTATTTCTGATTAAATAATAAATTAATAAAAATCTTATGAGCGGGGGTCGACAAACTGTTGCCCATACAGTTAAATTGTATTTGCAAGGATCTGAAATGCTTGACAATGAGTGTGTGTAGGAAAATGGAAACACTTTGTACATGTAAAAACGATACTAATTTTCATTACAAGAATATAACAGAAATAATTGATATTTTAGAATCGTCGCTATTTTTGCTAAAAAAAAAAAAAAAACGTACTAGGGAATAAATAATGAATAATGCAATGGTCTTTTCATGTGCACTGTAAAACCACGAGTTCACCTGAAATGAGTAAGAAATGTTAATGTTCCACACAAAAATAAACACTAACCTCGAAAAGGCTTCATCCAGACCGTCCTCCAGCTCCTGCAGGGGAAGTGAAAAGGCACGAGACATAAACATCATAAGAATTACAGTAAGTGACACTTCAGCACGAAGAGTAAATGTTAATTTCATTGGTGTTTTAACCTGAAGCCTTTTTTCCAGATCTCAATTTGGACTCACACAACCCCAAAACCCCAAAACCCCCTCCCCCCCTTCATCCCCCCCCCCCCATCCCCCCGAGCTCCTAATCCCATCATAATGACTTCTGTCTGCCGGGACGAACACATTTAATCTACATAAATTGTACTGGTCTAGAGGCTCAAACAATCAGCTAATATTGCATGGAGCAATGAAGTCAGAGAGGTCACCATGAATATTATCAGTATTATAAGATTTTTTTTGCTATTTTAGGAGTATACAGTATGAGGTTATGACGATTATTCCACAATCATCATTTCCATACACACACACACACACACACACACACGCACACACACACCACATATATATAAATATATATGTATATGAAAGTAAATGCAAAGAATACTCACTTCACAATCATACTTGTATGTCACTAAATGTTTTAAAACACTAATATGTAGTATTATTAGGATAATATTTGGTAATAAAATAATAAAAATATTTTGATTATATGGAACATTAAAGCCCTGTACTTTTAAATTCTGCCAATCTGATTGGTCAGAAGGTATTGCCTACAGAAAACACAATATTTTTTGTATAGTCTCCAAGCTGTAAGTTTTCCAACACAAAAAAAAGGATACGGAATGTTGCGGTTTCTCACTTGCGCTTTACATTTATGGCATTTGGTGGTTGATCTTATCCAGAGCAAATTATACCTGAGCAGTTAAGAGCTAAGGGCCTTACTTAAAGGCCAAAAAGTGATGAATTTGAACTTTGACTTTCTGATCCAAAGTCCAACACCTTTACCAATAAGCTCTATTTTTTTGCTGTTGTTAAATTTGTGGAAGTAGAAAAAAAGACAAGCTTGTAAGAGAAACAGTTTATACATGTTAACTACAGAGAGGTGTAAACTATATATATTTTTAAATTGATGTAGAATAAAAAGAATAAAAATGTTGGAAATAATCACTTTGGAGAATATATATATATATATATATCTATATATATATATATATATATATATATATATATATATATATAATATATATATATAGTATTTTATGTATCGAACATACATGTGTGTATAAATTCCAGATTGCCCTTTAATAAAGTCATACTAAAAAGACACACCAGTGACAAGCTCCGTCTAAATCATAAGAAACACTTCCGTATAGTGCGGGTTTAAGTAAACATACAATGAGCATGTCAAATTTGGGCAAGTCACTAAAAATGTGTAATATATTACAGTGTATTTCGAGGGAGCCCAGTAACTCTGTAATCCACTCTTACCTAGAAAGAAAATATTCTATTTAAAATTATGGTAAGGTTCTCCTTACGAGCAATAAAAGATTTGTTTACAAGAACAGGCGAGCAGAATGAGTCACATGACGCACCCCCGGCATGATGAAGAATGAAGACGTGCTAAACGTGACTCAACAGAACTTCCCGGATGATTTATGTAGAGAAGGTGAGTACGGTGCTGTTTATTAACGACGAGCGAAGCATGCACGAACCACTTATTAACCTGACGGGACGTAAAAAAGTCAATTTACATTAGCTCTCATTCACACCACAGAGCACTACATAGCATCTCTCCTGCACATTTACACATTTCTCTCTACGGCATTTCACTTGCATTTCGCCTTCAATCCTGTTCCGTGATTATTCGATCCCACCTGCTGTTTCAACACTCCTACGCTGCCTATTAAAGCACTAACAGCCCTTGCTGATTAGCCCTTAAAACAACAACAAAGCACTCACTATGACCGCCTGCTCCCCCCCCCCCCTCCCTCCTATTGGGTATTTGTAAAACAATAGTAAATCAGTCCCTATTGTGTGTGTGTGTATTTACTTATACAGCAATTGGTTTGTACTCTAATAAACAAAGAATGGTTGGATTTTTTGTCATGTTTAAGGAGGAATTATCATGGTTTGGATTTTGCAGTAAAAAAAATCACAGCGCTACTATTCTTCACCCAGAGGATGGTACTGTCTAGCACAACTGTCCATTGTGTGTATGCTTGGTATTGTATTTAATACACACACACACACAGGCACACACAACTACATGTGCCCCGACTCTAAAACCAGACAGACAATTATGTTGGTAAGAAAAAAAAAGGTTGGAAATCAAAGGCAGGGGTGCCATTAATTGTGACACATTTACTATTTCTCAATAATTAATTAACAAACCATCCAAGTTCTAGAGTAAATAGGAATTCGTGGGATCGATGTGAGATTTTTGACGCACGGCTACTTTTCCTTGTCCGAGTGTGTGTGTGTGTGTGTGTGTGTGTGTGTGTGTGTGTGTGTGTGTGTGTGTGTGTGTGCTTTTCTGCACTCACCCAGACAACGTTGTTGTTCTCTGTGCTGATGCTCTGTGCTTCATCATTAGATCCCGAATGTATAACTGCACCTTCCTTCTAAATTTAGCAGATTTGCCGTTGCCACTTCTACACAAAAACACACACACACACACACACACACACACACACACACATTACACACACATGTGCTTTTTAACAAACACAAACACATCGCTAACGGAAATATTTCATCATCATTTTCTTCTACTTTCGCACTTCAAAGACTATATTCATACATTCATTCATCTTCATCTTCTACCGCTATATCTTCCCTCGGGTCACGGGGAGTCTGTGCCTATCTCAGGCATCTATGGGCATTAAGGCAGAATACACCCTGGATGGAATGCCAACCCATCGCAGGGCACACACACACACATTCACACACACTTACATTCATACACTAGGGACAATTTTCCAAGGTGCCAATCAACCTACCGTGCATGTTTTTGGACCGGGGGGGGAAACCGGAGAACCCGGAGAAAAAAACCCTGAGGCACGGGGAGAACATGCAAACTCCACACGAACATGGCCGAGATGGGAATAGAACCCGGACCTTGGAGGTGTGAGGCGAACGTGCTAACGACTAAGACACCGTGCCCCCAAGACTATATTTAAAATATTCAATTTTTATTTATATATATATTTAATATAATATAATATTCATTCATTCATCATTCATCTTCATCTCTATCTCAAACCACCGCTTTATCTTCCCTCAGGTCACGGGGAGCCTGTGTCTGTCTCAGGCGTCTATGGGCATTAAGGCAGGATACACCCTGGATGGAATGCCAACCCATCGCAGGGCACACACACACACAATTTTCCAAGGTGCCAATCAACCTACCGTGCATGTTTTTGGACCGGGAGGAAACCGGAGAACCCCGGAGAAAAAAACCCCCTGAGGCACAGGGGAGAACATGCACAAACTCCACACACACATGGCCGAGACGGGAATCGAACCCGGACCCTGGTGGTGTGAGGCGAACGTGCTAACCACTAAGCCACCGTGCCCTAATATAATATTATAATATTTAATATAATATTTAAAATATATAACATATAGGAATGGGGGCACGGTGGCTTAGTGGTTAGCACGTTCGCCTCACACCACCAGGGTCTGGGTTCGATTCCCGTCTCGGCCATGTGTGTGTGGAGTTTGCATGTTCTCCCCGGCCTCAGGGGTTTTTCTCCGGGTTCTCCAGTTTCCTCCCGGTCCAAAAACATGCACTGTAGGTTGATTGGCATTGGAAAATTGTCCAAGTGTGTGAATGTGTGTGTGTGTGTGATGGGTTGGCATTCCATCCAGGGTGTATCCTGCCTTAATGCCCATAGACGCCTGAGATAGCACAGACTCCCCGTGACCCGAGAGAAGATCGGATAAAGCGGTAGAAGATGAATGAATGAATGAATGAACATATAGAATGTAAGGCTTACATAACTGGGTAATAATAATAATAAAAAAAAGAAGTTTAGCTTAATTTGGTGAATTTGTAAAGGCATTTCGTGAATGATTGAGCAGACGTGTCTAACGTACTGATTGCTCGTTAAGATCAGCTCGTCGTCGCGATGCAGGGTTTTAGCGCAACAGCCGTCATTCACAGAAAACACCACCAGAGACCCGTCAGACTAAATGATTACATTTCCCTGCGTCAGTGGTTCGTTTTTCACTCAATGCCTCATTGCAGTTTCTTAAATCCGTCTGTCTTTCAGCAGCAGACTGAACATCTCCTCTTTCACAAGCAGAGCAATTATCTCTGGTTCACACTGAAACCCAATGAGTGTGTGAATATGAGTGTGTGTGTGTGTGTGTGTGTGTGTGAGGAGTGGCACGCCCATGACCTTTCAGATGGACACTTTTGGCATGCCAACCGTCAGTCTTATTCTCTTTCTACACACTGAAACGCGCACACACACACACACACACACACACACACACACACACACACACACACACACACACACACAATCCTGCAAAGTCATCCTCCTCATATAACACAGAGGAAGTTTGTTACATGCAGCAGACTGTGTGCGAAGCGTGGCTCATATCTATGACCTTTCAGTGTAACTCTCTCACTGACTCACTCCTTCATTTACTCCCTTGTTAAACCCTTCACTTCCTCCCTCCCTCCACTATTAACTTCTCCACTCACCCATAGACTCACTCCTTAATTAATCTTCCTTCCTTCCTCCCTTAATGATGGAATGTCATTCATTCCATCGTTAACTTGCTTAACGTTCATGCCTAAAATTACTTACATTAATTGAATTAATTCACTCCCTCATTTACTTCCTTCCTCACTTACTCACTCACTCGCTCATTTACTCCTTCACTTACTTACTTCCTCATTCACTCCCTCATTTACTCACTCACTCCCTCACTCACCTTTACTCTTACTCACTTCACCTCATTTACTCCTCCTCATCACTCACCTCATTTACTCACTCACTCCCTCACTCACTTCTTCATTTACTCCCTCACTTACTTACATCCTCATTTACTCCTTCCCTGACTCCCTCACCCACTTCCTCACTCCCTCCCTCATTTAATCCTTCACTTACATCCTCATTCACTCCCTCATTTACTTCTTCACTTACTTACGTCCCCATTCACTCCTTCACTTACTTACGTCCTCATTCACTCCCTCATTTATTCTTTCACTCACTTACTTCCTCATTTACTCCTTCCCTGACTCCCTCACTCACTCACTCACTCCCTCACTCACTTCTTCATTTACTCCCTCACTTACTTACATCCTCATTTACTCCTTCCCTCACTCCCTCACCCACTTCCTCACTCCCTCCCTCATTTAATCCTTCACTTACATCCTCATTCACTCCCTCATTTACTCCTTCACTTACTTACGTCCCCATTCACTCCTTCACTTACTTACGTCCTCATTCACTCCCTCATTTATTCTTTCACTCACTTACTTCCTCATTTACTCCTTCCCTGACTCCCTCACTCACTCACTCACTCCTTCATTAACTCCTGCCCTCACTCCCTCACTCACTTCCTCATTCACTCCCTCACCCACTTACATCCTCATTTACTCCCTCACTTACTTACATCCTCATTTACTCCTTCCCTCACTCCCTCACCCACTTCCTCACTCCCTCCCTCATTTAATCCTTCACTTACTTACATCCTCATTCACTCCCTCATTTACTCCTTCACTTACTTATGTCCCCATTCACTCCTTCACTTACTTATGTCCTCATTTACTCCCTCATTCACTCCCTCATTTATTTCTTCACTCACTTACTTCCTCATTTACTCCTTCCCTCACTCCCTCACTCACCTCACTTCCTCATTCACTCGCTCATTTATTCCTTCACTCCCTCACTCATTTCCTTATTCACTCCCTCATTTTCTCCTTCACTCACTTCCTCATTCACTCACTCATTTATTCCTTCACTCCCTCACTCATTTCCTCATTCACTCCCTCATTTTCTCCTTCACTCACTTCCTCATTCACTCACTCATTTATTCCTTCACTCCCTCACTCATTTCCTCATTCACTCCCTCATTTTCTCCTTTACTCACTTCCTCATTCACTTGCTCATTTATTCCTTCACCCACTTCCCTCACTTGTTTACTTCCTCATTCACTCCCTCATTTACTCATTTACTCACTCCCTCATGCACTTACTCCCTCACTCATTCCCCCATAGCTGTTTAACAATCCTGTTCGATGCTTCATTCATGTGCACAGACGCACATGACAAAAACGTGTCGTGGCAAAATGTCTTTAACGAAAAAAAAAAAGAACTGATAAGAAAAGGAGCGTTTATTGTTGCTAGAATGTAAACAAAAAAAAAGTTTACATTCTCCTTGGCACGCCAAATCACTTCCTCCCGCTCTTCCAACTGCATGTTACATTTCTTCGGCATGAGAATGGTGAATCAGGCCTCTTTAGTGATCTCTGTACATGGACAGTATTTCCCATTTCATATGATTTACATGAATTGCAGTCTGGAGGTTTTGAGTTAGATAGCCTTAATAACAGTGTATTAAGTTGACATTGAAGGATACAGAACAATAATGTACGGATCAATTAAACAGACAGAGAAAGAAAGAGAGCGAGAGAGAGGGAGTGTGGAGAAAAGAGTGTTGACAGAAAGAAAGAAAAATTCTCACCTCCTTCTTCCACACTTTCTGAACTCTGTGGCTTAGAGTTGCAAGGTGCAACCGGCTCCGGCTTCACTCGTTTCTCTTTTTCTAACGGAGTGGGGGGAAAAAAAAGAGCCATTAGCACTTCACATTTAAATAATCAATAACAGAACACAGCTTATTTAAAAGCCAAGAGGTGTTCAATAACAACCTGATTGGACCAAGTGAAAATCCATAATGGAATTGATTCAAATACATAATGTACTAATTCAGCACTCTTTTGTTTGTGCGCTGCTCTGCAGAAAAAAGAAATACCCAAATTGAGTGAACACATTATATCTATTGGCAAGCTTTTTTTCCCCCCCATTGATTAGAAGAAGTGAGGCACGGTGGCGTAGTGGTTAGCACATTCGCCTCACACCGCCAGGATCCGGGTTCGATTCCCGTCTCGGCCATGTGTGTGTGGAGTTTGCATGTTCTCCCCGTGCCTCAAGGAGGTTTTTCTCCGGGTTCTCCGGTTTCCTCCCGGTCCAAAAAAAAACATGCACGGTAGGTTGATTGGCACCTTGGAAAATTGTCCCTAGTGTATGAATGTGTGTGTGAATGTGTGTGTGTGTGCCCTGCGATGGGTTGGCATTCCATCCAGGGTGTATCCTGCCTTAATGCCCATAGACGCCTGAGATAGGCACAGACTCCCCGTGACCCGAGTGAAGATCGGATAAAGCGGTAGAAGATGAATGAATGAATGAATGATTAGAAGAATGGTGTCCACTAACCAGAAGCTAGAAAACAAAAAGTAAGCAAAAACGAAGACAACAAGAATAAAGTCGTGGCAATACCAGATGAAAATCCTGATATTTTTAGACAAATTAATGGATGGAAATAAACGTTTGCTGTTTTGAATTCAAATGGATATGGAGGATTAAATCCCACTTTAGGTTAGTATTTTTAGCAATAAGGAAATTCATTGTCTTTTGCTGCATTAGAACAGAGTTTAATTAGTAAACTGACACTACAGTGGTGCATTCATTCATTCATTCATTCATTCATCTTCTACCGCTTTTATCCGACCTTCCCTCGGGTCACGGGGAGCCTGTGCCCATCTCAGGCCCCTGGATGGAATGCCAACCCATCGCAGGGCTCACTCACATTCACACACACATTCATACACTAGGGAAAACTCCACACACACATGGCTGTGCCGGAAATCGAACCCGGAGCCTGGTGGTGTGAGGCGAACGCGCTAACCGTTTGAAATGGCAACCAGTGGCTCGAATACAAGTAAATCAAAGGTTACATCTCTGTAGTCTTCAGAGAAGATATGTTCTTTCTCCAGAGACTATAGATATAATGCTCAAATATATCTAAGCTGAAGGCATTTTTGATCTTTACTTTTTGAAGTTATTACAACTTTATTCTTGTTTTTATTTTCGTAATTTTACATTTATTCTCGTATTGCTATGACTTCATTTTCTCTAAATATTACAATTCTATTCTCCGATTGCTACGACTTTAGTCTCGTGATCTTAGATTTTCTCGATTGCTTTTATTGGAGCACATGCTACAGAGACTGTGCAGTATCAATGCATTCATTCATTCATTCATCTTCTATAGCTATATCCGATCTTCCCTCGGGTCATGGGGAGTCTTTGCTTATCTCAGGCGTCTATGGACATTAAGGCAAGATACACCCCATGCCAACCCATCGCAGGGAACACACACACACACACACACACACACACACACACACACACACACATTCATACACTAGGGACAATTTTTCCAAGGTGCCAATCAACCTACCGTGCATGTTTTTGGACCGGGAGGAAACCGGAGAACCAGGAGAAAAACCCCCCGAGGCACGGAGAGAACATGCAAACTCCTCACACACATGGCCGAGACGGGAATCGAACCCGGACCCTGGAGGTGTGAGGCGAACATGCTAACCACTAAGCCACCGTGCCTCTAGTATCAATACAGTGTCTCAAAATATTACAACTCTCTGTTATACCTGAATTTACAGCATCCTTTATACACTGAAATATAATGTATTCAGTAACAACAAGACTTTGCGGTTTCGATTTTGGGTGTGTAGTGACTTCAAAGTGATCAGAGAGCTGAGAACGACCTTGACACAGGAATTTTTTTTATTATTATTCTTTTTTTTTTTTTTTAGAAACCACAAATTGTGGGGTGGAGGGTGCCAATAAATAGAGGCAAAACCCTCAGCACAGAAAGTCTGCAGCCTCACAATTTTGCATAAAGTTTCAAGGACAAGATTTCACAGGGTGGTGCTTGGACCCAGCAATCGCTGCTCTCAGAGATTTACTCTCATCTATATTTTGAAGTGTGGAATGTGTGTGTGATCCTAAACCATATGTGTGTGATCCTAAACCATTGATCTGTGTTTAATCTCGCACGTCTTACCCACTGAAACGCTTAGCTTTTTAAGTTTTACTTCCACATCACAGCCCTTGCTCTTTCCTGTCGCTTCACACACGCGAATACACGTCGTTTCAAACCGCCATTAATCGGAATATATAACATATTTACCGCAACAACAAGCCCGAAGCAGCGCGCTTAGAAGCGATCAATTATTAAATAGTGCTCGACTTAAAACTGAATTAAAGGCGTATGTTTAAAACTGACAAAACATGGCAACATGTCAAAAGATAAGCAAACATTCTTCAAATCTGATGCTGAGCGAGGGATCGATGTGAGGAAAGCTGTCTGCGAGGCTTGACATTTTCTTTTTGCTTGCGCGCACACACATAAACCCCCGTACCATCTCTGTCTATCTCCTCTCCTCGTCTGTATCGGGGTCTACCTGTACGCCAGCTGTCAAAATATTATTGCCTCCAGCTCATTTTTACAATCTCTCACCTTGGCACATACACTCTCGAGTTTGCACTCTCCCTCCCTCACTCACTCGCTCCCTCATTCGCTCTCAAGCGTCCACACATTCACCTTTACACACACAATGTACATTTCAGAATTTAGATTGAGGGCTTAAAGATTCGAAAAAAAAAAAGGTATGGCCTGTCAGTCTTGGTGAAGGAAGTGTGGTCTGTCTGCCTGTCAGTCTCGTGGGAAGAAGGAATGACCTATATGGTGGTCAGTCTAAGTGAAAGAGGCATGGCCTCTGTGCCTGTCAGGCTTGGTGAATTGGTGAAGGAGGCATGGTCTCTCTGCCTGTCAGTTTCGTGGGAAGAAGGAATGGCCTATATGCCGGTGTGTCGAAGTTAAGGTGGCGTGGCCTTTGTGCCTGTCAGGCTCGGTGAAGGAGGCGTGGTCTATCTGCCTGTCAGTTTCGTGGGAAGAAAGAATGGTCTATATGCCGGTCAGTCGAAGTTAAGGTGGCGTGGTCTATCTGCCTGTCAGTCTCAAGGGAAGAAGGAATGGCGTATATATGCCGGTCAGTCTCGGTGGAGGAGGCGTGGTCTCCAGTCTATCTTCCAGTCAGGTTTCACAGAAGCAGGCGTCGCCTATGTGCCTGTCAGTGTCAGTGAAGGAGCATGGCATATCTGCCTGACAGTCTCAGTAAAGGATGCCTTGCCTCTTTGCCTGTCAGTCTCGGTCAACATGTGTGAAAGCTTTAGTGAAACGTTTTCATTTCAATTTTCATTTGCAGCTTTTATGTTTATGTATTATTAAGTCTCAGAAGGTACAAAAGAAATGGAATCAGCATTGCACTATGTGAGAGTGTGTGTATGTGTGTGTGTGTGTGTGTGTGTGTGTGTATAAAACACACAGTTAAGCTTTGAGTGTATGGAGTGAATTACAGAACTCAAAAGTTTCTGCATCTCTCTCTCTCACACACACACACACACACACACACACACACTGATGTACAGACTGGGCTCCGAGCCAGATTCCCATTGTTTTTCAGCTCATTAAATATAGAGAATACAGGAAATGGGGGCGGAGTGTGAAGCAGAAAAACATAAACGACTCTTCACACACATATCTGTGGAGCTGGCAACAGGAAATGTTTTACCCAAATACGCATTGTCCAAATAATGAAGAGATTAATCAGAGAGTAAGAAGACAGAGAACATGAGCTCTCCATTCAACAGCTGACTGAGGAGAGAATAAACGGGAATCGTACCTTCCTTGGCGTTCTGCCAAAACTCAAAGGCCACTTTAAAGGCCTGCGCTACTGTTAATGTCACAGCCTGTGCCTGAGAGAAAGATAGAGAGATGCACACAAGCAATAAAAAAGGTAGAGAAAGAGAGGAAGACCATTAATACATTTACATATGTTGTATATGCATATGCATAACTCCAAAAAAAATGTGTTTAAATGCATCTTCATGTCACAATCAATCGTCCTACATTGTCTGAAAAGGAAGTGTGCTTGTGGTTACAGCAAATTTAGCACTGGGAAGGAAATTTAGGGAGTGTCCATGCTGTCCTCTCCTTAGAGACACCCGGTGATGCATCCACGTCGTCCAAAGGGGGAATCAGAAGAAAAAAAAAACTCACCAATTTCTTTTTGGTGCAGAGGAAGGCATGGCACTCTAGCGTCTCGTTGCGCTGGCTCTGAGCGATGTAGGCAAACACCTTGTCGTGCATTTTATCAGCAGTGCAGTAAGAGATCCTGCGGGGAGGAGCACGAAATGCGTTAGATCGAGACGGGCGAACGAAATCGCAGCCAAAGGCAGAGGAGCGACAGCCAACGCCATACAGTGACAGAGAGAAAAATAAAGAACGTCGCTGCTTCTCATTTGGGCCTGTTAAGCTTTTAACGCCGAGCTTACATTTCGTTTTACGGCATACAGACAGACTTACAGTCTCAGTATTGCATCAAAATCAGATGAACCTGGGAACCCGTTTCCTTTTGCTCCCTTCTATCTGTTTATTATAAAAGTTTTATCTCTTGAAAAAAAGGCATTTGCATTAAATTACTTCCCTAGAGCAGAAGATAATGACCTCACATCACAAGCACAGCTGTGTTTTGTCCTAGGCATGCACTCTAACGTCGCTCGAGACCGCACGTCTCGGTTCTCCTTATCCGGGGATCCTCCCACCACAACGGCTTCTTTTTAAACAAAACCCAAGGACGCTGCTGTCTACTCTCCAAAACATATATTACTGTACTAAATACACCTACCGTGGCTTAAAGTATATATCATTAGAGTAGAGCCGGGTAGGCTGTGAATGCAACGGCGCCGCCCGGGTATATAGGAGAAAACGGCGGTTATGAAGGAGAATCAAACAGCAGGCTGACCTGTAAATGGAGACGTTCTCGATCAGCTGATTTGAGGCGCTGTCATACAGGATGATCCCTCTTGGAGAAACCTTCAACATGACCTTCTGCAGCTTCTTCCCACTGGCTTTGGCCTGAGAGAGAGAGAGAGAGAGAGAGAGAGAGCAAGAGACAAACTTTTACACACAGAGGCAGGAGTTGAGAGTTAAGGGCCTTGCTCGAGGGCCCCCCTCCCAAGTGGCATCTGGGTTCTCCACTGTTCCTTCCTTGGAGCACTTTGATAAATACAGACCATTATCATACCAGTACTAATTTTCCTGCTCCAACACATCGATTCTTGAGAACATTTATTGCTGACACCAATATGACACGATGAAGAGATATTCAGTGTCATTCACGTCACCGCTCAATGTTATAACGTCACAACGTCATGCCTGATCAGTGTATATAGCGGCAGATGGAGACGGAGAAAGAAGGACAGGTGCGTTTGATATAATAGCAGGTTTTTGCGAATGTCCCGCCAAGAGGCTTTGGAGTGACTCATTGAAAAGGCCAGGGAAAAGGTTGAGGCTATTTTAACACCATTAATGCTGTTTGATTCCGACTTTCACAAGAGACATGCCGGGGGAAAGAATGCACAGGGAATAATACAGAATCCGGAATGATAAACCACTGAGAAGAAAACATTTTGACTGGATTAATTGTATAATATACTTGCATTTTCTATATCAAGAACACATCGAGTGTTCATTAATCACTTTTTGATGTAGAAAGTATGAATGAAAGTATCCATATATTATGTTTTATTTCAATAAAGGCTGCTAATGATGCAGCGATCTGTATGAAAGCGGTATTTTCTAGGCCAAATTCGGACTTCGGATCACCCGTATTATTCTATTCTATTCTATCTATCTATCTATCTAAATATCTATCTATCTATCTAAATATCTATCTATCTATCTAAATATCTATCTATCTATCTATCTAAATATCTATCTATCTATCTAAATATCTATCTATCTATCTATCTAAATATCTATCTATCTATCTAATCATCTATCTATCTATCTATCTATCTATCTATCTATCTACCTACCTACCTACCTACCTACCTACCTACCTACCTACCTACACCTACCTACCTACCTACCTACCTACCTACCTATCTATTTGTTTATTTATTTATTTATTTATTTATTAAGCGGTGATCCCGGGAGGTTATTTCCATGGGGATCTCACCGTAGCAACGATCCTCTTGACTGCGGCAGCTGACAGCTCCTCTCCTTTCGGCTCCTCGACCATCGTGACACCGAGATACTTCAGCTGGAACGCCATGCCCTCCAGCAAGGTCTCGCGTGTGTCTGTCCAGTTCTCCGGTAGCTCTGTGGAAAAATCGCGGACAAAAAAAAACCTTTACTCGTCATTTAGAGAGCATAAAGCAAATTGTACAACGTTATAAGATATAATAACATTTCAGGCTTATAAACTCATGCCATGCAACAATGAAATGAACTTCAAAGTGATGGCAACTGTGAGCGTTTAAAATAAATAAATAAATAAATCCATTTTCCCCCAGCAGAACAAATCAGCTCATGAAATCTGCAATTCTAACGACTGGATCGCGGGAGTGCAAGACAAGCAAATCCATCTACATAGGAAACAACGCAAAAGCGCCACGTGCACACACTTCAATCAGCACTCCTCTTCCAGCACAATCCCTTTTGATTCCATAGAAACCCCATTTAACCTCACAGGCGCTTCCCGTAGCACAAAAGATACAAAGCGGCATGCTTCGATGTTCCGAAAGCGACATGCCGTCCTTCACGACCGGCGACTGAAGCTTTAGATTTTATACACATATGAGATATGCAATTTAATTTTTTAAATCTGAAACACAGTTCACATATGGTGCTAAGGACACCATGCTGATATAGCTCTGTTTATATTTCATGACACTGGTTTTATTTTGTATATTTATTTATTGGGCGAGGAATAAAACAGTGTGTTAACCAAGAGGGGGCAGAGCAGATCAAATCCGTGCAGCCTGTAGAGCATGTCAGCTAAGAGGGGTCTCCTTAGTGGAATGTGGAAAATTGAAGAAACATTTCTTGCCGTCTCCCTTTTTCTCTTTGTTGTGCTCTAATGAGCAGAATCATTTAGGGCCAGGACAAGGTCAAAGGCTTGACAGCAATCAGACCCTTCTCTATAATTCAGTGCACTGTGGTCCTCTGAATCACATCCTGAAAATGCTAGTCCTGATACTGCAGGGGCGTGGGGGGGGGGGGGGGGGGGGGGGGTTGGGGGGAGAGATAAAAATCATGCCTATATATATATATATATATATATAAATATATATATATATATATATATATATATATATATATATATATATATATATTATATGAATGTGTGTGTGTGTGTGTGTTGTATACGTATGTATGTATGTATGTATATATATGTATGTATTTATATATATATATATATAGCTATATATCTCCATATCTATATATCTCTAATCTATATATATATATATATATAGACATACATATACTATACCATACATCTTAACTTATCCCACCCCACCCACACACACACCCACCACACACACCCACACCCAACCCCCCTATATATATATATATATATATATCACATTCGCCTCACACCGCCAGAGTCCGGGTTCGATTCTCGTCTCGGCCATGTGTGTGTAGTTTGCATGCTCTCCCCGTGCCTCAGGGGGTTTTTCTCCGGGTTTTTCCGATTGATTGGCACTTTTGAAAATTGTCCCTAGTGTATGAATGTGTGTGTGTGTGTGTGTGTGTGTGTGTGATGGGTTGGCATTCCATCCAGGGTGTATCCTGCCTTAATGCCCATAGACGCCTGAGTTAGGCACAGATTCCCCGTGACCCGAGGGAAGATCGGATAAAGCGGTAGAATGTATATACATATATGCATAGTTAACTTTGGCCTCATAAACCCCCATAGTCTTTTTTTAAATAGAAATTTATATCATAGGTCATAAGTTAAATTCAGTAATAGCGATCTCAGCACTTTACTTGACAGATGAGGATGAGGATGATGAACTTGGACACGGGACGGATATGAGCAGCAGTGACTCGGTTCGGGGGCTGGTTTGATCTCATCCTTCTACTCGGTTCCTTAAACACTTAACTCCTCTTGCCACCTCGACTTTCTACTTGAGCGAGACAGTTTGACAGAATATTAATAAAACAAGTTTCAGTATAAATATGGCATAAGAGTTATATAAGCTGTACGTATAACTTCATGAATAAAACAGGTTGAAACAGCTGTGCTGCTGAAAGTCGTGCACAAGCGTTCCACTTTTCCACAGTTTCTCTTTGAGCTCGTTTGCATTTCCAACACGGCTCATTACTATGTCTCTATGTCTCTGGCTTTACCCCACAAAAGCTTGATTAAAATGTGGTATTTAGTTGCATGCTTGGTGCAGGAGCCATGGTCTAAATCTAGCTCTATAACCAACGTACTCATATATTAACTCTATATTGGTAGATATTTATAATCCTTTATAATCCTATTGTTACTCTTCTTATCCTATACAATCAATCTGAGCTTGAAATCAGGGATGGGCCGTGTGATCTTTTGGGAAAATTGGAATTGCGGTTGCCTCGTAGCAACACTCATTCATTTTCCATAGGTCAGATGCAGACCAAAAAAAACATGAGAGATGGAATATCTTAGCAACCACCTAGCAACAGCATACCAACTACCTAGCAACACCTTAGAAACCACCTAGCGACAGCTCAGCAACCGCCAGGCGTGCCATAACAACCACCCGGAAAATCGTAGCGACGCATTAACGGTTTTGAACCTTAAAAAAATGATACGACAGAGGTTAAACTTTGCAGGGGGCACGGTGGCTTAATGGATAGCATGTTCGCCTCACACCGCCAGGGTCCGGGTTCGATTCCCGTCTCAGCCATGTGTGTGTGGAGTTGTGGTGTCGGTATGCTACATCGTTTCCCTGTGCTCAGGGTTTTTTCTCCGTTCTCCGTGTGCCCGGGGGGATGTGGACCAGCCCCGAGGCAGTCCGCAAAACAGGCATGTTTTTTGGATTCCTCGTGGGTAGCCATGTGTGTGTGGGAGTTTGCATGTTCTCCCCTGTGCCTCAGGGCGTTTTTCTCCGGGTTCTCCGGTTTCCCCCCCGGTCCAAAAACATGCAGGTAGGTTGATTGGCACCTTGGAAAATTGTCTCTAGTGTATGAATGTGTGTGTGTGTGTGTGCGTCCTGCGATGGGTTGGCATTCCATCCAGGGTGTATCCTGCCTTAATGCCCATAGACGCCTGATATTGGCACAGACTCCCCGTGACCCGAGGGAAGATATAGCGGTAGAAGATGAATGAATGAAGGTTAAACTTTGCAAGCTGTAAAAACTCTGGTGCTAAGATGGTGGACACCTGATTTCAAATCACCCCCAGCACCGAGCCCTGAGGGAAAAAAGGGCCCTAAAGCCTCTGCTGCTCACTTGTGTAAATGAGAAAATGTAAGCCGCCATAGATGAGGGCGTCGGCCAAATGCCCTAAATGTGAATTTAACAGTTTGCACTGGTATTTTGCGTTTCCAGAAAATAAATAAATAAATCCACCCATAGAGAGAAATGACAGTTAAAGGGGAAGTCAACATTTCTCAACATGTCAAACGGCAACTTTTAATTTTTAGAAGGTGAGGAGAAAAAAAACACAACATTTGTAGCAGTAATTAACGAGTGAATGCATTTGCATAACTCATGGATTGAAAATTCACCACAGCGGTGGCAGAGCTGAATTTCTGAACAGCGGAAAAAGTTCCCAGATACACAACTGTTGTGAAAGAATATGTTACGCTGTGCAAACGCATAGAACTGAACTGGGGTCCATTGACATGAAGTGACCCGAGTCAGATACACACCAGCTGACCTCCAAAAAAAAAAACATGCACATTTTCACAAGCAATTGCGACGACTCTTGGAAAATGGGTCATTTTGTGTTTTATAGAAACTCAGAAAGCACATAAACAGAGCATGATTGTGACAAAATATGATTTTCTTCCTATTTCCCTCCTGCACATCTATTCTTTATTTCAAATACCCCTTTAAAAGCACGGACACATGAAGAACAATGCAGAAAAAATGTTTCCCGGTATTTGATCAATCTCATAAATATTCATGAGCTGGTTCGCTCGGTCACATGTTTGCTGTGTCTGGAGAAAAAATTAATTTTAAAGCAGAACTGAAACCCGCACGATGCAAAAAAAACAACGAAATAAGACAGGAGCTCATGTTATATTTTATTTCCTCGCATTCGTGAAAAGCACCATGTGATCCTCTTGAAGTCTTCTTCGGTCGTGTGATCGCTTTTTGAAGCATGCACTATTTACGCATGTTTATTAGGAAAATTCTGTACCGAACAAAATTCGATCTCCAGATAACGCTTCATCAATTAGACCTTATTCCCACTCGCAGTCGCCCTTATCCAGAGCCAATCACATTCAATCGATTGAGAAGCTATGGGATGAGGGGCCTTGCTCAGGGGCCCAAATGTGAACTCATGACCTTCCGATTCAAAGACAAGCATGTTACACACTAAGCAAAAAAAGAGGACAAAAATCAGCTGCGCAATTTAAATGTTTCCTCATCTGACACACACACACACACACACACACACATCAAAGTCTCCCCTGTGGGACCCTTAAAAGCTGGGATCAGGTGGGAAATGAAAGCAATGCCCCACCATTGTCCCTCCCCCAACCTGTGTGTGTGTGTGTGTGTGTACAAGGTTGATGGCCATGTTGTGAAACTGAGCCTGTTTTGGTGGAGGTCAGGATCTTATGAATCATTGTGAGAGTAATCACAGAAAAAAAACAGCCCTGATATAAGGAACAATTTCTCTTTTTTTCTTTTTTTTCTAACTGGGTGTGTCTCAGTCCACAGAAGAAGACACACACACACACACACACACACACACACACATACAAAATCAAACCCAGAGAGGTCAAACAGCGGGTTGCAGGTGTTTTCCTTAAATCCCTGGAGACACACACACACACACAACACACAACACATGGTTGTCAGAGCAGCAGAAACGCGTCTGTGGAGAAAATCCCTGTCAAGAAAACACA
The DNA here is from genome assembly GCA_030449085.1 of Kryptopterus vitreolus. Lineage (NCBI taxonomy): Eukaryota > Metazoa > Chordata > Actinopteri > Siluriformes > Siluridae > Kryptopterus > Kryptopterus vitreolus. The sequence goes on from JACRUU010000014.1 coordinate 9,746,075, forward strand.
CGACAATGCTGACTCAGCACACAAATAACATGAACATGAGGTGCTAATGCAATAAATGCAATCCTCAGAATCATCTCCATCCCTGCACAATCACATGGCGAGTGTGTGTAATGGGATTTAGTGAAGCAGAGCATGAAGGGGTCATCAGGATTCTGAGTCAGTTACTGCACGCTGCTGCTGCTTTCACACACACATACACGCAATGAGAGATCCAAGTCTGAGGGGGAAAAAAAATATTCCGTATTATCTTGCCACATTGTTGTCTTTAAAACAGCACAGGAAGGAACATCCCATACCGATGATATCAGTGTGCCGGGAGCGACGCAGATTCGGGAAGTGAAACTAGACTTCTCCCAAATCCACAATGCAAAGTCAGTGACCACAGAAAGAGGAGAGAGGTCGAACGAGTGGAGCGTCTTATCCACGTCGCAGTGCCACGATCACAAGAAATAGCGAGTGGTACGGGAAAACCGAGAGCGAGAGCGAGAGAGAGAGAGAAAGAGAGAGGGTGACAGACGAGAATGGTGCCGAGCGCCGGAATGATGGCAGATGGTGAATGGGGCATTGTGTGTGGCCATCAGCCCACCTGCATATCTCCATCTTCCACCCGCTCGGCACACAATGCGACTTTCAGCTCGGCAACAACTTGATACAGGGCAAAAAAACTCGACACACACACACACACACACACTGTATCAAGTTGTATTACTATCTCACTCAGGCATTCCCATTAAGCCTAACCTTTGCCTCGTTTATTAAAAGAGAGAATGTTTTCTTACATTTACCAATACCAAATGAAATAGAAAGATATAAAGAAAGCGATCATGTGTAGCACAAATAATGTTAATAATAGTAACAATATAAGTGACAAAAATAACTAAGTTTTCTTTAAAGCAAAATGTTACATCGACATTATAAACTATTAAAATACATAGTGAATTTGGTTATGTATATATATATATATATATATTATATATATATATATATTATATATATATATATCTATATATATATATTATATATATATGTTAGTGGTGTGTGTGTATATATATTATATTTATAAATATATATATATACACACACACACACACACACACACACACACACACACACACACACACACACACACACACAATTACAGGACAAGCCAAAACTGGACCCATCAGTGGAAACACAGTGCAGTGTTTTTTGCACTTAACATTATACATTAAATACTGTACATCCAAACTATGAAGTTACCAAAAAACTATTAACCAAAACAAAATAGGTTTTATATTTCAGTAGTGATATTTACATGTGATAAATGATATACCTTGTGGCTTTCTTGTGTAAGATTTCCCGACCTATCACCTGGAATGTTTTTCACAGGTGTGCCTTTTAAGAGTTCATTTGAGACATTTCTTGCCTTCATAATCTGCATCACAACCATCGGTTTTCTTGTGCTGAGAGAAATAATGGATACAGAGTCACTATTACAATTAGTGGATACAGGGTCACTATTAGTGCAGATAAAATGTCTTTATAAGTCTATATCACGGCTTTCCATTACTTTAAGGAATGAAGGTACGTCAATAAGACAAGACTCCAAAACATTCACTGATGAAACAAACTCGCACTAGAGCTACCTCTGCTGCAGAGGAATTATTAGAATTACCATCTACTGTGTTTATTATTACATTTACGTTATTTGGCAGAGGCCCTTATCCAGAATGACTTACAACTGAGCAATGTCCTTGCTCAAGGCCCCACTAGTAGCAGCTTGGTGGTGGGATTTGAACCGTTGAAACCATACATTTACGTAAAACGCTTGTCTGGTGGAAGAGATATTCCAACATCAACAACACTTTCCTTAACACAATGCAGCCCATTAAGCTCATTTAACAGTCATTCATTTTTAATGATCACGAAGCACTTACATTAATTTAGCTGACATTATACCATCATGCCCAAGGCTATGTACTCATCCTATTTGTGACAAAGGACCAGAAAATGTAATCCCCAGGTCTTTGTTGGGATTGCAGATGGCTATGTAATGCACTATAATTAATCGTTCTGCCCCAAAGGCTAAAATAAAGGAATTAAAACAGCAACTGATTCTATACAAACGTGCAAGTGTGTGTGATATGTGTGAGATTTCAGCCTGACCTACTCGAACAAAGAGACACCAGCAACGTCAATATGCACTGGATATGCATTTAGCAATGACATCACATTTCAGTTCGAGTTTCTTTCAACCACTCTTTTGACAGTGGACATTGCCTTATTGTTACATTCCCATGTAAGTGAATTAAAAGGATTTATTCCGAATGAGCACGCCTGGGGCAAGGCAAAAGTGCTTTTGATGGTATGAGGAAGAAACCTTGCGAGGAACCCGTTCGTGTTGGGTGTCACCAAATCATTCAAAATGTGATTATAAGCAATGTCCCGTCTTCTAAAAATAATGTCGTGGAACCAGGTCTTGTTAAGAAAGACTTTGGTGTATCTATTATACTGCACTGACACTGGAGACTCCTTCCAAACACCTGTTTAAAGCAAATCTTGTGATCACCCTACTTATTGTGAATTAGCTGTTCATAGAACACTGTGTTGTAAACGAGTCATTTAAGACATCGAACACACCCAGAAACATGAGAATATCAATACTAGCAATACCGCACTGATGGTGATGGAAATATTACACTAAAAGGTCACTATAGCAGTGTCACGGTGCCATATTACGGCATTACGGGGGGAGATGTCGATTCCGAAGGGCATATTGTGAATGCAACAATGTGTGATCTCTATCCAAGTCGTAACCGCGAGCAAATAATACAAGACCACAGATTTACAGTCTGATTTAAAGCACCTCTTTGTGCAGTTGTTAGCCTCGATAAATAATTGAGGATTCTTCAAAAAACATTTATGCTTAAAAAAAATACATTTGCAAAACAGACCTGCCAGACGCCAACGTGCAAAGGAACCGATGAAACCAAAGGCCCAACATAAAGCATTTCAGGAAGAAATCCACAGTAACTGGTGAAAAAAAAAATAAAAAATCTTATTCCAATGTCATTCGGCGAATGATGAGCCAATTCTGAAATCCGATTCCCAAAACACCAGAACGATAATTGTGTTTCCTGAAATACGGTCTCAGAGTCCCATACTGGAATTGCACGATTGGGTGTCAATCTGAACTTTAAGCAAATGTGCAATTTATTCATATATTAAAAAAAATAAATAAATAATAGATTCTTGAGCGGGAATTCAACCTAATATGCAGGAAAAACCCCAGTGTTTTCATTTCCAGAAAATCATGGACAAATAAATAAATAAATAAATCCTCCACAAGGATGTGCATTATATATCAAGACACACCGAATATTATGCACATAGTTTCATGTTGGAATGAGTCACTTGGAAATGTTCGATGATAAAATATGATAAGAAATAAATTTTTTTACAGTGATCAATAATGTGAGGAAATGAAGCCAGACTCAAAGCCGAACTATTGTTACTAGATTCATTTGATTTTATGGTTTATGCCGATGCTGAAATCGATTTTACGATTTCACCACGGTTTGACGCAGTGTACCTCCGTAGTTCTCCGCCTCCCGTCCCGGCATTACACTTATAGGAAATACAACATGGTGGCACTCTGACGAATCCAAAGAGCTCGTTTCTTTTATTATCGTAATTTATTACAGCACCTCAAACAGAAACCGGTCCTTGACTAATGAGGTATGTGTGGCATGACACATAAACATGACAAAACACAGGCTAAAAACAGGTAAAAATCGCAGACACATTTTCTCCACTGGATCCAAAATTCGAAAATTGTCAAAAAAAAAAAAATCGCCGATTCAATTTGTATGACAGAGGCATGGTGGCTTAGTGGTTAGCACGTTCGCCTCACACCTCCAGGGTCCGGGTTCGATTCCCGTCTCGGCCATGTGTGTGTGGAGTTTGTGCATGTTCTCCCCGTGGCTCAGGGGGTTTTTCTCCGGGTTCTCCGGTTTCCCTCCGGTCCAAAAACATGCACGGTAGGTTGATTGGCACCTTGGAAAAATTGTCCCTAGTGAATGAATGTGTGTGTGAATGTGTGTGTGTGCCCTGCGATGGGTTGGCATTCCATCCAGGGTGTATCCTGCCTTAATGCCCATAGATGCCTGAGATAGGCACAGGCTCCCCATGACCCGAGGGAAGATCGGATAAAGTGGCAGGAGATGAATGAATGAATGAATTTATATGACATATTGCCCCGCTCTAATTGTTACTATCCTCACATTGACTGCTACTAAAGAAATAACTACAAATGTATTTGTCTTTCAGTTGAAACAACTCCCAGCGCATCTGTCATAGAGAATTCTGACCAATCAGCTTCGAGATCATATCAGAACCCAAACTCTGGCACTCAGAGCTACATGTTATTGTGTACCTTTTAATAGTTACTGCAAGTAGATGCCAGGGGGCGACGGAGACGCGAGATGGAGCACCAATGTTGATGCGTTTGCAGAACCTGTGCAAAGCCTCCTATAAATATCCCCTGCTTTAGTGGGATTTTAAAAGCCGGAGCGCCGCTGTAAATAGCCCCATTACGCTTAAACGGCAAAATCGTTTTCAGACCACCGACAACGATAATTATATCAATGATAAGATTAAGACCACCTGACCTTTTTAAGCTCATCCTGCTAGAGATATAAATCCTATTGAACACCTACAGGATGAACTGATCTCACCTATATCGGTGAGCACATAGTGGCGAGGAGATCGTACGGATGTCTTTCTTTCTTTCTTCCTCCCTGACCCTGGATTCCAAGCCACATTGTATTATTTACAGTTACAAATATTAACGATATCACCATCATATCAGGCAATAACTTTCCACAGCCAGCTTTAGAAAAGAGATTTGCATTTCTTCATTTATACAATATAACTGTATATTCATTTACATGTACAGGATTTAGCAGACGCCCTTACAAGCAGGAGTAACCCTGCCGTAATGATCGACGTCATTAATGATTCAATGATTGAAATTCGTTCATTCATCTTCTACCGCTTTATCCGATCTTCCCTCGGGTCACGGGGAGTCTGTGCCTATCTCAGGCGTCTATGGGCATTAAGGCAGGATACACCCTGGATGGAATGCCAACCCATCGTAGGGCACACACACACACACACACACACACTCACACTCACACACATTCATACACTAGGGACAATTTTCCAAGGTGCCAATCAACCTACCGTGCATGTTTTTGGACCGGGAGGAAACCGGAGAACCCGGAGAAAGCCCTGAGACACGGGGAGAACATGCAAACTCCACACACACATGGCCGAGACGGGAATCGAACCCGGACCCTGGCGGTGTGAGGCGAATGTGCTAACCAATAAGCCACCGTGCCCCTCACTGATCGAAATCATTAAAATATAATTTATGCAATAAATTAATATTATAAAAAAGAACAGTTATTCAAAAATAAAGGGGGAAAGATATGGGGAAATAATAAATTGCTATAAAAAAAAAAAAAAAAAAAAGAGGTCACTTTAGCACTGACAATAGAGACTCCTTCAAAACAACAACAACGACAACATCTGTCTTTTTCTTGCACAAAAATCCAAATGCCGCTCTGTACGACCTGCTAAATATCGAACTAAAAGCTTGCTCTAACGAAATTACAGTGTAAGAGAATACGAGCGGCGTTGCACGGCTTTGTGGTTCCTAACAGGGTGCTGAACAAGCAGCACCAAAACCCTAGTCTTTAATCAGCCGTTCCTAAACAGGGAAAGAAAAAAAAAACAAAAAAAAAAGAGTCGGTTTTGGTAGAAGCGTCCACTATATAGATGATCAATGTAAAACAAATGTGATGTGTTTATTGCTTCACATGAGTTTGAGAGGAATTACAGGGAAACATTTAAGCCATGTTTGAAAATTAGTGAGAACCGATACACAGATCTCCATGTGCTTAGTGATTTTAGTTTACGGTTTATAACAATGTATTTGCACATTCAAGTAACAGATTTTTCACTTTCACCCCTAAAAATAGAAAATAAATCATTTGCATGGATGTTTACTTGATGGATGTTCAGTTACTAACAATCCCCACAGAAATTTCCAGGGTCTGGCAGCCATTATAACTTGGCAAAGGAGGCGAAAAGTCAAATGTAGCAACACTGACATTATTTCTTTTTTGTTTTTAGCAAAGGTACACAGACACTATATTATATCATTGTTAAATGTCTGTGAAAAAGTGCTGTGGGGGTACGATAAACAATATGTCTAGATGTTCAATATGTTTAGCAAGTTTTAGCATGTTTCCAGCAATCGCAGGATCTTTTGTGATGGCTTTCTGTCCAGACTTTCTGTCTCCGGTCTCGAAAAGTAGTGCAATGACTTAGTAGTAGTACCAGGTTGCACACGATGCACTTTATGCCACTTTATGTGGCTAGGACGACTTGTTTTGTAGCTCTGTTATGTATTCATTCATTCATCTTCTACCGCTTTATCCGATCTTCCCTCGGGTCACGGGGAGCCTGTGCCTATCTCAGGCGTCTATGGGCATTAAGGCAGGATACACACTGGATGGAATGCCAATCCACTAGGGACAATTTTCCAAGGTGCCAATCAACCTACCGTGCATGTTTTTGGACCGGGAGGAAACCGGAAAACCTGGAGAAAAACCCCCTGAGGCACGGGGAGAGGGGTGAGACACAGGAGAGATGCCCAGGAAACATGCAAACTCTACACACACATGGCCGAGACGGGAATCGAACCCGGACCCTGGAGGTGTGAGGCGTGCGTGCTAACCACTAAGCCACCGTGCCCCTAGCTCTATGTTATGTGATGTGAATATGTTGCTTTATGTCGCACCACGGTTCTGTCTCATTTCACTGTGTGCTGTTGACTTGAATAGTAGCACTAGAACAATCATGACGAAAAGGTCTGAGAAAGTAACGCAAGAAGAAACTCTCACAGGAGTGTGTGTGTGGTATTATTCACCCAGTGTACATCACGCACTTCCACAACGGAAGGAGGAAGGTGTGTCGTCGGAATTATCTTAGTCAACGATATAAAATGACTGATTCCCCAAATGACACTTTCAATACGTCCCGAGCAACATGGCTGCCTAAACGTGAGGGCCTTATAATGCAATATAATGGCTTTTGTACTATGCAAATGATAATACAAGTGTGTATGTGATTAAATACCGCCATAATCCCTTGAGCTAGCGATTTCCGGATCCAGAAAGCGCCATATGTTACGCTGTGTACTATCCATACACACAACATTTCTTTGCGATTAAGCTACCATTCAAAAGAAGACAAACAAAGGGGCGAGTCAAAGATTGTCAAGCATGCTGTGACGCCCGTCTCCAAAAAAATCCATGACGTAATGGCTTAGAAGCTCGTCGTTGTGTAAACCGACTCCACGAAATGAACCCTGGCTGTAACTAAACTTAGACAGGATTCCAATTTCTGCTTCGCCGCTTCATTGAGTATAATGCATATCCTCCATTTTCCCTGACGGTGGATTGTTCCTGTAGGTTTTCAATCTGAATCTGCTCACACTGCAACAGCGGGGATACGGGGAGATGAAAATGAAAATAGATTCATCTGACGTTCGCGAAGGTGTTGTATTTCTGTTTTTTTCTTGCGGCGTTCGGAGCAGAAATGTGACAGATGGGAACCTGAATTCCATTTTTTTAATGTATACTAAAATTAGGATCCCTAATTTGAGGCTTCTTGCAATATGGCAAGCTGTCTTGCTGGGAACCACCTTTGACAAGGCGCTGTGCGGGGGTTGGGGGTGGGGGGGGTATTCGACTTGCTTCTCTACCAATAAAATGAGTATAACATGCGCTTCATAGAACTATGTTAGTATATGTAGAGATTAACAGAAGGGACAAATGTGTCCCAATGATGCAATAATGACACGTCAGCAACGTGGTTAATGAATATACTGTATTGGATTTGCAAAGTCTGGTGCTTCCAAACAAACTCTCGCAATCTCCACAGATCAAGCAGGCGAAGGTCATGGGCAAAACGAAACAACCCCCCCCCCCCCCCCCCCACCCCCCCCCCCCCCCCCCCCCCCCCCCCCCCCCCCCCCCCCCTCACCCCCCCCCCCGCCCCCCCCCCCCCCCCTATGCCCCCCCCCCCCACCCCCCCACCCCCCCCCCCAAAATAAACCCCCCCCCCCCCCGCAAAATAAATAAATATATAATGCGAAAGGCACTGTACCACGGCAATTTATGCTACAGCTGACAAGCCTGGAAGTGCCGAGCTGTCAAAAAGGTGACGCTACAGTGAGTTTCGCGTTCCTGATAACGCCTGTGGCTCCGGTACGGCGAGGAAACCAGGAATCCGGCAGTCGCTGGAAGAAGCTTCTTGGCAAGCAGAGAGAGAGGAGAGGAAAAGAAAAGAACGAAGGAGTTCTCGTGCACCGAGTTGCGAAATCATTGCTACAAAATGTTTCTCGTCGAAATAAATTCAATGGGGCTTTATTCGTGAATGATGGACCAAAAGTATTCGGACAGGGCGATCAATGTGAAGTCCTAAATGAGAACATAGCATTGAATTTCTTTATGTTTTAAGTTTTATGTCTCTTTTATGGCTATTCAGAGTAAGACTGATATATATTCTCGTGAAATTTACACCGCTCAGACCTGGATTCGAATCAGTAAAGACAAGCGACAGTAATGCAGCGACACTAATGCGGCCTCGCGGCCTGATTTCAACACCTTTCATATAACGAAGCTGCGAGCACTCCGACATGTGAAACGGCAGTGGTGGACGATTTCCTGTCACAGCAGACTGGCTCACGCCACAGCGCTACGGGGCTGCTGCAAAATCGCTGTCGGATGGAACGCCCTAAAGAGTTTCAAACAAACCTGCATTGCTTCGCGTGCAGGAAACGGTTGGCGTGCGGCGCTGACGAAAACGACGGTTTGCGTTGCCACGTTGAAACTGCATGTACAGGATTTTGAAAACAAGTGCATCGATCAAATATTATCCATCTCATGCCAGTGATGTCAGAAACCGCGACTGATTAAGGGCTAAAGTTCATCGCTTCAGTGCAACAAGCTCTGCAGCCGACATGTTGGAGCATGTCTAAAATCCAGGGAAATTCTGGACATCTCTAGAACGTCTGATTTCTACGCCTGTGATTGGTTGTTATGAACCAGCAAGACCCAATTCAGGCTAGGAACTGCGCTCGTCTTGGTGTTTTCGTGACGGCGCCCCCTTCAGTAGCGAAACGCACACAGATACCGTGGCTTAATACGCATTTAATCGCTCTCAATGAAGCTGGTACGAGCTTCCTTTATCAATGGGCATCAAAAGCAGCAGCGAAAGAAAGGGAACAAAAGCATCAGATGTTGCCCTGAAGTGGCACACGCGCTAGCAACAGGCTGCTCACTGAACTGCTCGCGTTTGCCCTTACAAAGGCAAACAACAAAAAAGGGACGGCAGGCCACTAAGCTCCTGGCGCGGTGGGGATTTTTCCTTTCTCATGACCGAAGCGACGCATCTCTATTCAATACGCACTCGCAAAGCAAGATCAAAGCCAAGGCCGAACCCCATGGGATATGTTTTTCGACATTGCACTGACCCACCATTTACGCATCACTACGCCCGTCCTCGTGCGAGAGAATTAATGTGATACCACGATTATATAAACTTGACATATAGAGGAAAATGGGACGCTTTCGCGCTGCCTAAAAACCCTGATATATTGTCTGCCATCCGTGGATTAGAAATATTCCACAGTGAGTAAACAGAGTAGCCAAGTTAATTATCTCTTCTACTGATTAATCAGCAGCAACGGTGTTTACTGGCAACCATTCAGTCTGAGAAGATGAACTCTGATTGGTTAGAAAGCAGCTGCTCGGACAGTAGTTTATACTGCATTAACCCACTTCTTATAAGATACCGCGTGGTCAATAACAAAGCTGTAGTAGAAGAGAATGTAACACTTTGTTTGGAATCTTCAGTGTCGAGGCGTTCTGGAATTCAGAAGCAAGTCCGGAAGGTTTTCTGGTTACGTCGTTATGACGACAAGGACGCATTTTTTGCGCGGTCAGGTTCAAAGACAGGTGGTTTTGTCAAGTGAAAAAGCAGGTTGCATGACTCTTCACGAGCATGACCGAACCCATTGCTGTAATTGGCTTCATTTCAAATCCAAACAAAGGTCAACCAGGAAAAACCCGGCTCCAAAATTCCGAAAGAAAACTCCAGAAAAATGAATGGCCTGTCATGGGATCAGCAGCGACGCAGGTCCATGCTTTAATGTATAGTGTGCGTCCGAGGAAACTGCACACATCTCTCATTAACGAATATGGAGGGTAATTCATTCATCTTCTACCGCCTGTACCTATCCCAGGCGTCTATGGGCATTAAGGCAGGATACACCCTGGATGAAATGTCAACTCATCACACACACACACACACACACACACACACACACACACACACACACAGGGGACAATTTTCCAAGGTGCCAATCAACCTACCGTGCATGTTTTTGGACCGGGGAGGAAACCGGAGAACCTGGAGAAAAACCCCCTGAGGCACGGGGAGAACATGCAAAACTCCACACACACATGGCCGAGACAGGAATCGAACCCTGACCCTGGCGGTGTGAGGCGAACGTGCTAACCACTAAACCACCGTGCCCCTATGGAGGGTAATAAATTATGCAATTCCCTGTGTTACCGATCACCAATGTCGCAAAAAAAAAAGGTTCACAAAATATCACATAGAACTTACTTTTGTTTACCAAAAAAAATTGTTTACACAAACACCATTTCACTTTTGGATTGATTCGAGTATATTTATACTGTATAATATTTGCTGTAGGTATGTTTTTAGTGGGTTTTTTTTAGTGTTTTGTGGTGTTTTTTCTGGTTAAACTGTCCCAAATATTCAAGGCATCAGTTCATACTCAAGGTTTCTGTAGAGGAACAACTTTCTAGAAGTCATCAAAGTTTTTTCTCGGGGACGGATATGCAAATGACATGCGACTTTCCTTTCCACCTCGGAGCTATTTTGCCCTGAAAACCGCTTGCCTGGGAGCAAGAGCGCAGACTTCCACACCCATGGAGGTCTGTGATTTTTTCCTCCAGCAGCTGTGTACATACTGTATACAAGAGTTTCTCGGTGACGTGGCGAGATGAAGGGAAGAATAAAAAGAGGAGAGGAAGTGTCAGGATTCAGGGATTAGAGTCAAAATACAATCCGGAGTTGAGAACCTGGAGAACGTCATGGGAACTGGGAGCAAGTGAAACAGATGGTCTGCTAGCTATTAATGGGTGTGGGGCCAGTGTTTATGTAGAAGAGACAGTAAATAAAAACAACAACACTTCTCTTCTCCTACCATTTCTATTAATAAAGCAGCAACGTAAACAGGTCGTGTCTCATTCAGTGAACTAATATGGACCATTTCGGTGTTGTCAGTCTCCTTGGTGATGTTCTGAGCTTTTAGTACAGCACATAAACAAGTTAATATTGTTACTACTTTATAACGCAGTCCTGCCATGGAAGCAGAAACCGGAAAAAGAAACTTTCAGCGCTACATAGAAACAAGTACCGACTCCAGGACGCGTTCATACAGGTCGAGTGTCACGGCTGTTTCCGGATATCAACTCACTTTTGTGTCTCCCTGAAGCCCATGACTGTTTAGCGATGCTGGGACTCCGGATGATCGCCCTGCCCGCAGATTTTAAAGCGTCCATAACGCGTCGCCCTGATCGGGAGATCCCGCACTCCTTTTTCTCCTCCGTCCCTCCGTCCCCCCGGCTCAGACCCTCAACCCTGCTGTGTAATGTTCCAGTCCAGAAACAACTTATTCTTCTTCTTATCCCCCTCCTCCCTCGTCTTCTTCTTCTTCTTCTTCTTCTTATCCTTCTCCGTCTTGTTCTCTCTGCCCCGGCTGGATTATATTCCTCACCCTATTCTGTTTTAAAGCGAATCCAGCCTGGGTAGTTCAACACGCTCACCACACCAGGGCGGGGCTAAATATGCAAATTAACCCGGCGACGTAATGACGCAAGAGAGAAATGTAGGCGGGGCTTATATTTCAATGAGTACCGAAACATAGTAGCGCACTAGCCAATAAACGGTGAATATCTAAATGCTGTCAATTAGACGGCATATATATATATATATATATATATATATATATATATATATATATATATATATATATATATATATATATATTAACGTGTAACGGCGTTACGTAATTTAATTACAAAATCAAAGTAACAGTAATCCGTTAGAATCCGTTAGACTTTTGAAAATGTTTGAAGATTACAAAGATTTCCAAAGACCACCGCCTAACATATACATAACATATTTACATACATCATTACAGACCAGTTGTTGTACCAGGGATTTTGCATTTTATAGTCAGTCATTATATTTATTTTACTGTATTCATATTATTTACTGTATTCATCTATTATATATATATATTATATATATATATATATATATATATATATATATATATATATATATATATATATGTGTGTGTATTATAACAATAATACAAAGACAGTAAAAATAAATTTAGTAATAAAAATTTGTACTGTACTGTAATAAACTGTACACTCTAATATATCAGGAACTTGTACTTATACAAGACACTGTGCAGGTTCACACACACACACACACACACACAAACATTTTGAAATTGTTGATATTGCTAATACAATAATTCTAAGATAATAAAGTAGACTTTTCCCATAAAAGAAGGAAAAAGTGGAAAAAGCTGATTTGGGGGGGGGGAAAAATCAAACAAAATCACAAAATAATATAATCCCAAGGTATTAAAACAAGAGATACCTTTTTTTGGTGATCCAAAAAAGCACTGTTACAAAAGAAATGATCTACACACGCAAAACCTCTTGCACCCGAGTTATTCATATTCACATCCTGACTTCATATCAAATGGTGCTGCAAAAATATTCATCCCTAGAGATGTGCAGGAGTCTTCCCGCCGCTCGACCTTAACCACTCTGCATGAGCGATTTCCAGGAAACCTGAAGTAATAGAGAGGAGAATAGTGCGTAAGGAAAAGAGATTTGTGCATGTCAATCAGCCCCAGAGGAAGAGGCATACAAGAGGTATCCAAGAGGACAAACTCACTCAAGCCTGAACTGTGAGGGGGGAAGAAAAAAAAAAAGTGTAAATCTGCAGAGGGGACGCATCAGTCTGTCAGTTTCACCTCGGGTGAATCCTGTAACGAATTCAGTAATGCAGGAAGAATCCAGTCCTTCAGCATTCCTGAGTGCTGGCGATTCTGCTCAAAAACACAGTGCGGTTCACAACAGAGACTTACAATGTGAGAAGACAGAGTTTAAATAGTTGTAATATCTAGTGATCCTTAGGAAGGCCTAAACTGCTGCTTATTCTATCATCAGCACTATCAGCTGTGTCAAACATTGTATTAATATAGGACAATATTAATCTGAACACTTTTTGAAAACAATGTCAAGATCACATGATTAAAGATGAATTCAGAGCGCTTACAGACTTGCAGGCTTCTGCAACAACTGGAAGCCCGAACAGGCTCGGCATGAACTCATATAATAGCCTCCTCTGTGTAACAAACAGCGCCAAGGCCCCAGAGCTTTAATTATGTCTACTCACCAGTTAAACACACTGTCTGAGAGACGGGTTAGTCCTCAAGACTTAAACACACCGTGCTGGAATAGTAATTGCTTTGCAGTTTAGTATGAGAGAGATAGAGGAAGTGTGCGAGTGTGTGTGTATAGATAGAGGAAACGGGGAATTTATTTGAATTATAAAACAGGCGTTTGCATTAATGTTATCAATACATTTCCCCAGACACTCAATTAAGGGTAGGTTAGTGCAAAAAATGTCATTTATAAATAGACCTGCTAAATCAGGTGTAACACACGCGCGCACACACACACACACACACACACACACACACACACACACACACACACACACACACACACACCACACACAGTTAGAACTGGAAAATACATACATACATACATGTATATGTACATTTATATATATATATATATATATATATATATATATATATGTATGTATATGCATGCATATATACAGACGTGGACAAAATTGTTGGTACCCTTTGGTCAATGAAAGAAAAAGTCACAATGGTCACAGAAATAACTTTAATCTGACAAAAGTAATAATAAATAAAAATTCTATAAATGTTAACCAATGAAAGTCAGACATTGTTTTTCAACCATGCTTCAACAGAATTATGTAAAAAAATAAACTCATGAAACAGGCATGGACAAAAATGATGGTACCCCTAACTTAATATTTTGTTGCGCAACCTTTTGAGGCAATCACTGCAATCAAACGCTTCCTGTAACTGTCAATGAGACATCTGCACCTCTCAGCAGGTATTTTGGCCCACTCCTCATGAGCAAACTGCTCCAGTTGTGTCCGGTTTGAAGGGTGCCTTTTCCAGACTGCATGTTTCAGCTCCTTCCAAAGATGCTCAATAGGATTGAGGTCAGGGCTCATAGACGGCCACTTTAGAATAGTCCAATTTTTTCCTCTTAGCCATTCTTGGGTGTTTTTAGCTGTGTGTTTTGGGTCATTGTCCTGTTGCAAGACCCATGACCTGCGACTGAGACCAAGCTTTCTGACACTGGCTAGTACATTTCTCTCTAGAATTCCTTGATAGTCTTGAGATTTCATTGTACCCTGCACAGATTCAAGACACCCTGTGCCAGACGCAGCAAAGCAGCCCCAGAACATAACAGAGCCTCCTCCATGTTTCACAGTAGGGACAGTGTTCTTTTCTTGATATGCTTCATTTTTTCGTCTGTGAACATACAGCTGATGTGCCTTGGCAAAAACTTCGATTTTTGTCTCATCTGTCCACAGGACATTCTCCCAGAAGCTTTGTGGCTTGTCAACATGTAGTTTGGCATATTCCAGTCTTGCTTTTTTATGATTCGTTTTCAACAATGGTGTCCTCCTTGGTCGTCTCCCATGTAGTCCACTTTGGCTCAAACAACGACGGATGGTGCGATCTGACACTGATGTTCCTTGAGCATGAAGTTCACCTTGAATCTCTTTAGAAGTCTTTCTAGGCTCTTTTGTTACCATTCGGATTATCCGTCTCTTAGATTTGTCATCAATTTTCCTCCTGCGGCCACGTCCAGGGAGGTTGGCTACAGTCCCATGGATCTTAAACTTCTGAATAATATGTGCAACTGTACTCACAGGAACATCTAGTTGCTTGGAGATGGTCTTATAGCCTTTACCTTTAACATGCTTGTCTATAATTTTCTTTCTGATCTCTTGAGACAGCTCTTTCCTTTGCTTCCTCTGGTCCATGTCGAGTGTGGTACACACCATATCACCAAACAACACAGTGATTACCTGGAGCCATATATATAGGCCCAATGGCTGATTACAAGGTTGTAGACACCTGTGATGCTAATTAGTGGACACACCTTCAATTAACATGTCCCTTTGGTCACATTATTTTCTGTGTTTTCTAGGGGTACCATCATTTTTGTCCATGCCTGTTTCATGAGTTTATTTTTTTACATAATTCTGTTGAAGCATGGTTGAAAAACAATGTCTGACTTTCATTGGTTAACATTTATAGAATTTTTATTTATTATTACTTTTGTCAGATTAAAGTTATTTCTGTGACCATTGTGACTTTTTCTTTCATTGACCAAAGGGTACCAACAATTTTGTCCACGTCTGTATATATATATATATACTATTGTATATGGTATGTATATATATATATATATATATATATATATATATATATATATATATAATATATATATATATATATATATATATATATATATATCAAGGAAAACTCAAAGTTAGACTCAATTTTCAAAAGCAATTAGCATCTAATATTACAGCAATAACACAATACTGTAATAATGGAGTTTTTTGTTGCAAAGGGTTTCATACAGAACCTTGTCATTTCCCCCTGAGACAATGCTAGATTGAACATTTAAGTCCAAGAATGTACATGTACATTCACCCCTCTTACCCATTCAGGTCATTAAAATCTAATCTGAAAACTTCATCTATTTCATTGCGCTAGTTTTCTTTCTTTTTTTGGCATAAATACGAGACTGTATGTCTCCTCTTTGTAATCCATTTTTTTTAAAACAGTAAATAGCTGTTTGTTTGACTTTATTTCACTCTACTGTGTCATTGAGCGCTTTGAAAAGCACCTTTAAATAAAAGTGTGTCATTAATTATATTTAATTTAAAGGAGATGGCATTGTTCTAAATATATATATATATATATATCACACACACACCCACACACAACACCACACCCACACACACACACACCAACACACACAACTTTGATATATATATATATATATATATATATATATATATATATATATATATACCACACACACACACACACACATATACAACTTTGAAATGCTGAAAAGCTACCAAATGACTCTTCCATGCTTCACAATGATGCATATCAGACAACATGAAGACGTCAGGGATGCCAGGAAAAAAAAAACCTTTTATTCCTTGAAAACCTCACAGAGTGAGAATGCAGCCACAGTACGGTATGAAGAAAGACAGAAAGAAAGGCAGAAAGAAAGAAAGGAAGGAGAGGTGACATCGGGCAAAGAACGCAAACAAGTGCTTTCTTCTTTTCACTTGAGAACCCCCCCCCCCCCCCCCCCCCGCCCCGTCTGCAGACCGGTTAACATCGATCCGAGAACACTTTTAGGGATAAACGGTCCATAATTTAAACACAAACACACACTCATAAACAAAATCAGACAACCATCGCTGATCACTAGAACACCGCAGAGGACCGGGGCTATCCCGATCTTAGTATCTTAGTACTGATCTTAGTACTGAAGGAGCAATACCAACAACGGGCTTTTTATTTTATTCCCTTCTTTTCAAAATTCCAAAAGAAACAGAAGCCTTTCCTTTCTCAAGACACCCGTCATGTCGTGTAATCTCATCAAAGCTGGACGAGGGGCTCCAGCTGTATTTTAGGTACTAATGTTAGAATTGTACCAGGGCTTAACAGAGATAAAATCCATCAGTAAGTGCATTATTTTTCTCTCAAAAAAAAAAAAAAAAAAAAAAAAAAAAAAAAAAAAATAAAAAAAGACGACCCCAAACCAAATAATCAATCGAAGGGTCTTGAGAAAGATGGCAACACTCACCTCCTTAAGAGCAGGGAGTGAACTCTGCAATACTGAGAACCAAATACTTTCCTATGCACAATAGCGCCATCATGTGGCAACACCAAACAGCGCTCCGCTATCAAGACACTGAACTAGAAAACAAAAACAAACAAAAAAAAATAAAATACACTCGACGGTTGTGTTAGCCACTTCAGTAGTGCAGCACATCACTGTAGAACAAAATCACAGTCCTAGCTACTTGGCACTGGACTAAATTTTAATTGTAAGAGATAAGAGATACACACCTGCCTGGCTGGTGGAATCATCCAGAATAATTAGGTACATGCTCAGGCTTCGGTGTGTATGCTGCACAATACGTACTCTTATTTATTTATTTTTTTAAATATATATATATATATATATATATATATATATATATATATATATATATATATATATAGAGAGAGAGAGAGAGAGAGAGAGAGAGAGAGAGATAGATATATAGATCCCCATTCTACACTATTCTTCAAGCATTGTTTGAATTGACAGTGCAACACAGGCCAAATAAACAGGCGTAAACAAGATTTCAAGGCCGAATCTGATCTTAAACGGAGAGATGGCGCTGGGTGGGGTGGGGAGGTTTCGTAAAAACAGACCAGAATTTAGCAGGGGACGAAATCTTTCAGATTCATAGACGTGGTCCTGTCGAAAGGCACTGGGGCATCCGAGGGTCGGGAGAAAATTTGATTCGTTCAAATCAACCTTTGTTCATTCCTAATTTGACCAGACGCTTTTCGCATTTTCGCTTTTCGCATTACACGGGCAGTGGTTTAATTAATCGATTTAGGAGTTTTTTTCCAATTATATATATATATAATATATATTTTTTTTTTTTTTTATTGAAAATTAAATTTCCGAAAAGAAGCGTAAATCTGAAAATTTGTCCCCTCCTTAAAAAAAACAAACAAACAAAACACATTTAAGGCCGATAATAATATACAGGAAAAATAAAGTGAGCCTTTTTTTTTGCACTAAAGATGGAAAAAAAAACAAAAAAAAACTAAATGAACGGCAACGTCTGTGAGGTTTCTAGACAATTACAAGAAGAATTTTTTTTCCAACAACAGCAGATTCCTACTCAGTGGGTGATGTCTCTTAAAAGTTTTTTTTTTGTTGTTTTTTTTTACTACAACAAATACAGTCACACAATACGACATCCTTCTGACCAGGCGAGAAATAGCAGTAGATGAAAAAACAACGAGAAAAAAGAGAGGGGGGGGGGGAAGAAAGCAAGAAATAGAGGCCCCAAACATTCTGAAGGGGGACCTGTGGGGGGAAAAAAGAAAGAAGAGCACGAGAAGAAGAAGAAGAGAAGGAAGAGAGAGAAAGAGTGGGGTGAATGGATGGATGGATTGTATAGTGAGCTGGCGCAGGCATTCATTTTTTCATGGGCTGATAGACGGATGCATTGGGGTCCAGCCCGGATGGACTGGTGTCCATGAACTTGGAGGAGTAGTGGGGGGTCACTGGGTTCATGTTGCTGGTATCTGTTGAGTAAGCAATGCTGGGCATGACCGCCATCACCTCAGCAATCTTCTGCTTCAGGTCTTTTATCTCCTGATCTTTCTGCAGGATCTGACCTGGAGGAGGAAGAAGAAAAATAATCCTCAGGGTTCTGGATCAGAAAGTGCACTGTGATCTCTACCCAAAGATAAAACGAATTTAATCGTTGTACATCAGGACGCTTCCAGGATGGACGCATATCCAACATTGTGAGATGCCTTTCTTTCGCCAGGGGTTCGCCAGAGCTCGGCTGTCTCACCCTTTTTTCTTCCTTTCGTATTGGTGTTTAAAAGCCCAATTGAACTAGGTCTCCTTTCATTCTTGCGAAACAGAGCTCCGCCCAGCTTTCTTCCCCCGCCCATTTAAAATTTAAAATTTTCAATGCAAAAAAAAGGTACAAGAGGAATAAAACACTTCAGGATCTGCAGAATCAATTATCATGACAGCTTGTTGTTTAATATTTTCCCAGGGCGGTTTATTCCTCACGTTGGTGCGATACACATCATTTACACTGTTCTGAAACCATGACGACACAGGCTGATGTCCCTCCCTATAAGACAGGGGGTGGGCAATTATATTTTCCAAAGGGCCACATGAGGAACCTGAGGTGTGTTCGTGGGCCGAACCAACAATAACGTTGAACATAACTTATGTTCAATATACATTTTTTCCACTTGATATCATGTTCATTATGCTACCAAAATTAATAAGGATATTCTTTTTAAGGGGGGGGGAATAAATAAATAAAAATAAAGCTTTATTTTTCCTTCATTTTTCTCACTGAGCATACTCCAACAATGTCAGCGCTGCCATGTGGTTAAACTTTCTTCTGGTGCGGCGAAGAAGCCAAAGCAGTTTAGAGGGCCGGATTAAAAGGATCAAGGGCCCAGATGTGGCCCCCAGGCCGTAGTTTGCCCACCCCTGCTACAAGATTATACAACTAAAATAAAGAAAACCGAAAAAAAAGTAATTAAAGCTGAACAAATGCGGACCTTGAGCGATCTCCAGCTGTCGTTTGGCGTCTCCGAGTGCAGAGAAAAGGTCCAGCTTGATTCTGGTCTCCGCGCTCAAGCTGTTCTCTAAGTGCTGGGTCTTATCCTGCATGGCTGAGAGCGCAGACATCAACACCTCGGTGTCCTTCTCGTTCTCTTTATATTTATGAAGCTCCTAAAAAGGACAGACAATCGAGACGAGATTTTATGATTATTTGTAAAAATAAATAAATAATAATAATTAAAAAATTGTATTCGTGGTCAGATGACACTTTCCCCCCCCCTCAATCTGTGCATCAATCACACGTACCTGGACTTTGAGCTCAAGCTCACAGATCAAGTCCTCTTTGACTTTAATGTCCAGCGTGAGTTTCTTGCACTCCGTCTCCAGCTCGGAGATCCTCCTCCTTAGAGACTCCGTACACTCGCCTCTGCAAGACGCACAAAAAAATAAAGTCAGTCCTCTAAGACAGTAGTTCTCAAATGTGTGTGGGGGGGGAGGGGGGGTTCACAGTGACTTTCTAGAATCTAGCTTAGGAAATTGTCAACTATGGTGTATTTATTTAAAAAATATATTATTATTAATAATTAATATATATATTTATTTTTTATTTCTTTCTTTTTTACGCAGCACAAAATACTAGTGCACAGAACGGCTAGCAAAGAACACGACGATAAATTCTAAGACTCTTTAAAATAGAAACATTTTGAGATAGAGGATTCACCCTACACATGGTGGCATCCTGTGGTAAAGGTTTTTAGAACCAATGCCCTAAGATGCAGATATACAGATGGTTTTAGTGCCATGATTTTGAGGGTAAATATGTAGCTTCATGGTCTTTTAAGAAACATTATCGGCTCTTCAAATATCTTGCAGGGTATAACCAGTATCCTTCAGACTGAACAAAACAGGCAGTTTCCTCAAGTTTCCCCACATAACCACGGCGAAATATTGTCTGTCAGAACTGGAATAACTGGTGTACGTTTTAGGGGCACTGCTTTAATTGAAACAGAAATGAATAGAAATGAAAATACGGTAAATGGGAAGGCACCCCCCCCCCTCCCCAGCAGGTACCTGGATGCAGCTGCGAGGGCGGCAGCTCTGGCTTCCTCTAGCTTCTTACGCTTTTTCTCTTCTGCCAGCTGCCTCTCTGCAGCCGCTCGTGCCTCTTGCTCCACCTTCAGACGCTTCTCCAGCTGCCCCAGCGTCTGCTTATCCTTTTGCTTCGCCTGCACGGCATTATGGAGCCTATGGAAAAAATGTCACGGGTATTTTTATGTTGTTAAAAATACACACAACATACACACACAAGGCCCTAATGATATTTCCGTACTTGTTCTGCAGCAGCTCGTTGTCCTGGCGCAGCTGGCTGAGTTCGGAGCGGACGCTGCGTTCTGACGTGCCCAGAGAGCCCAGTTGGCTGCGCAGCTCTTGCTCCGTCTGCCTGCTCGCCTGCAGCTCGGCTTTCAGCTTCTTCACGTCCTGCTCCAGCCTGTGGGTAAAAATAAATAAATAAATAAATAAATACGAGCAGATGTTTTGCGGAAACCAAAACTGTCATTATTTATTACAGTGTTATTCATTCATTCATCTTCTACCGCTTTATCCGATCTTCCTCGGGTCACGGGGAGCCTGTGCCTATCTCAGGCGTCTATGGGCATTAAGGCAGGATACACCCTGGATAGAATGCCAACCCATCGCAGGGCACACACACACACATTCACGCACACATTCATACACTAGGGACAATTTTCCAAGGTGCCAATCAACCTACCGTGCATGTTTTTGGACCGGGGGAAACCGGAGAACCCGGAGAAAAACCCCCTGAGGCACGGGGAGAACATGCAAACTCCACACACGCATTCCCGAGACGGGAATCGAACCCGGATCCTGGCGGTGTGAGGCGAACGTGCTAACCACTAAGCCACCGTGCCCCTACAGTGTTATTATGACTGTGTAATTGTGTACACATAATTAAATCTAAATACACATAATAAAAAAAAATAATTTTTAGTGCTATCCAATCAGCAGCCTTGTTATGAAAGCAACAACTATATATTATGGTGTCTCGCGGGTTTTACCTGACCAGGGCCTCGGGCTTGCCGAGCTGGTTATTGGGGATGCAGTTCTCTGTCGGATCTCTATGTCCCCCTTTGCCTCCACACTTCTGCTTTTTCTCGCCCTTTCCCGATGACGATGACGAAGGAGGTCCTGTCGAGGAGGGCACGCTGCCGTTGGCGGTCCCGTGGCCGCGGGGCGACGAGTTACCCCCGCCCACAGCGCTGGTGTTTTTGTGATTTTTCGAGGAGGTGGAATTTGAAGAAGAGGACGAGCACGACGACGAAGAGTTGTCCTCCTTCAGGAGCAGGTTCTCGGTGCTTCCCAGCAGCTCAGAGCTGCTCAGTCTCTTGCTGTTCACATTATTCTCCATGTACTCCAGCTCCTGTGCTTTATTATAGTCCACTACAGGCAGGATGCTGCTGTGATGGTTCTGGTTCTGATTGTGTTGTTTTTTAGACTCGGCCTTGCCTCGCTCTTTCTCGCGATACTCCAGTTCAGGTAAAGTATTCGACGTGGGCTTCTTGCCACCGGCGGAGCCGTTCTGAGCCGCAGGGGCCGATTCAGCATCCTGTGCACTTTTCGCTGCTGTTCCGGAAAGAGCAGACACATTGTAAATAGCATCTGACAACAAAGTAAAAATTAAAGTAAAATATTATCCATCTAACTCTTAACCCTAGCACACTGTGTGACCACAGAAAACAGGCCTTATGGTCTTACAACACCCCCCACCCCCCACCCCCCCCCCCCCCATTCTCTTCCTTTGGACATTTAAAATAAATAAATAAATACATTTTCACATAGTTTATGGCTCAATTTCAACACAAACATGGGGACTTAACATTCCCTGAAAACATCCTCATATTTATTCATTCATTCATTTTCTACCGCTTTATCCGATCTTACCTCGGGTCACGGGGAGCCTGTGCCTATCTCAGGCGTCTATGGGTATTAAGGCAGGATACACCCTGGATGGAATGCCAACCCATCGCAGGGCACACACACACACACACACTCACACACACATTCATACACTAGGGACAATTTTCCAAGGTGCCAATCAACCTACCGTGCATGTTTTTTATATACCGGGGGGAAAACCGGAAACCGGAGAACCCGGGAGAAAAACCCCCTGAGGCACGGGGAGAACATGCAAACTCCACACAAACATGACCGAAACCCGGATCCTGGCGGTGTGAGGCGAACGTGCTAACCACTACGCCACCGTGTCCTCTTCCTCATATTTAAATGTCCACAAAATAAATAAATAAATAAATAAATAATACAGGTTTATGACATATTAAAACCTAAATAAACAGATCAGAGTGCAAAAACAGCACTACTGAAGAGTTAGGACCCAGCACAGTTTCCATGATCCCACATCAGGTTTTGGTGTCCTTGGGGAACTCGAAATATTTCAGACTTTGCATGTCCAGGGCTACAAGTTCTATAAATACTAAAAAAAAAAAAAAAGTCACATTACTTGCTTTGTCCCTTACCCTCTTCTGCCTCTCGCTCTTGTTTCTGCAGCATTTGCTGTTCTGGCGGTAGGGCCTGCTGGAGGAGCTGCATGTAGAACTCGTTCTCCTTCTGAACCTCCTTCTGCTTGCGCAGACGCATCTTGTAGCTCACGTAGCTCTTAAAGCCGAAGCCCAGCGTCACCACCGGGTATCCGATACTGCACGGAGAGGGATTAACAACAAGTTCACAAATCACGAAGATACTTGTATTAATACACTACACCAAAGTAGTTTAGTACTTGTAGTTTTATCTACAAGAATTAACCCATAGAACCATTATACCAAATTCTACCTTTGCCTACATAAGCTGAATACATTCCGTTACAACGAATTTGCAAAGTGTAAATTCTTTGTCATTTTCTTTAGCGTAGTGAAAAAGCCTGTTATCTTTTATCACGGTTTCAGTTCTTCATAGAGTTGCTGGAATGCAAGGTACTACTTTGGACTTTCCAGTCAGAGCTGTTTAAATAAAAAAGTGTTTCTCTTCCTCTGCGTTTTGGAGAATTAAAAGATTCATTTTCCACACTCATGGAGCAGTAAGCAAGTTGCTGAATGGGTGTGGCGTGTGTTGCGTTGTGAGCTAAACATGGCCGTGGAAGCCCTAAAACATCAGATAATCGCAGGACACATAGCCCACCCCACCCCCACTGTATCCATAATCGATTTTTGCCTATTAAAAAAATGTAGATACAATTTCTGAAATATCACCCAGATAGTGTATAGGTTCATGATAGTCAATCCAGTAAGTGTAGATCTGGGTCAAATGGAACGAACAACAATGTGCCAAATGCTGAGTTGATGGAGGATGCTTGGTTGTGCAGCATAGTGTGGATTACATAGGTTGGGCTTAAACTAATAATGAGATGAGATCCAGCCCCACCCTCTTGACTCCACAGTGTTGGAAAAAAAAAAAAGCTACTGGTTATTTTCCATACGCTGCTATATTCAAGCCCCACATAGGTGTGAATCGTGTTCCTGTCTCTGTCGAGACATTCCTTCGTAATTGCACCACTTTCCGAATGCAGCGTGATGACACGGGTGTCAAGAGACAGTGTAGTGAAGTCACCTTTAAAAGACGTAAAATGAGGCGCCTTCGCTCAGGCCGGTTTCTTACCAGTGTGCTGCGAAGGGACGACACAGATCCACATGGAAGTCCTTCAGATCTTTGAATCGTATCGCCGCCTCGATATAAACAAACAGGATCCACAGGGACACCGTGGGGAGGCACACCCCTCTTTCTGTACACAGGGGAAAAAAGAAGGTCTAAGATCTAAGCTTGTAGAAGATACTCCCAGCTCCATTCATGTTGTCAAAGAGCTCCTAGGGTTTTTTTTTTTTTTTTTTTGTATAGGACAGACATATTCTGGATGAAGTGCAGCTTTATCACCCTGACAGGAATTACCAGGAGCATTTCTCTCATCTGAGAGCCATTTGCTTTTATTGGAACATCGTTACCGGGTGCAGAGGGATTATACCTGCGCCATAAACGCTCTCCAGAAGCACGGTTCCGACTCATGAAATTCGTTTTCTCTTTCCGGCCGAGCCACTAAACCGTACGCGGCGTCGGATTACTAGCCGTATTTGCCCTGAGTCAGTTTAACTTCAGACACACCTTAAAGGCCCTCACTCAGTGTTTTGGGATTATTGGGTTTCAATGTAAAACTGAACAGCGTGTCAATGTATGTTTTATTGCGACTAATATTTGCTGAAAATATATTTCAGCAACATTTATTGAAAGAAGAATTTAAGCGCTAGAAAAGTTAAAAGAATAAATAATATAATTCATATTTATTGACATTTTGGTTGTCTAGTCCCCTCTCTCTCTCTGGATACAGACTATACATGTACATTCATTCATTCATCTTGTACCGCTTTATCCAATCCTCCCTCGGGTCACGGGGAGTCTGTGCCTATATCGGGCGTCTATGGGCATTAAGGCAGGATACACCCTGGATGGATTGCCAACCCATCACAGGACATACATTCACACACACACAGGACAATTTTCCAATCAACCTACCGTGTATGTTTCTGGATCGGGGAGGAAACCGGAAAACCCGGAGAAAAAAAAACATGAGGCACGTGGAGAACATGCAAACTCCACACACACATGGCCGAGACGGGAATCGAACCCGGACCCTGGTGGTGTGAGACGAACGTGCCAACCACTAAGCCAACGTGCCCCTATACAAGTACATCTCTCTCTGTAATGTTAAATTTGCCCGTCTCTTAATCGCTCTCTAACTTGAAAATCTATCGTTCTCTGCCTTTCCCTTCCTCTCTATGGCAACATCTCCGTCTCTACCCTAAAATTGGTCGCTTTGTCTATTCCTGTCTTTCTCTCTGGCTACATTTCTCTCTACCTTTAAATACATCTCTCTCCCTTCTTGTAAATCTGACTGTCCCTGTTCCTTTCGGTCTTTCTCTTTCTCCCTTCTAACGTCCGCACATTTCATTCTCTCCGTCTGTGTGTCACGGAAACAAGAATCTGAGCGAGCACGGACGAGTAACTGGCGTACAAAGCTTGAGTGAACCGATACTGAAAGCGAAAGAGAGAGAGAGAGAGAGAGAGAGAGATGTACTTAAAGACAGAGTGATTTGCTTTCATTTGAATCCTCTGCACTTGCCACTCATTAACATGACACCCGTGAGCCGTGGACAAGCCCGGACGCGACTTTCTAATAACCGGCCTTCGCTTTCTATTCATGAACGCGGCGATGGGTGTCACGCGCACTTGGATTGATTTGATACGATTTGCATTGTATGTTGGGTTCAATTATTCCTCCCCTGTTAAGCACTATTATCAGTCTAATACTGCTATGTCATGGCAACAAGAAAAATTCCGTTTATAGGTGTCAGCAAATAAATCTGTGGGGTTTTTACACACAGACGGGTTTGTAGGGATCCCTATGGATGATACGTTTTAATAAGGACACTTGCAACAAACGAGTAAGAAACTGAATAATGCAGGAATCTTTGCACTGGGAAATAAATTCATTAAAAAAAAATGCTGACAAAAATATTCCTTCCTTTCTCCCATCTGTCCTTCTCGGTCTAGAAAGATGGAGGGGTAAAGGTAAAAAGTAGAAGAGGAAAAAGAACGAGCTTAAGATGGACAGAGCAGAGGCAGAGAGGGCGAGAGAGAGACTCTACGGTGAAAAGGGTGTGGAAAGACGGACAGAGAGCAAAACAATAGACCAGATAAGATAGAGAGCTGAAATGGTGGGCAGGTAAAGATGGATAGAGTGGATGGACAGAAAGAGAGAGGTGGGGGTGAGACCGACTGGACAAAATACAGGAGCTTTAGAGAGAGATCAGAGAGACTGGTAAGAGAGACACGATAAAAGGGGGACAGTGTAGAGAGATATGGTAGAAGCAAGACAGGAAGAAAAAAAGCTAAATAAAGGTGGACAGAGTATATGAAGAAAGAAAATCAGAAAAAGAGGTAGAGACACAGGAGATATCTACACATCTCTTGCTGCACTTCCAATACATGTCTCTCCTCTGCTCTCCCCTTGTCTAGCACTTGCTGTCTCACTTTTCCTGCTCTGGAAATGTTCTACCATGCCATACTGCACTTTCTTTATCTCTACACCTGTCCATCTCCCTCTGGTCTCTCTCGTTCTACCATATTCTCTTTTACCGTCTTGCTTTCCCTCTCTGGAAAACACTCTTTCCATAGCTTTCTCTCCAAATTTCCTTCTTCCTCCCTTCATTCACTTTCTACCATCCAATCGAAATCTCTCTCTCCACTCGTCTGTGTCCTTCTATTTTCTCTCTCCATCTCTCTCACTGTTAACATGCCATCTCTCCCTGTCTTTCTCTCTTTCTCATCTCCATCTTGCTGTCCTTCTCTGTAAATCTCCCTTTTTCCAGCTGTCCATCTTCTTCTATTCCACCATCCCATCTCTCTCTCTCTATTTTTCAGTCTCCCACAGTTATCATTCATTTCCCCCCCATCTCTTCCCTCTTCATCGACTCTGTCCACTGCTTCATCTCTCTCTCTCTCCCTCCATTCTCCCTCTTTCCCACCATGTCTTTTTCTTCAAGTTCTCGTCGTCAGTGGGGGAAAAAAAGAAGCTGCTATTTTTAGCAGCTAATCATTTCGTTCGGAAGCGTTCATTCTCCGCATGCTAGGAGTTACGCACGGCAGATGGCAAAGGCTTTCACACACTATTGAGCCGAATTCCACTTTTCCACAATGTGGAAATGCATTTACCCACGCAAGTCTTCCGTGCCATCGTTTATTATCTTTTATTCAAAGCTTTACGGATGGTGGGGGGGGGGGGGGGGGGGAAAACAAAAAAAACATTTCCATTCAGAATTTCACAAAAATAACACACGTCAGTCACGGTCTCGCTGGCCAAACAAATAAATGTGCACGAGTGAGGATGGTGAGCGCTTCTAATATTACTTTTCTACTTGTGCTTTCACATGCCCACCAATTTAATAATAAATATAATTCAATAATAATAAAGAAATTATCATTATGCAGTAACTCTGGATCAAAGTTGGTGTTACCTGTATGCCAGACATACTGCACCCACACGTATGTGCTGGCGGCGAAGAACAGCCACTGTACGGGGATGAAGAGCAGGCAGATGATGTCGGATGTAAACGCCACACAAACAAAGAACACTGAGAAAGCCTAAAAGAAAGGACAGAGCGTATAGGCCGTTTATTTATTTATTTATTTTTCGCACAGACATGTTTAAAGGTGTCGAGGGATTTGAAATGAAATAGTATCATCACACAGAGGAGAGACGCTCACCAGGCCCTGATATCTGAAGGAGTCGTACACGCTCCGGATGAAGAGCCAGAAGGGCCAGAGGTACTCGAACCGGAACTCCAGCACAAAGTCGGCCAGTAGCACTAGCGCCCAAACCACCAGGAACTTCAGGTACAGGAAGGTGCTGAGAAACACAGACACACAGACGTTTGCCTGTTTAATACCGGCATACATGAAGGGGGCGGGACAAGTCGCAATCTTTAATTCCGATTGGTTATCCTGGCCACACAACAGTTTCATAACGGATTTATTAAAAATAAAAACACGATTATTCACAGATTAGAGTTCATGCACCACCACAATGCACGTGTTGGGCCGTCTTGAGTGAGGTAAACTGACGAGTGAAACCACTTTCTTTTCTTAAGAAACTAAAACGTGTGGCTTCTCGTCGACCCGCTGTGCCGTAAAACGAACGAAACGCTTCAATATCAAATTAACCAAGGTTGCGGCAAGGTCACTTGTGGAACTTCGCTCTGTTGCACTGGTGATTATTTTCCTTTAACAACATGCCGTGTCATGTTTTATTTCCACACACTGTGCAAGGTGCTGGTCTAAATCTCACACTATACTCCTGTGTGTGTGTGTAAATGCCAGTACGCTCCAGGCGTGGTGTTAGAAGGTGACTTGTGGAGCCAGAAAGATGGCATACTTGTGTATTATTATGGTTATTGCAGGTCTATTTGTAGCTGCTGGTTGCAGCTGCTTTCTATCAAGCAGTTCGGAAGGCAAATATTATTTAGCTGTATGCAGCTTCACACACACACACTGATCAGGTTCAGGCCTCGACCAAATATCGGACTGGCACGACGCCTCGTACGATCGCATAGAATAAGTCGTTGGGTCTTGAAACAAGAAAAGTCCAGATGGAAAGGAGGGGGGGGGGGCAATTACATGAAAAAGCACGAGCAGATACTCATCACTTCTTGGATTCAAACACCTAATTAACAGCCCATTTCACTTCTTATTTTATCTTAGATCTGCCTGAAAGAGTGCGTTTTGCATGCCGCATTTCCATGCCACATTTATTAATATTAAAGTGGTTTCCACAAACTGTCAAGCTGTGGTGAAATCATCATTACTATTATTTTAATGCAATATAAATTGTGTGTGTGTGTGTGTGTTAGTTCTGCATGTAAATGCACCAAACAAAAGGGGGGACACGTGTTTCTATGGCAACTCTTTTCAACATGGATTCATTTCACAAGATTTTACACCTCTGTGTGTCTTAGGTACAAAGTGGGGGGGGGGGGGGGGGGGGGGGGCAAACATGGCTGCCTCCTTGGCTGTGTCTTTTATTAGTAACAAGCTAAACCCCGAGAGGAGAGACGTACGTCAGATACATTTCCATTGGCAGTCGACGTGAACCCGATCGGAAAAGTCATATCGGTTCCAAGTATTCTGACTAAAATCATATAAACAAAAAGAAAGTGGCTTATGTTCCATGATTTCGAGGGACTTCTCAAAGTTTTACAATTTTTCCTTATTCGTTTTACTATATATTTAAAAAAGTGACTAAATAGGGCAAAAGAGTTGCTTTTTGCTCGAATCTTGTTCTTGTTCAACGTACAGATTGTCTCAGTGGTCTGGTGAACGATAAAGAGAGAGGAAAAAAAAAAAAAAAAATATATATATATATATATATATTATATATATATATATATATATATATATATATATTACACTATATATATACACCACACACACACACACACACACATATAGGACGCCGTCTAAACACTCAAACACCGGGGAAACGTAACGACTCATGAATCGGAGTGAATCATCTAAGAAAGTGTAATAATGAAAAAAGGAAGCGATCAAGAAGAGCCCAAAGGCCACACACATGCACAATGATGCTTCTCCGAAAAACACACATTTTCAACGGGGACAATAAAAAAAAAAAGATAAAACACACACGCAGATGTTATTCGCGTGGGTTCAACACACACTCAACTCCTCAAGCCAAATCATAAAAAAATATTTGTAGCAACAATATAACACACACACACAATTTGTGTATGTATGTATGTATACATGTATGTATCACCTTAAACATAATCTAAAGGCATTCTTTCATATTTTTTAAAGAATTCTTGTTAATAAATATTCATTTATTATCTATTTAATAAAATATATTAAGAATTTAATAGATATCTATGGATCTGCTGCTAGGTTAAAAAAAAAAAAAAAAAAAAAAATATTATATATATATATATATATATATATATATATATATATGATATATATATATATACACACACACACATATACATATATATATATATATATATATATATATATATATATATATATATATATACACACACATCTCACAAAGAGTTGTTGGAATTTTGTGCAAAAGTTTTCGCCCGACTAATTTTCAACTTTCAGAAATTTGGTTGCGTCATGTCGATCACCTGGACAGTGTACGGTGCCTTTCTGACGCAGCTCATTTGCATACGGCGACACCTACAAGACTCCATATGATGTCAGATAGTTGGCAGAAAATGAATTTTCAGCGTAAAGTTATTTTACTCTACAGAAAAAAATCCGGTTGAAGATTGCAGAACAAACATGAAGCGTTTTTACTCAATTCTATACCAATAAAATATTTAATAGGATATTTTTTCCCACTACATTTCTGTTAAGTCACTTACTCTGACAGATAAACCAATAAATAGTCAGAGCGACGGTCAAACATGTCCACTACCCCCCCCCACCCCCCCCCCCCCCCCCCCCCCCCCCCCCCCCCCTCAACTGAGTTCTCAGGTGAATGCTTTGTTTTATTCCTTAATATTTGAGCATGTTTTCTTTGCTTTTATCTTCTCAAATTGATGGCCAGTTTCCACAACCTGTTCTTGATGATGAAGTCTGTTCATACCATGATATTTTTAGAAGCATTTATCACAGTTGGAACTTTCGCACACACAACTCGAGCAACAAGACCCATGATCCAAACCCCCTCTCCGGTTGATTTGAATAAAACTGCAGGTAGATTTCAATTAAACCCGTTCCCTTTCTCTCCATTTTAGTACTTTTTAGTGTAGGAAGTGAAATTATAAGAAACAGCATACATCTCTACGGCTAGAACTAGGGTTAAAAATATTATGGTAAACCCCACTCATTCAGGGGATTCGGTGTATTAATAGGGCTGCAGAAGAATGGAAACATTATACGCATTAGAAAACCTCTCGGTGCCTTCATCCTCATACCTTTTACTCTTCTTATAGTAAATAAAACATTCAGCACTGGAATCATGTCTTAAGGATATTGTGTGTGTGTGTGTGTGTGTGTGTGAAAGTTCTGCTCAGTGTAGTGCACTAGGTAGGCACCACTATTCAACATGGAGCCCTTGAGGACTCCTTCCTCACCAGTTGACCTATACATAGATATGTTAGTTTGATATGTAATAATCTGCCATCCAGTGATGAGGAATGGAGGCCTGGCCACTGCCTACCAGACCAGGGAGCTAATTCAATTAGCTAGCTAACACGGGATATGTTTTGTTAACGCACCCACATTGACACCGCCCCGCCCCCTTTAAACAGAAGGCTGTCTGGTTGGATAGAAACTCGTGCGCCAAGACGATTATCCAATTGGATCCAGGAAAGCCGCGCGATACTGGCCAATCGCGCGCAAGGAGGCGGGATTTTACCGGAATACAGGTGCGATGGAGGAATAACGCTAGCTAGCTAGCTAGACGTTGGCTGAAAATGACTTAGCCAAACAGTGTTAGGCTGAACGGAACCAATAGGGCCAGAAATGTCGGGTAGAAACAACAACACAGGCCGGAATGATGGAATAAAAAAATAAAAATGTTGGGCCGGTTCAGGGGTTAGTGTACCTGCCCCCCTACCTGCCGTAAATGCCTTCGGTGATTCGGTTCCGTTTTAACGGCCGCCGGAGTTTGCTGCAGTCCGCATTGCGCCGCTTCATCCTCCTTCCCTTCTCTTCGGCGTTGCAATACCTAACGGAATAAGGTCCAGTTTGTCGCTTCGTTCCTGCGGAACAACATTGAAGTGCCTCTAATATAAGTACAGCCAGCTAGGGTTAGCTAGCTAGCTACCGCTCCTATTATTATTATTATTATTATTTTTATCCCCCAGACTGGAAACAAAGAAATAAATAAAAAGCCTCGCTGAAAGACCCTCCTCCTCCTCCCTCCTTCCTCTGTCCTCACAGACACGCGTGAGCTGCTTGACGTACAGCGCCGCCAACCAATCACCTCCTAGCTCGCACGATCACGTTGATCGATCGATTAATTGATTGATCGCTATAGCCGACTGCGTCGCTCTGGCCCAACATCAGCAGCGTCTTGTTTTGTTACGGAACCAGAAAAACAGCACACAAATGTCTGCTATTCTTCTCCACCAATCTTTTCCATTGTGGACAAATCAGGTAGTGACACCCAGCCAATCAAAAAGCGGCATAGGCGGATCTTGACTATGGTTGTCCAATCAAGGTTAATTGAGGGCGTGGTCTCGACTCTGTTCCCCTAGAAAACCTGTCTCGGCCCACGCATATATATGTATATATACGGTATGTGTATGTGTGTGTGTGTGTGTGTGTGTGTGTGTGTGTGTGTGTGTCTGTCTATGTATATATATATATATATATATAGATATATATATATATATATATATATATATATATATACATACATACATACATACATACATACATGTGTATATGTATATGTGTGTATACATATTTGTGACCTTGATGTAAATTTGAGTGAAATTATTGATATATAAAAATCACAATTAATTATAATAAGATTAAATCATACATGCACATATTTATTCTCCACCCATTTCCCAAGCAATTAATATAATATATATGATGGTATTTTTGAGAATTAATGATAGAAATTTTGGCCTGACCTGTCTGGCCCTTTATAGAAAAAGTTATACACCTCTATTTGGAAGCACAATCATGTATGAATTATTATACAGTAGATAGTTGATAGATAGATGTTCTAGTTTTAGAACAAATATATTGTACATTGTATATACACTTACATATCTGCAAATGTTTTATGTACTCTATGTACTCAGTCCTTTTTATTATTAGCGATTCTATTTTTTTTCCGTTGTCATGTAAGTCAAACTTCATTTTCAGGAAGGTACTCAGTATGAATATAAACTGATTGTTTTAATGATTAAGCCTTCATAGAAAAGGTTTAGGAGTCACAGTTACATGACACAGCTTTCAAGTGCCCTGGTGATAAAACCACTTGTACATGGGGTTCTCCCCCCCCGGGTTAGTTCAGATTGAAAAGAACCTGAGTGAAGGCATGCAGGCAATAACACAGTGAATGTGAAGGCTCGCTCATGGCTCCTAAATACTCTCCTAGTCTTCGAGCCCGGCTTCCACCTGTGGCTATTCTTCTGCAAACCACCTTCATTGTCATTTTTGCCTTTTGTGTGGAAATAGAGAAAAAAGAAGAGGTGCTTATTTATTCGTATGCACGTAAGTAGATTATGCAATTAATAGATGAGTACAGTGTTCTTGCATTAAGGTTATATATTGTCTTTAAAAAAGTAAGATCATATGTTAAATTGGTGATTCAGCAAATATTTTATATATATTTTGTTATATATTTAGCTTATTATTTTATGCAGATGATCTGTCTTATTTGTTTGTGGTGTAAAACCTGAAATCCTGAGATGTGAGGTGTTGTAAAGAATCATTATATATATATATATATATATATATATATATATATATATATATATATATATATATAAGTGATTTACACATATTTATGTTGGTATATTTCGAGCAAAATTGTGTACGATTGCCATGTCGTTGGGGTGGGGATGTTATACACCACTGGCCTTAGGTGATAAGAGGAATCCAAAAAGCGAAGACAACACCTCCACCCCTCAAAACAGCGCATGTGTGATGTCACTTCAGTTTGTAGCCATTGATTAGAAGCAGTATTACGTGCATAAATAAACTCATCAACGTCAATATTGTGATCCTTACCCAAATGACGTTCAGGTTTACACCTGCACTGTTGTAATTATATTTATTTATTATATTTGTGTGATTATGAAAACTGAGAAAGAAGAAAGAAAGAAAATGCAAAAGCAGTATGTTAAATTCATTAAAAAGGGCAAAATAGGATATAGTTATTGTTTTGGTATGTAGACAAACAGGACATAAGCATGACGTTTAAGATTAGATAAAATCATTCATTCATTAAATATAATATCTATCTATCTATCTATCTATCTATCTATCTATCTATCTATCTATCTATCTATATATCTATATATATATATATATATATATATATATATATATATATATATATATATATATATATATATATATATATATATTGAAAAAAAAATATATATATATATATATATATATATATATACACACACTCTCTGAAGCCCACTTGCTAGATATAAATTTGAAGCCACCTTCCATCATACACCATCAACAGCTAATAATACATTTATATTAATACATTTATACTGTCTTCTTAAAATGTTTTTCATGCAGAGTTCCAGGACATCCATGTGATGGTGTTTCTGGGTTTTGGTTTCTTGGCCACGTTCTTGGTGCGCTACGGTTTCAGCAGCTCGGCATTCAACTTGCTGGTTGCTGCCATGGCCGTGCAGTGGGCCACCATTCTAAACGGCATCCTTTTGTCTCAACATTTCTGGTACAACAACAAGATACAAATCCACCTAAAAAGGTAATGTAAAGCTAAAATCTGTCTGTTTTATTCTTTGATTGTGTTATTTACTCCATTCTGTGACTATTTAGTAGGTATTAATGTCTACAATCAGTCCTTTTCCGCTTTCAGTTTGGTAGACGCTGAGCTGTGTGCGGCTTCGGCTCTTGTGGCTATGGGCGCCATTCATGGAAAAACCAACCCGGTCCAGCTTCTGATATTTGCACTGATAGAGGTCACAGGGTTTGTACTGAACCAGTGGCTCATACAAACTATGTTCCAGGTAAGGTCCTGCTTTATTATTATTGTATTAAAAACATATATTCAAATATTCCAGAACTGGTTCTTATTGGCTGAATATAATTAATGGACTTTATGAATGAATTTATGTATATATTCTATTTCTATTTCTATTTCTATATATTTCTATATATTTATATGTATACATACATACATACATACATGTGTATATGTATATATATGTATATATTTATATTTATATATATTCTATTTATATTTATATGTATATGTATGCATATATTTTTTGTACTATAAACCCCAAAACATGAAGTTAAAAAGATTGCATTTTGGACCTCGGATGGATTAATTTATAGAAGGAGAAAATGCTACACTACTACTGCTCTTTTATTAGAGACCAGCACGGGCTCATTGGCTATACAGCACCACGCTCATCAACATCTTTGGCGGTCTCTTCGGTCTGATGGCAACACGCCTACTTTTCCGTAGTGGGATGGATCCGAAGCACGAGAAGGAAAAGGTCGGCAAGCAGTCTGGCCTCTTCGCCATGTTTGGTGAGTGAACAAAGTGATTTTTTCTCCGCTGAACGATGATAATTATGCTCCACATCATTTAATTAAAGACAAAAACTCTCTCAGGGACTTTGTTCCTGTGGATGTTCTGGCCCAGTTTGAACTCAGCACTGGAGAGGAACTTGGGAATATCGAAACGGAGCATCAGTGTGTTGTGCAACACGTATCTGTCTCTGGCTGTCAGCGCCGTCACAGCGATGGTTGTCTCTGTGCTCTCCAGCTCTAAAGGCAAGATCAACTTGGTGAGTCAGCGCTAAGAAATCTTCAGGTGTGTTTGAGTTAACGAGAATAAATAGATCTCATCATACCAAGAATGTGGAAATGTTCTCAATATAACTTTTACACGTTCTGCACATTCCTGTACTGACATGCTGTTAGTTACATTAGCTCTGTATTATACTGATTTAGACCAGAACAACTAAAGCTACATACATTTCCAAAACATTTTACCCACTAAGCTTTGGAAAAAGCCCAGAATGTCTATTTTATTCATTCATTCATCTTCTACCGCTATATCTATATCGATCTTCCCTCGGGTCACGGGGAGTCTCAGGCGTCTATGGGAATTAAGGCAGGATACATCTGGATGGAATGCCAACCCATCACAGGACACACACACATTCATACACTAGGGACAATTTTCCAATCAACCTACCGTGCATGTTTTTGGACCAGGGAAGGAAACCGGAGAACCCGGAGAAAAACCCCCTGAGGCACGGGGAGAACATGCAAACTCCACACACACATGGCCAAGACGGGAATCAAACCCTGACCCTGGTGGTGTGAGGTGAACGTGCTAACCACTAAACCACCATAGTGCCCCTTGTCTATTTTATATTAGGAATTAATTACTACTGTGGACATCACAAACAAATGAAACCCTGAAATAATATGTCGGAATTTTTTTACACTGCATTATACATCAAATTAAAAGTGTAGAAATCAGTTTGAGGGGTTAATCCCTGAAACATGTGACTAGTTAGCTAACATTTGAGTTTTGTATAATGAATCAGTAGAATGAACAGATGTGATAAACAGTGATATGATTTGAAGGTGCACATTCAGAGCTCCATGCTGGCCGGAGGCATCGCCGTCGGGAGTGGCGTGATTTTGTCTCCTGCTCCCTGGGTCGCCATGACGATCGGCTTTTGCGCTACTCTTTTGTCAACTCTGGGATTTCGATATTTGAAGGTACATAGAAAAGCGTAGCATCTCCCAAAACTCATAAAGATCCCCTTTAACAATCACTGTATAATCCTGTAATTAAACTATAATTCATTATTCCACTAATATCATCAATACCAACCATTCTAATAGATTATTGCTATTTTACTATTACAATGGAGAACTACAATAATTTCCATAGTATTTGATTCATATTAATATTACAGTTAAGTAACTGATTTGAATGAATTCAACATTGATTGCAATTACTATATTATTATATGCAGTACAATAAATCAGTATTCACATACAACCCAGTACTATAATTAATTATCTGATTAATAATTTAATAATTTAATTAATAAATTATTACCTATTCATTAATTCAATATTCTTTTAAATGTTCAACTTCAAATTTAGCACTTGAATATAATTTTTTGTTACAATATATTATTATATATTATATTATAATAATAATTCATTCATTCATTATCTTCTACCGCTTTATCCGATCTTCCCTCGGGTCACGGGGAGTCTGTGCCTTTCTCGGGCGTCTATGGGCATTAAGGCAGGATACACCCTGGATGGAATGCCAACCCATCGCAGGGCACAGGGCACACACACACA
This sequence comes from Kryptopterus vitreolus, assembly GCA_030449085.1. Classification (NCBI taxonomy): domain Eukaryota; kingdom Metazoa; phylum Chordata; class Actinopteri; order Siluriformes; family Siluridae; genus Kryptopterus; species Kryptopterus vitreolus. The sequence goes on from JACRUU010000014.1 coordinate 9,783,463, forward strand.
CACACACACACACACACACACACACATTCATACACTAGGGACAATTTTCCAAGGTGCCAAATCAACCTACCATGCATGTTTTTGGACCGGGGGAGGAAACCGGAGAACCCGGAGAAAAACCCTCTGAGGCACGGGGAGAACATGCAAAACTCCACACACACATGGTCGAGACGGGAATCGAACCCGGACCCTGGAGGTGTGAGGCAAATGTGCTAACCGCTAAACCACTGTGCGCCATTATCATTCAATTCATTCATCTTCTACCGCCTTTAGTCCGGTCTTCCCTCGGGTCACGGGGAGCCTGTGCCTATCTCAGGCGTCTATGGGCATTAAGGGCAGGATACACCCTGGATGGAATGCCAACCCATCGCAGGGCACACACACACACATTCACACACTAGGGCCAATTTTCCAAGGTGCCAATCAACCTACTGTGCATGTTTTTGGACCGGGGAGGAAACCGGAGAACCCGGAGAAAAACCCCCTGAGGCACGGGGAGAACATGCACAAACTCCACACACACATGGCCGAAACGGGAATCGAACCCGGACCCTGGCGGTGTGAGGCGAATGTGCTAACCACTAAGCCACCGTGCCCCTGGCGTGCCCCATTATAATTAATTATATTATATTATATATTATTATATTAAGATATAGCTAATATTGTATAAAGAATTATGTAAAAGTGCTTTTATACAATTTTTAGTACTATAAAGTAGCTTCTGCTCAGAATACTTTATAACTGCATTGAGTTTCCATTCAGTACTTTTAACTCTACATATCTGTCCCTCCAGGACCGCATGCTGTTTGCTTTTGATTGCCACGATACCAACGGCGTCCTGCTTGTTCATGCAGTGCCAGGAATCCTGGGATGGTTTGCTCATCTCATCTTGCGTCTGGCCAATATCAGTCACAGCACAATGTAAAACATTTTACACCACAAAACAAGCCTAACTGCTTTTATACATTAAATGTCAGACGTATGTTGATCAATTTCATACATTTGCTTAGACGGAATTTTGCAAGTAGACAAAAAAAAATACATGAACGATTGAATTGTTGTATGTGCAAATTTCGTGGAATTCATATTTCCTGGAATTCCATGTTATTTTTTCTCAAAATATGGCGATGATGAACAAATTTAGTGTATTGTATTTGTTGATTATGAACAAATACATCTGTCTATAGAGTAGACTCCAAAAAGAACCTCTGATTCATCCTGATAAATCTTAGAATTAATCTTAGAAATAAAATTAATTTGCATGCGTCTTTAAAAAAAAACCATAAGCACCATATAAGAAAACTATATGCTGCACAGCATGCTGTATATAAACTGGTGTAAACTGTTAAACCTCGACTCTATTGACGCCTTTTTTTCTTGTTCACTGTCAGAGCTGTCCGGTTTGCTGTTCACCACATCTGTATTTTGCTCATCACTGTCTCAGTGAGTCTGGTTACGGGTGTCATCACAGGTCTGTATTATTATAAACTATTATAACCCATTGATTTAGTTTTAGTACTAGTTAACATGGTAAATACATTTACACTGTGTGTTTATAAGCCAATTCCTGTTTATGTTAGTTATTGGTTTCATTATTAAAATTTGGTGTTTCCTTATATTTCTAAATATCGGCATTTGATTACAATTCAGGATCATGAACATAATATTTAAAAAGTAAAAATTCAGTATTATAATTTAGTATTTCATAAAAACAATTCTTTGTTTATAATCTAATCTTCATGGTCTTTTCTGCAGGGCTGATTTTGAAATGTAAATTCTGGAAAGCTCAGCAGGACAGGAAGTGCTATGATGACCAGGCCTTCTGGGAGGTGTGTGGGTTTTTTATTTTTTTTTTATTTTGGAGTAACATTTCTAGGTTCAAGTTCAGGGAAATTTATTTTCATAAAAGCTTCTTATTTACTTCCCCTGTACTAAACCCTAGGGTAGTATATATATATATATATATATATATATGTTCTTCGGCACCAGAAAATGCAGGACACTCCTGTCTCCTGTAGCTGAACCTTGCTTATTTATAGCATTATTAATACTTTTTCTCTTTGTTTTGCAGTTCCCAAATCTGCTTACAGACAAGTGAGACCAAATATCGAAGACCATAAGGAAGAATGATATATATAAGAATACCATAAGTCTTGAGTATGCAATTTTTTGTGTATGTTCATATATCCCCCCCTCCTCCCCCCAACATGCTTTATTATGGCACATTCACAGTCACACACATATCTATATATATATATATATATATATATATATATATATATATATATATATATATATATATATATATATATATATACACATTTTTTAAGGTGCTTGATGGCAAAAAATGCAGCTATTTTCAAATCGTTCTATTTATTCCGACACAGCTGCAAAAAAAAACCAACGAAACAAAAACTTGTTAAGACGAAACAAAAGTTTACATTCCTTTAGTGTTTTAATTTAACAGACATTTCAAATGGATTGGCGCTTGACAGGCTGTGTTCTTTTTTTTTTTTCTTTTTACTTTTTGTTTTTTTCTTTGTGCTTGCCTTTAATGAAGTCTTTGCTGTTACAGCAGCCGTGTGACATAAATAAGAGTGCAAAGCTAAACGCGTACAAAACGTATCTATGTGACACAGGATAGCCAAAAAATGTATCCATTAGAAGAGAGGGTATATTTCCATTTTTTTTTTTTTATACAATAGGAAAATCTGATGGGATGCTTGTGATTTTACAACAAATAATTAATAATAATAATAATAATAATAAAAAATAAACAATTGGAGCAAAAACATTTTTTAAAAAAGTGAAAAATGTTACCTGGTGGTTTTTGATAAGATGCTGGTTAGAATGAATATTTGCGCTTTAATTTACAGATACAAATAGAGAAAAAACTCAATAAATGGACATCACGCCCCCCCACCCCACCCCCTCCTTATGTATGCCAGTAGAATCCCCTCTGACTGTGGTAAATATGTTTTCCGGGGTAAATAAGGGTTCTGCAGATACACAGTGATTTTTAATATACTGAACAGACGGAAATGAATTAGTGATCATTTCCCACCGATGTTCACACGAAAACAGACAATTTGAGTACAGAGACTTGTTTATAAAATCCTTTGAGTGACTTTGCCCTCAAGCGAACAAGACATGATGAAGAATATCAAACCGAGTTTATCAGTAGCTGATGGATGTATAGGGGGAAACGGGGTCATTTTCATAGGAAAGCTTTCAATACTAGACATGTACTCCCCTTCAAGAGGA